>VZTX01012292.1:329-85272 GCA_013400915.1 Pardalotus punctatus
GCGGGAGCGTGTCCTGCCCCGGCCGGGCGCTCCCCGCCGCGCCCCGCTCCGCTCCCCAGCGCATCTTGCGGCTCTTTCCAGCCAGTCCCCGAAGTGCGACGTGCGGCACCGCAGCGGGACAACAAAGCGCGTTTGTGGAAAATGCCCGTTATTAGTCTAAAGTATGAAAAGTTGGTGTCCCTACAGTATTGTCTAGCGTAATTATATAGTAGCGTGGATTAGACAAATTGCATATTTAGTTTTTGGTTTTTTTGTTTTTTTTTTTTTTTTTTTAATACTACTCCTGTCAGGATACATTACTAAGCCGTTTTCCCCTGTACTATTTATTCTAATTAGAATTTACCCGGTAAATACAAATATGTTTGCACTGAGCAGAGAGAAAGTAAAAAAGTGTGCGCTCCTGGTGATGTTCCACTTGTATTTTGTTGAATCACAGTTTTTCCCCTGTATATGAAGACTTAATGCACATCAAAAGGCTTGATCGAAAACTCAAAGAAAAAGTATTGAGTAGCAAACAGAAATTTATTTTGTGAATGCAATGGTATTTTAGTGCAGCATTTTCACATAAGGCTGTTCTCGTTCTGATTTCATTTTCTAATTTTTTCCAAGGTAGCCATGGGAATGAGTGGAAAAAAGGGCAATTAATTGTACTGTAACTTTTTATTGATATAAGACTTGATTCCTAGAATACCTGCAGTCTGTAGATATTTTTTAAACAATTATTAAAATAATAATACTTTGACAGGAATTGCATGAGAGAAACATTTAATATCACCTGGTTTACCTGGGTTTTTTTTTCACTAATTTAACTGCTATAATTGTTAAACTTACTCTGCAAATCTGACCAAAATCACAGCTCTAATTTTATAAATTTGTGTGGTTTTATACCACGTTACTTTGCTGGGTAAATAGAGAAGAAGTCAAGAAGGAAAACCCCCTGCCACTTCCTTACTCCTGCCTCTCTTCTGTTGTTCTCCTCTAATAGTGGTTATTTGTTTAAAGGTATATTCCTGCTGGTTTTTAACCAGAGCTTCATGGCTCAATTTGCTTTATAAACATCAGACTAAAAAAAAAATCTCAGTCTCAAAGACATTATATTATAAAAGGGAATTAGGAAGTAGCAATTAATGCAGACAGCTGAGTGAATGCAGCAAAGCAATAAAGTTATGTTCTTTATCTAGCAACAGCCTGATCACTGTCAAGTGTTTTGTAGGCATCATGAGAAAAGATGCAAAAAGGCTAACAAGTTCAATGAACTTAAAGGATGCTCTTCTCATGCTGGATGAGCATCAAGGGATTGAGAAAGATTGAAGAGCATATCTGAAAGTTCAATAAATGTCTGGTCAGTGTCATGGCTGAAGGCAGAATTCAAGTAGTTGAGTACTGGGTGAAAGAAGTCAGTAAAATTAGGGAAGGTGTTAAGAAGCCAACCAGTTTGCTTTTATAGGAGAAGTAGAGCTGTTGGAGATACAGCTGAAAAGGGAAGCAGTAAATGCAGCATTTGAAAAACTGAAGGTTGTAAGTCCTGAATGAATGTGATGAAGGGTAAATTTCCATTGTCAATGCTAAATGAGAGGATAGCTACTTCACTGAGTATTGCTGGAGTGGTAAATAGTGGCAGTATCTGTCAGGATATGAATGAGCAAAAGGTGTTCCCTAAAACCAGTACCCATCAGCAGGACAGGGAAAATTTGCACGTTTGGTCATCTTTAGTCTGTCTGTAGGCTTAAAATGTGGATTGATTTTAGCAAGATCACATAATACTCTTTGTCCATTCATATCACAAGATTATGATCAATAGGGGATGGATGTTTCAGTCAGTATCAGTCAAACATAAACAACTACTATTAGGCATTACCAGGTGCTTATTATTTGCCTCCCATAGTAAGTGACCAGCAAGATAAAAATGAATCCATAAAACTGAAATTGTCTGACATATTCTTGAAATACTATGATTTCTGGTTACATCATTTTAGTAGGCTTCTGGATAGCAATGCAATAATTTTTTTATTAGTCATGAGAATGGAAGTAACAAAAAATAAATTAACAGCAAGCAACCCAGAGAAATTAGCTTTCAGACTGTGTTAAGAATAGTTAGGTAGCTGGTGTGCTGGGAAAAATGCTTATCCTCACCATGGTGCCTTTTTCTCACCCTAGGCAGAAATGCTAAGGGTCAGTTGTAACTCCTGTATTCCTTGTAAGTTCTTAATCATTGAGTCCTTGTCCATGTATTTGATTTTAACGTTCTGCCACAGTTATGTGAATAAATACTATGCTAATTTATATTAAGAAAATATATTTAAACATTAAAAATTGTACTTTATCAATTTCTAAGAATACAAGATTAGACTATGCCAGTAAAATAGTACACTGGGCAGCCCAAACAATTACTATAATCAGATCCTTAGAGAATAGTAACTATGCCCTTAATTCAGTACTTACTGAGAAGTAGATAATTAATTCAAATCACTTTAGGACTTGGACAGCTAGCAGAAACATGGACATCATAGGAGCCGGTCTTTGAATCTGACACCTTGCAAACACAGGATCCTGAAGCTACAGGAATGATATTAAAACCTTGGGCACTACACAACTATTCTAAAAAGTCCCCTTTCTGAAAATGAGAATAAATACACTGAAATACAATGCTCATAATGCTAGAAGAAATAATGTAGCAGTACTCAGTCTCTTATACTGACCTCAACTAATTAACCCTCATACAGGATGGTTCTGTACCATTTAAACCCCATTCAGCTGAGTCATAAACTTCTGATTAATTTCAGTCACACAAAAGCCAAGAACTAATTGTAAAAAGATGAAATTAGGTTCTCAGCAAGGCAGGATGCTTTCATATAAATATACTTTATGTAATTATCTCTACATAAGTAAAGATTGTGTACCAAGTGAAAGCAGAGCAGTGCACAAAAAAAAGAAATGAGCAGCGATTCTTGAGAACAACACACAAAGGAGATGGCAGCAGATAGAGCAGTTCCCAATGACAACACCAGGCAACGCAAGCAAACTGAAGACAAAGATGTAGACTTATGAATGTAAGACATTTATGAGGAGAGTGAACATTCAATGCTACCAAGGAGATCTCCATAGTAAATTGTATTGCAGAAATTCAAACTGAAGCATGGCTGGAGTAGTTCTTCATTTTAGGAAGTGCAAATACTTAAGGTACACATGTGGAAAAGTGCAGTCCCAGGCTCGAAATGCTATTTTGGCAGTTCAATTTTTTTTAATCAATTAATTATTAGTTTTCACAATCTGCCTCTGAAAGTGGTCACATGAAATGCAACACGATTTTTAGTTGAAGCAGCAACTAATATGACTATTTTGGAGCTGTTGTGAGATTCCTGCTTTTTTATATGAAATTTTTGTTTCTTTTTAAAGTTGTCCATCTTACTTCATCCCTTACTGATTCCAGCACCTTTACACTCACCAAAAGACCTCACGTAGGTTGTGCAGCTTTGGAATGTGCATGAACTTAATGATCTGCTTCTTAAAAATGCATGGTTTGGGTCTGTGTGGTTGTCTTGGTTTGAAAACAGGTGTCTGCTAAGGAAGATGGGAACCTCCCTTAGAACCCACAAATGTGAACTCCCTTCCCTCCGAATTATTATAACTTTGGAATCAAGGGCTTTCAGGCAAAGATACAGAGAAAAGGAATAACAGTTTTTTACTAGTATCTATAGCAAGATGAACAATCAACAACAACAGTGACAATAACAAAAAAAACAAACAAAAACCAGAAGATGCGGTGACAGAAGTCTCTGAGCTGTCGAATGCTTTTCCCGTTCGGTGCAGTTCCGGTCCCAGCCNCCGACAGGGAGAGCACGGGGCGGCGGCTGCCGGACCCCTTCCACATAAACTGCTGGCACAGCCAGGAGGATGTGCCCACCAGGAACGTCCCCTTCCCAGATGAAAGCTCACTCACCAACGAGAAGAAAACGGCGCAGATACGAAAAAAAACCTTTGTGCAGCTGTAGCCGAGGAGCCTGCAGTTCCCCCATGCTGCCTCTCCTGTTGCCAGTGGTGGAGTGCCTTCTTTGATGACATCTGCCCTCCCTTCCCCATGCCCAGCTAGCTCTTTTGTCTCTTACAAAAAGAGTTAATAGTCTTTAGGTGTCCAGTCATTAGTAACCTAGCGCCAGGGATGGGGAAAAATTCCACACTGCTCAACCTCCAAGAATGGTTTAAGATGTGGCTGATGGACTGAATCCTGCCTGAGGAACATTCCTAACTGGTCTGGCACATTTTTCTTAAAGGAACTTCAGTTCACGAAGTTTGGACAACACAGTGTGCTGATGCTACTCCAACACCTCATCACGTGGTGGTGCATGGTTAGCTTGAGGAAGGAGCATCTTTCCTTATCCTCTCTCCTGAGAGGATGAAGAAGTAGAGGAAGGAACACGGCTACCTCATGCTTAGAGGTCCTGTAGAGGTTGAAGCTGTGGCTGTTTCTGTTACAAAACACAGTCTGGACCTCTTGGTTCAGCATCCCTGGTTACTGTACTAGGGCAAAGTGTTTCCCTGTGAAACTTTTTTCGGAAGTTTCATGTCTCTCTTAGAGCATCCCAGGGAACTATGATAATTTCTGGGCTTGGTACTAGTGTGGCCATGTCTGATGGTAAAAGTAAAGGACACAGGGTTCTGCTGAGTGCTGCAGGTGAGGTTATAGACCACAGATATTATTTTATGGCTCCTTATGCTCTTGCAGTAGCATACAAATGGTCCACATGGTACATTGGCTGGTCTTTTATTCTTACCAGCCCCTCCCCCCCACACAAGCCAAAGGCATACTTGTAGATTATTTTGTTTCATTTGTAAAATTATAAATTAAAACAATTATCATATTGTGACACAGACTTGATGTTGTCGACTTCTGAAGTTCTTGAGTTTATTTTATTTTAGAAACTTAAGATGGCCTTCACATATTTTTTTTTTAATCTAGTGTAGCCACTCTCTATAGTTTCTTATACCTGTGGGAACACAAAACATAAGGATGCTAGGTTTAAAAGAACTTTCTGTCTCTCTGAGTGCTATCTTGCAGCATATAAAAAAGCCACTGTCTTTAATCCACTTCATAAATGTACCAAATTTTTCTAAAGATTAGGCTGTTTGTTCTTCTTGATGGGTGTGCTTGAACCTTGCTTGTCTTGATATTTAGAAATTAATTTCCAGTTTTCTACCTACATTTGCCAATGGAAAGTTTCTCATATTTCTTTTGTATTGACATTGTCCATGAAACAAAATTGCTTTTCCTACCCATGATATATATGTTCATGAGTACTCATAAACAGCAATTTAATTGTTGCTTCTTAGCTGCTCATGCTGAGTAGATTCTGCTCTTTTCCATGTGATTGTCCACATTTGACCGCATCTTTCCCAATTATGAGTGATTTGAAGTGACACTATAATTTTAATTAATGTGTGATCAATGCCTGTGACGATATCAAAAGTCTGCTATCTAGCCTGATATAGCTAGATCTACATAGAATTGCCTATACCTTTTTTATTGCTGTACAACACTGTGTTTGATGGTTGCCTTATGACCAATTAGTATCTGTCATTTCAAACTGATGAGTCCCCTGGCTTATAGCATAAAATCTAGTTACTAAGTCTGTTAAATTCATGTACTTGTGTATGATTTGTGTTTTCTCAGTCCTTTCATTAATCCATCTTTTCCTGTGTGATATCTGGACTTTCTCTAAATTGGTATCTTTAATTTTATAATATCAGTAAATTTCACATGCTTCTTTCTGTACCAAAGTTATGAATGAAAGTGTTAAATAATAAGGTCATTAGTAAGAGGGAACCTAGAGAGATTTTAATAGGAAGACTCCCCCAATTCATCAGTTTGCTTTTCATTTTTTTCATTTTTTTAAAATTTTTTTTCTTTTTTTTAATGTATTGCTGTCTCTTTTCAGATAAGCATTTCTCTTTTCAGATAAGTTCTTTCAGATAAGAACCCTGTTCCCACTCTTGTGTTTGTTTAGCTGTGTATGTAGTTGTGGTCCTTACATGTGACAATATCAAATGCAATACTGAAGGCCATACAGGACAGATCTCCTGCAGCCCACTCCATTCTTAATAAAAGTTATTTTATTATTAAAATCTGTATTTACCTCAGTAAAGGTAAATAACACCTTGTATTTTATCCCAGTTTTCCATTTACCTCTATGTCTCAAAATACCCTTTCCTTTGAAGCTCTTAGAAAAGACTTGTTCACTGTCAAGCTCAGAGTAACAAGTGTAAAGCTGCTAGTTTTTTGCAGTTTTTCTCTTCCTGAAATAGAGTTATGTTATGTTGACATTCTCTAGTAATATGGCATCACTTGAGCTGATAGATATTTGTAATCACTTACTATTGAATTCTTCGGGAAATTGTTTCAATGTCTGGGACAGATGATTATCTATTCTGCCTGCCTTAATTTTACTGGACCTTAAAAACTTTGCTTCTGTGTTGTATACAAAGTAGTGTCATCCACAGATTTTCAGGAGTAGTCTGGTTTTGCTGTCATTATCCTGACAAAGTATTGAGTTGGGAAGTTTTGGGGTGGCCATGCCAACATTATCATTGATCTCAAGTTCATTCTTACTGTGCAGCAACTTCATTGCTATTTAATTTCTCCTTTTCTCTGTACTGTTGAAGAATAATATACATAATTTAATTTATATTGCTAGGTGTCAAGACCTCTCAACTGTCAACAGGCAGCTTGACTTTTGGCAATTCTTAGTTTATCCCTCCATTTTTGACTTTGAGACAGAGCTTTCTTGTCACCCCTTGCTGCCCCTCCCTTCCCCTTCCTTTCTTGTAGACTTTTTGCTCATACCTTATACAGTGTTTAGATAAATCCCTTGATCTTCTCAACGGAAGATGCGGCACAATTGTCAGTGATCTTTATGGAGCTGCCAACACTTTTCCTTCAGAAGATACTGAGCATCTGAGAAGCCTGTGGCGAGGCTCTGGAACAGAGAACTCAAGGTCTTAGGCTTGGGAATAATCTATGTGTAAGCCTGAACTCCTATTTTTATTTAAAAGCAACATGCAATGAAAAAAATTGCACTCAGCAAAATGCTGTTAGTAACTACATGCTGTTTAAAGTTGTCAATTCAGCTAATTTTGACTAAAAAGGATTACTAAATGATTGTACTCCAGCTCTACAAAGAAGTCGCTCTCTTCCATCAGCACTTTTGACTCAAAAGAAGGATATTTGTTCATCACTGCGTTGAAATGGCTTAAACTACTTTCTGGCCAATCTATGATAAATAGCAAAAAAATTCACAACATGAATTAAGAGTGTCAACCCAGCTGTTTCCCCTCAATTGAACTTAATTAGATCTTTAACTAGAGAAGGCCATCACTGATGTTTTGTTATTGTTCAATTTCTCACCATTCTGCTCCATGGGATACCTCCTGGAAACCACACAAAGGCGGGAGGATTATAAGAGCCCAGGGAACATGCCCTGGGACACTCAGTATTTCCATTTTCACCATGCTTGCCAGATGCCATAGAAAAGAAGAGAGACACTTGTACTGTTTAGAGATGGAAGGTGACCCTTGCCACCAAGGAGAAGGATGGTTGGCAGATATTTCTCAGACAGTGTATCCTCTGTCTGATACTACCTGTCAAACCAGACATGGTCTTGGCTGGGTAGCCCATGTGGTGGCTTTTCCAACACTGGAAAGGAGATGGCTGCAGTAACTGTGAGGTCATTTTCCTTGTTGTGTTAGGGAGTACAACTGTATGTGCAGCATACACATAGACTTTCATTCCCTCACTCTTCCTGCTCAGATGGTTATTTCCTTCAGTCCTTCCTGACATACCCTCTCAGGAAAACTGACTGCAGTAAGAATTGAAAAGCCTAATATGATCATCTTTTTTTTTTTTTTCCTGCAAGAATGATCAATAAAATCAATGGATACTTGACTTCTATCATGCAATAAGTATAATTTTTTATCAGCCTCATTCCTCCTTTGTACTTTTAAAACTTCCTTCATAATCTGGCCAAAAAAAGAAGCCAGTGAGGCCATCAGAGACCATCAGCTTGGAGGGAAGGGTTGCATCACTTCAATAATTTTTCTTTCTGCACCACAAAGATCAAAATAAGAAGCAGCACTGTATGAAGTAAGATTTGAGATAAAGCAGGAGCTTTAATACAGTGAGAATTAATAAAAAGTCAACTCAAGAAAAAAATACAGGCAAGCACATTTTACTTACTAGAAGCCAGCAACCCAGAAAAAGCTCTTAGCCACTGTGTGTCCCACTGAGCTGCAGAAATTTGAACAGTTATCAGATGGAGGAATTACAAATTAAGACATTTTGTGGAATTACTGATACGTAAGTCAAGCAGTGTTATGGCAAGAAGTTGGTGACTTTGAGAAAAAACAGTATATTGTTGCAGTTGTAAAAAAAATTCTTAGGGAGCATAGTAACAAATAGTGAGGGGAAAGAAATTCATGCCAATGCCAATGCTATTAAAAATGTCCACCTAGACTGAAAAGCAGAATACAAGAAAAAACAAAAAAGGGGTCAAGAATGACATCTGGAGGCAAGCTCAACAGAAAGGTGTCCAGCAAAAATGTCATAGCTATTCAATAAATTTAACGTCTTTAAGAACAGAAATGCTTATATTTCATGTCTGCTGAAAAATAAGCTTGAAGTCAAGACAAATATTATTTATGGAGCTAAAAATTCTGTTTATTTCTTCCTTGCATCCAATTAAGTCTAGACAAAGATATTTTTTCTTGTTTTATTTGACTCTGTTTTCAAAGTTGCAATGTCTGTAGGTGGTGAAATGGTGAATCTCCTCATGCTCATGGCAAAGGGATGCACTGACATCATGGATTTGATCATAATTTCTGAGGCAAAATTAAATGGCTCAGGGATTTACACAAAGTAATGAGAGCCAGACCTACATACTCTTGTTTACATGTATCTTTACTTTAATTTCCTTTCTGTGGAATTGATGTTTCCTCTGGCAAAAATAAGAGGATTCCTTCCCCTCTCTACAGGTGCAAACCAAGCCCTATAGTCCATTTTATAATGCTATCAATTTTTTTTTACTTTTCTCCAAACGCCAGGTTTGGGGGCACTGCAGCAAATGGTGGGTGCAAGAGGAGAACTGATCTATCATGTATTTTTCCTTTAGGAAATTTTAATTCCGTGAAAAGATTGTTGGTCCTCTCTGTTCTTCCCAGTAGATAAACATATGGCCCTGCATTTGGTGCCCAGCACAGGCAACAGATCAACATGTCTGATAAATACTATATTTTGCTGTTATTACAGTAAATGCTATTAGACCTGTGTATAATGAGGCAAGAGATTTCATAGCCAGAGAAAAGCACATATTCTCTATGAATTAGGGACATGATACTGATTTATAATTACATATATAAGATAGAATGGTTTATATCTCCAATTATCTTTAAAGGCTACCATCTGCCTCTAGACAAACTTAAGAAGGAAACTTAATTTGGATAAAAACCTGCTTGGATAGTTAATTCAGTTAAGGGATCAATTTCTAATAAAATTGAAGGATTGGGATGTGTGATAATCCTTTGACCTACCTGCAGCAGCAAATTTGTCCTTAGCTTTTCTTCCCCACAGTGCCACACTGGCTCTCAGCTTTCAGGTAAGTGATATGCCCAGTAAGATCAATAAAAACTGACTGGAACAAAATTGAAAGCATTTAAAAATTACTGGTGTTGTAATATTTATAACCACAGTAAAACTCATAAAAATATAGATTATAATAATAAAAGAACATTAAAACATATAGAAGTGATATGAAGTAAGCAGATGTTTTTAAAATTAATTTAAAAATAAGAGTATGAATGCATGCACATGTACGTATACTCACTAGAAATGGGATCAACAAAGACCTTCAGTTTAGAACAGATAGACACACATGAAATTAAGACAGAACAGAGGTGTTTAAGTAAATGTGACTTTGAAATGTCTTAGTCTTTCAGAACTGTTTCTGCTCCTAAACTAAGGCAGTTTCCATGCAATGAACTGTCTGTATTTACTGACTCCCCATGCACTCCCTTAGCAATTTCCCTTGAACTCTCTCACACAGCAGAGTATAAGGTCCAGATCAATTTGATAAATAGGAAATCATAATGAGCTGTTTATAATAGATTTAAGTGTGGTAAAGGATGTTATATTTTCTTTCAAGGTGTCTTTAGAGCTAATGCAGAGATACAATTTTAATGTTCTGGGCTTCGTGGTGTTGTCCATTTAATGGTTTACATCAGATTTGTAAATACTTCATGACATTTTTATTAAAGGAAATATTACTTCATCTACTACACTGCTAACAACAGCATATCGTTTCCCTAGGTAAGTGAGAAGTTCAGACAGTGTCAGAGCTTAGCTACATTAGCCATTTGTGGTGAAAGAAAAGCCTCTATTAATGCTTATGCACTAGGTTTAAGATGACTTGAATGCCGTAATCCTTCCTGTTCGACTATTGGAATCATGCTGCCGTCTGACAACAGCTGTTTCCTTCTCAATCTGATGGGAAAAAAATGGTCGTAGATTGTTACTTGCACCATTACAAGCTCAGTCATTCTATTTTATGTTTTAGTAAATATGAAGAGTGTATCATAATAAAACCCTTTCAATGTATCCATCTGTTACACATAGTAGAGTCTTGTTTATTTTTGTCCACTGCTTTAGTGAGTACCCAAAGAACCAACAGACATTGTTTTGCACCAGCAGTTTATTTTTAGTTCTGTAATTAGGAACAGTGGGCTCCAAAACTTGTCATGAGGAAAAAAACCAGGCATTTGGGGCATATAAGAAAAATAAGTAATCATTGCATGTCGTGACACTTTGTTATCACCACTCTTGGTAGAAGGCCAAGCATGCAGTTCACAGAGCCTTTTGAAGCTATTGGAGCTGGAGGGTCCTGCCTTGGAACTGGATATCAGGCTGACATCTCTGCATTTCCTGACAGCTGCTACTTTCAAAACACAAAGTACATTTGCCTCACCTATTCCCTGAGCTTCAAATTGTTGGGGTACTTAGGTGAAGTTTGGTGTTCTGAAAGTCATCCATGAGAATCTGATTTGAAAACTGTTGGATCACAGTCCCATTATAGGTGTTGGTTTGACTGGTATGCCTACATATATTGAATACATTTGGTATTGGAGATATAAACTTGCTAAATGACAAAGTATTCCTTGAAATCAGAAGACTGAGCATTTGTATTCTTTTTTAACAAAAAATATCCTTTTTTAGTTTGGTGATGCACAGAATAGTGACCACTGTTAGTTGTGAAGCCGGAGAATTTAACCTGGATATCCTGTCCTTTATGTATGTTTTCTGAGTTTAGCTTGGGAACACAATGGAATTCAGACATGGATAAAGGGGAGGGGAAAAATGGTTGCATTAAAAATGAGGCAAATAATTCTGTACCTTTCAAGATTATAAACTTTATTATAATTTCAGGTGAAATCCTTTGAATAGAAAATACAGATGTCAGTATTTACAAGAACAATGGAAGCTATAGAAGGCACCTGGTTTGTACCCACCATTACCCAGCACTGTGTGTATGTGTCCTGTAGATCTCTCTAATACACAGGAAAGGGGGAAAGGATTATCTGAGTGTCAGATTAGGAACTGTTATACTCTGATCCAGACAATTATTGCAAACAATGCTGTGGATACACTGTCCTGAGAATTCTCTCCTTTCTCACGAATCGTGTGGGAAACAAAAGATAAGACTGAGTTCTTCTCACTCTTCCTAATCTATGTTTTTAGAACTGAGTGCTGTAAGGCTTCAGCCAATCACCCTGGGGGCTGGGTGATCACTGTCCAATCACTATTGGGCTTTTACCATGTATATAAATGTTTTCAAAACAATAAATCTGTCTCTGCTCTGCTTGCACCTGCGTGTGTTCCCTCGTCCCTTACTGCCACAACAGCGACACAATGCTAATTATTGCTGGCAGAAATACTCAAAGTCATCTCAGAACTTCCAGCAGCAGAAATCCCAGATTCTGGGGAAAATGGATTTATGTCCAAAGTCTCCCAAAATGCACCTGCTGTAGCCCAATAGCTGTTGAGGGAAGTGAAAAAAAACAAACCCCGATGTCTATTTTGCAAAACACAAGATATTGTTAGGAGCAGGATAGAAATGAAGAATGGTCCTACTCTCCTGTCTGCTCTTCCTATCAGATACGTACTGTGAAAAACAAAATTCCTTAATGTTTGAGGTTGATGGTTCCTCAGGCTGGAACACCCACCCCATGAACTGGCTGCACAGAGACTGAACTCATTCATTCCAGAAATGAGAATTCCATGCTCTGGAATTTGTGCAAGTATTAATTTGTAATTCAGAGGATCTTTGAACCCATTCTTTTATTAGCTAAGAGTCATGCTGAGATTGTTAACTTTTAGCAAATCACTTGATTATGCAGTTCTCCTTTGTGTTAGCTGCTTCCAGTAATGAGACTTTGCATGCAAAGACAAATAGTTGGGATGAAATAAAAAAACTGTAAGCCCTAGTAGATAAAATTAAATATTGCAGGTATTTTTATGACACTGCAGAATGTATGAATAGTGATCAAGTGTTTAGGAATGAAATGGAAGGAAACAAGATATGGAAATCTCTGCTTATATTAAAGATCTGCTGTGCAAACTGTATTTAATACCATCTTCAAATAGATGAGTTCTTGGGAGTATTCTCAAGGGGATTTCTTTTATTTGCACCATTTACCTTGGTTTAATCTGAAGTAAATAGAGTTTATTTAAAATTTGTTCTTAGGTTTCAGTCCTACTGACTCAAACATAACACCAAAACCAAGTAATCAGCAGTACAGTCTTTGGGCATCAGTATGAGCTGGATTATGAGCTCTGGGGATGCCTGTGAATGTAATTTTTCAAAGTATGTAGGACCTGAAATATCTACTGACATTTTACAGTGAGAACAAATCTTTTTTTTTAGAAAGTCTTCTAATCCAGATGTATTCTAAATATTTTTACTTTTTGGTGTAGGAAAATGCATTTGACAGTTTTTATTCATTAACTTAAAATATTACTGAGAAATTCAGAGTGATGCAGATGTCTTTCTGTTTGTCCACTGACATTTTTGATATTTACATTTCCAATCAGGGCATAAACACAACAGTTTTGCTGACTAAAGTGCCCTGTTAAAATTTAAATGCATGTTTATTTTGTGAATACATAATTCACTGAATTAAGATAACACTGATCATCCACTATGAGCTGGGAACTTGGCTTGCAATTTAGAAAGGGGCCTGTGTTCTGCAGATAAGTACACTGTCAGTGTTACTATGTATTTAAAATGTTTCAGCTACCGGGGTTAGAGTTGAAGAATTGCTTCATTTCTGCAGAGCTGGAGCAGGCCAACCTGTACATCACAAGGTCCATGGTTAGGACTGAGTTCCTGAGAATTATTTCTGACAACTGCATGTTAAATGTGATCCAGATTTCCTTGAAAGATGATGTTTTTAAATCTAATCAGGAAATTGTATCCTTGGAAAGTTCAATAAATTCAATAATAAATTAAGTAGGATGTGTTACTTTTTTTAAAAGTATTTTTTAAAACCATGTAGTATAATAAAGACCCTGTTGCTAATGTCCTATATACTGAATAATAATGTCTAATTTTTGTCATTTACATTCATTTACATTATTTTCATTGTTGCAAGGAACCAGAATTACTTTAAATTATGGTCTGTTTGAATATAAAAGCAGCTCTACTGGCTTGGACAGAAAGTCTATCTACCTAGTATCCTACTTGTTTAAAAGACACCCATAAAAGAGTTTTAAAGAAGGGGCAATATTCCCAATGCTTTCATCAGCTTGCAGCCATATGCTGCCAGGCAATTCCTGAGCCAGATGTTCTTTCCATGTGTTTAGCAGTAGTTCCATGGATATATTTTCCGCAAACATGTCCGGTCTTGCCCAGAACTTGTGCAAGCTTTTAGCTTCACCAGCATCCTGTGGCAAGCAACAATGCTGTGTAATGACACATCATGTGAAATGCCACCCCCTTCAGTTTGTATTGAATCAGTTTCTTCATTGTAGTCACCATTAATTCCTCTTAGTGCTGGTACTGGAAGAGACAGTGAACAACCCATTGATATAACACTTTTTTTCTCCTTTGAGGTTTGTATCTTAATAAGTTAGTTCCCTGTCTTCACCTGTAGACCACCTTCTCTGCTCTCTATGAGTTTTTGGTAGCTTTTTAAAATGGATCCTATAATTACAGTAGCCGGCAGTCAATTCACTAGGATTACTTGTATATAAGCAAGGCATATTCAACCAAGTCCTGAATTAGAAATGGTATTAAATATAGTTTAAATCTGAATATTGTTTAAACATAAACACAGCTTCCACTGTATTTTGTTTGGATGTTTGGAACAATCACCCTCTTAACAGAAAACCTGATCTGACTGTACAATTTAGGCCAATACTTGTTTTATTATTAATGTACATTGTTTGATTCAGTAAGAATATGCTATTCTGAAAGAGTTTGCCATGTACTTTTATGACTTAAAAGTCTTTCTGACATACACCAAGTATAGTACAGTAAATACTATTGGGAGATTTGTAAGTATATTCCCAGTATTCTTCTGTACTTTGCAATATGTCTATAATTCAAGAATGGTCCTTAATCATCTATTCCAACACTTCTGTACTTTCAGACCCTAAATGTGAATAATACAAAATACAGTACACGCAGTGAGTCGTTGCAAAGCAACTGTGATGAAACTTCATTTTAAAATTTTGGCCGTGTGTGGAGAAATGGCTCGAGGAGCAAGGCGGCCATGGAATGCCAGAGTCTCTGTCTCTGCAGATTTTGCCCCTGCAGAGCACAGACAGGGCATTGTGCGAGCAGAAGGTAGAATTTTGAAGATAACTGCAAGGACGATGTCCTTGGTGGCCTGGAAAGTATCGAGGCCTATGAAAGAAGGATTGTAGTCAGGGAAGATGTCCTTGGTGGCTTGGAAAGTACCAAGGCCTATGAAAGAGGGATTGTAGTCAGAAGAGTAGAAAAAACTAGATCATAGGGACCACGAGAAGGTGGGAACAGGTTGATGTGACTGTACAACTAACCAATAATAGAATGACAAGTAGTTTTACTAACCAATGATTCTATGACATGTAATATTGCTAGGTGCTGCAAAAATGTACTTAAGGCTGTAAACCTGATGAATAAGGGGATCGAATAGAAGAAGAGAGAGTTTTTTGGGGGGAACGTACGTACGTCTTTGGAATATTTTCGAATTCGAATTGACGATTAAAGGATTGAAGCTTGCTTATAAATCATATTGATTTGTGTGTCTTGCTTCATTCACCGACGGAAAATGGCGCCTGTCTCTTAAGTGAGGTGACTCTTCAGTGAGGTGACTCTTAACTGAGGCTTCTCCTAAATGAGGTAACTCTCAAATGAGGTTTCTCCTAAACGAGGTGACTCTCAAATGAGGTGTCTCCTAAACGAGGTGACTCTCAAATGAGGTTTCTCCTAAACGAGGTGTCTCCTAAACGAGGTTTCCTGCAACATTGGTGACAGTGTGGATTTCTTACAATACGTGTTGCCGTTCTGCAACAGCCGTGCTTTTCATTAAAGTACTTATCTGCAGCCAAGAGAATAGGAAATTAGGTTGACTAAAATAGCTATGATAGTCTGAACTGAATAGCTAAAAGTAGGGAATTCTACTGATTAAAGCAGGGTACTTGAAACATGGCAACATCCTAAAGTTATTACTGTTTCACAGCTTGTTGGCAGCTAAAAAATTATGTACCTGCTTCAAGGGGAAAAACAACATTCCAGTTTTGCCCATGTGAATAGTACTTTAGGCAGCACTTAAGACATTTAAAACTATTATGATTATACATTGTAATATATATTTCTCCATAGCATTATAGCACACATTACACATTGGGATGATTCTTTGTGAAAATATCTTCCCATGGTTACTGTAATGAAATGCACTTTGGATAGATAATAACTTGATGCTTCCACAAATAGATAACTCTGAAACTGGGGCTAGGAAAAAGCAAAATCTTCAGTTTGAAAACTGCTCCTATGAGCACCTGTTTTTAGAGTAACAACAATCTTTTATAGCAATTTTGTCTTAATTTTTACTGATGCTCCAAAGCAACTGAATAGAGGAAGCGAACAGGCTTAAAAAAAAAAATAAAAAAAAAAAAAATAATTATTTTGCAGACCTACAGCTTTTTCCCCCTTGACTATTTATTCATGGCCAGGATCCCCAAAACCATCATAGAAACATGTGGTGTTTGTGCTGTTGCTTTGGTAAAACTAAAACTAATAGAAGGTTCAATGGCTGAAGAATAATTTTTCTAATTTTTTGAAGTGCTTTTTTGACTTTTACACTCTTGAAAACCAGCCTATTTCAGTGAGAAATGTGGATTTTTAGAAACAATAGCTATACTAGAAAAAGCCTGACTGTGACTGCAATAGCAAAGCACCTTATACTGCTACAGCCACCTAAATACCTGAGCAGGTATTAAATGTACAAGTACTCTTATCTTGATAAAATTTATCTACACTAGTTTGTTGTTTTTTTTCTGTACCCATTCTGAAAGAGTCCAGCTGGTAAAATTAAAGTGTAGAATGCAGTAGTGAGAAATTTCCATCCCATAATTCTTCTAATTCCTTTGGGAAGTGCTCAGAATTTTGGATACTGTTGACAAGTGCCCAGCCTGAACTGTAAATATCTTTCTGAATGTGAAAGGGAGAGGGAGCTGACACCTGGTAATCCCATCATTTTGGTGGGAGCTGTGGAGGGAATAATAGTACATGGATCCTTGCGTAATTTCACATTGCTGTTCCCTTCTCCTGTCTGTTTTGGGGTTTTTTACCCAAAAGAAAGAGTGCTCTAATTTTCTACCATAGTGCTATTTCTTAAAAGACCTCTCTAATACTAAGAATGAGGTTGAAATACATCAGAAGGTGATCTAAGCAAAAAATGCAGAAAGAGAGCAGAATAAGAAAATGTTGACTGTCCTATAATTATTCCCCAATGAAAAAACCCCAACAAAGAAACCACAAGGAAAAAGCAATTTAAATACTTAAACATTGCAAATCTCTTATTAATTCAAAACCCAGAGAGCAAACAATTCACTCATGAATTTATTCATTTGTTCCTCAGAAGAGAACTTACAGGCCCAAAACCAGGCTGGTGGACCATCCAGCTCCAGGGGCACCAGGTCAGGGGACTGAAGTCTTTGGTAGGAGCTACCCTGGTGCCCAGCTCTCCTTCATCTCCTCAGAGATGAGTGTAAAGCAGCCCAAGTTATAAATGACTGTCATTTCTAACCCCATTTCCTAAATCTTTTTCAGCCTTTGATGAAGTAAGGCTACATTCTTCACAAGCACTGATGATCTCAGCTACGGAAAGATAACTTCTTGTTCTACAATGTAGGCATTTACCATATAATTTATCAATTTGCCTTTTTATCTGCTTATCAATACTTACCATCTCTGTTGCCATAAGAAGAGAACTTTAGACAATCCATGGTAATGACTACAAGCAATTAGGAAATTTGGAGTGCTGATCATTATAGATCTGCCTATATAGGCAATGAGGGAGAGAAAACACTTACATAATAGTTCAGGTTTGTTTGTTTGTGCCCTGTGTGCTGGTTTTGCCATGCTTCTGGTTTGTCCTTCACCTTGCAGCTTGAGAAACATGTGACTATTGCTTGATTGTCCCTAACCGGCTGAGCTAACAGAAATTGATTTTATGATATTTATTAATAACACTGATACAATTCTGAGAAAATTGTAAAGTCTTCTGGAGTGGAGGTACTTGTGTATACTTGAAGCTTTTGTACATCAGCCAGCAGGTGATGAAAGCTCCTACAAATGATTATCGCCTCATCTACTTCTGTAAGATGTTCCAAAACAAAGGCAAAATAATTAGGTGCTAAATCCCCTCGAGAGTAGAAGAACTCATGGTATTAGAGGTATCTTCTTTTTAATATTTTCCACCAAATTGTCATTCATGCTCACATACAAAATGAGTCCCCTTCTCAATGAGAATTTGTGAAATACTCAAATTACTGAAAGTGCTCACTTCTTGTATTTCAGTTTTAAAGATGGTAGAAAACGTGTCTGGAAAAAGTGGTGAAACCAGAAATTTACACAGCTGGTTTACTACGCTGGGATTGTTAAAATCCATAATTACTGAAAAAGAGATGATAGTCTGGCTGGAAATTATGTGTCCCTTCAAAAATATTATTTTTCATTAACACAAAATGCAATCCTCCACTCTTTGCCTCTGTCTGTCTCTCATTCACAATATATAAAGTAGCACAGCACTGTCTTTTATGGTCAAGAAGGGATAGAAAAGAGATGCTGATGATTCTTTGATATTTTAAATAATTTGTCCCATGATAAGAGATAGAGTCATCTAAATTCTGAGATGGAAATGTTACTGACCAGATTATAATGCCTTCTGCCAATTTTTTTTTTATATTTAGTAAAAAGTACTCTGCTCAGGAGAGATAATTGTCCCACTCTGCTCTGCACTGGTGCAGCCTCATCTTGAGTGCTGTGTGCAGTTTTGGGCACCACAATATAAAAAAGACATTGAACCATTAGAGAGCATCCAAAGGAGGGCAATGAGAATGGCCTTGAGGCAAAGCTGCATAAAGAGTGACTGAGGTCACTTTGGTCTGTTCAGCCTGGAGGAGGGGAAGGCACTGATCTCTTTGTGGTGACCAGTGGCAGGACTTGAGGGAATGGCCTGAAGCTGAGGCAGGGAGTTTTAGGTTGGATATCAGGAAAAGGTCTTTCACCCAGAGAGTGGCTGAGCAGTGGAGCATGCTCCCCAGGGAAAAGGGGCGATAGTGTATAAGGGATAGTGTTCTCCGATTTTGGGAATTGCTTTCTGTCCCTGAGAAAAATGCATTCTTCCACTGATGCAAGTTAGTAGCACAGCTCCCATTCATTTTCAAGTGCCAAGATGTAACGAAGGGCAGCCAAAAGCTGCAGATGGTCTTTCTCATCAAAGACCAAACACCAATGCAGCTGCACATTGTTACTGCTCACTCTGACCCCACTTCCCTGTGGCAGCCATATGGCTTGGAACCATTCCCCGTATACTCTTCCCTCTTGCAGGATACACATGTGCATCCTCCTCTGAGAACCACCCCACTGCCCCAGAATGGGTTTTTTTCATTCACTGCTGTTGTGATTTTGTTTGTGACTATATTAATTTCTCTCCATGATTATATGATTGTATTTGATAGATTGAAATTTCAAGAGACTTGATCATAGATGCTTCCATAATATTTGTGTTTACATATATGTACATTTGCATTGTTTTCCACATATTCACCCTCATTTAAGAGTTACTTCAGCTTCTCTTTTTTTCTCCTTTCTGCATATATGGTGAACAGTATTGTACATAGAGTGAGTTATTAAATAGTAAGATACTAAAATAAATCAAAGTAAATCTAACCATTATAACATAAATACCATTTTGTAGTGGTGAATATCTTCCAAGTGAACGGCAAATGTTATGTTTTTCCTGAAGAAACTACACTACAATATCCTGATGTAGGCAAGTGTTCAAGTTTAGCCTTCTGTAATTCCAGCAATTGCTTCCAAAATACACAGCAGTGGTGGTATATTCTTGCCTTGTAATTCTGCAGCTCTGTCTGAACCTTGCTCTACAAACCTATCACAATTTCTTTGCAAAGATGAACAAATTAGTGCAAATTTATTACATTTAGTCATTTGTGACTGACACAAATGTACCCTTAGAGGACTAAGGCCTTATGGGCTACAGATTTGATGCTTTGTTTAAAATTATTTGTGACTTGCGTGTGTGGCTATGCATCAGCCTAGAGATACTCATGAACTTTATAGTTTTTGCTTGGTACATGGTACTACAGAACAACTATAACAGTGCTGTGAGTTTTTACTATTATTGGTGTATTACTGGTGTTTTTTCTGCTTTCTCACTGGCTTTCAGTCAAAAAGAAACAAAACCTCAAATATTTATTTCTTGTGCAAATTTTTGTACAAGTATTCATGTTAATTTTCATTGTAGCTGTTGTTCATGAGAGTTACTTTTGAACATCTATGATGAGTAAATAAAAAGCATCAGAAACACTATCATAAACTATCATCATTGTCAGAGCTATTAAATACAAAAGATGTAAAAAAATTTTTGTTTGTATGAAATAAGCCTGGTAAGCTCATGAAATAGGCAAGACAAGCAAGAACACAGGAACTTCCTTCCGATTTGTCTGTGATACTTGCAAACATGGTTTTAAGAGATATTGTACCATTAAGACGGTATATCTTAAACTGTAGTCAGGATCTCATGTGTGGTTACAGTAGGGTGCCCTTCTTTTGGATTTTAATTAAATTTCTGGAAAATGCAGCTCTGAGTTAACATGAACCATTTTTAAAATCCATATTGAATTCAGAAGATTGTTTCCATTCAAAATAGCAAAAACAACACTGACATCTTGAAATATTCCATATTGAGTGTGGCTGAATTTGATTGCAGTGTAAAATGTGAGAGAAGGAAACACTTTTCTAAGATTTGTTTGGAATGAAAGAATATGATGTAAAATGAATATTTTTGTCAATATGAAAGAACTAAGAATATTTTGCATTGTGTTAACTTGAAGTTTTATTGGGTATTCTTCAACCCTTATAGAGAAGTGGTTTTCTTTCTCACAGCCCATGACTCATGCAATTGTTCCTTTCTTTGTTCTGAAGCATTTCTCCTCTGCGCATAATGACATTTCTGGATAGCTCTGGCTTGCTCAGCATAGGATTGTGCCACAATTTTCATGAGCTTTTCTGACTGACTAAACTCTTCTCCTTTGTGGATGCTCTGTTTTACTTCACCAGATGTTTTTGTGCTGCAGCTTCAGCTGTGATCAAATCTGCAGGCAACAGCAAAATTAGAAGGGTAAAGAAGAGAAGAGCTCCCAATCAATGTGCCGACTGACTTAGTTAACATGTATGGGAGAGAGCATGGTCTCAACTTCCTAGCCAGATGCAGACTAGAAAAATTATCCTGACCATACTAAAGCCTGATCCAAAGTACGGGGTGGGAACGGTGGTAACTGACACAGACCCTAAAACTGAGTGATGGATACAGCCTGTCTTTAAAGCCACAAATCATACATTTATTTCCAAGTATGTTTTCTGCACTTGCTAGTACACTCTCCACCTCCCTTGATGAAACTGCAGCTGATGAGTTCATCAGTTGTTACACCCCAACTGCTGGATAGAGGGGTCTACTTCCTGACCTAAAGAAGAAGAGAGGTGGGGTTGTTAACTACAGGGGTCTTCTCCGCTCCTGCCTCTTCAGTGGGTTTGGTGCTGGCTGCAATGTCCAAGAGAAGAGACAAACCCAAGATTTCTGGCCTTCACGACAGCAGCCTCTCAACAACAAAGTGAATGTCCCCTTCCACTCAGAAGTATAGTAATGAGAAGACTTTTCAGAAGGAGCTTCCACTGTGTGCTTTGATGTCCAAGCCAGTCAGCAGGTCTGCTCCAACTGTATCAGACAATGCATCATGTTCAGGTCAGTCACAGAAGGGATTATAAACACCGATGTGAGAAGCAGCCATGAGAAAAGCTGATGTTTTCCACAATACTGTGCTTGTGATACAGTCAAGAAAGTATCCGTGATGTACAAGGTCCCAGCTGGTCTACAGAGTTCACGGTCCTCAATCTCAAGCAAGATCAGTTCAAATTGAAACAGATGCAGAAAAAGTCTACAAGGAGTCAGAACAATGGAAGATCTTCCTCTGAAAGGAAACCAAAAGCATGGTGTGTTTAATGCAGTAAAACCTTTTAAGGGTTATACAGCTGCCTTGTATAAATGTAAAACACAATTGAACAGAAACATGAGGTACCATTCTCCAATTTTTTTTTTATTAATCTTTTCTTCATGTTTCTATTTTTCATTTTTCAAATGCTAGTAGAGTGTATCTATCTCTGCATTTGGTGAATGCATTTGGTGCACACCACATTTAGGGAATGTTTTGGGAGAATTAGAAGGGGGAAGGTCATTATATTCTGAAATACAACCACATTTTCATAATTAGTGGCATATGTGAAGTCGTTTATAAAATCAAAGTTGTACCAAAAGTAGATCAAGAAAAAGGGATCATTCAGAGTTACCAATGAAAATTCCATAGTCCCTAATATTCATGCTGACTTTCCCCTTTCCCAAAGTGGCATGAAACATCAGTTGTGCTATTCAGTTTTCCCCAAAAGTCCTATACCTCATGTGGAGGTGCTATAAAGTGCACTAGATTTATCATCTGTTCTCTGTGCTTGTGGATACAGAATCCATGCCATTTTATCCCTATTAAATCACACACCAAATGAAAGTAAATGTAGTGATGTAGCAGGAAATAATTTGCTGCATTTTTGGTACCTTTCAATGTAACTGAACATATGGTGAATAATCCTCATAAATAGCTAGATATTATTAACCGTTATATGGATTCCCTGTTACAGGGAAAGGGAAGCAAGAATTGATATGAGGGTTGGTGCAAGGTCATACTACAAATAGACGTGGATAAATTACCTCTCCAGAAACAGATATACCTCTCTGGGTAAAATTCAGCAGCTGTCTGACCATGAGTAAAAACATAAGACAGGTGAGAACATCAACCGCTCAATCCTTGTGCCGTGATTTACATAACATAAGCAGATGGGCAGCAATGGGCGAGATCTGAATTTCTCCAGAGAAAGCATTCAAGAAAAACCAAACAGGATAAACTAGAATAAATTCATGGGCTCATGAGTCTTGATATGGATAATCTCAAAAGCAGCACCAGGAGTTACCGTTTCACCTTTTGCAGTCATGGAATTAAGTATTACCCAAGCAGCCACCAGAGTGCACCAGATACATTTTAGAGCAACTCGTAAGAAAAGTGAGAAACCTAAGAACTGTTACTCTCTTTTCTTGTGGTCTTCTTGTATTTTTTTTATGGGAAATGAATCAGCTCTTTAAATGTGTGTGTGGAGCAAGGCAGAAGGTGAAGACTCAGAAAGCTGGGAAGGTGTCACTGCTTTTACCTGTGCCCAAATGCTTGCAGTTGCTTCAGTGACAATTGTATTTTGCTTGCCAAATTCCCCCATGTATTGAACTGCTACCTGATAGTACTGGATATATTTTTTCATGAAAAAATCCTACGAAAATTTGAATATCTGTTACACATTAGCTTACAGGGTCAGACCATAAGAAATGTTCACCGTGTGGTGGCTAGCAAATGTTACCAGTTCTCTGTGTACAAGTCTGCTTTCTGTGTACACATGTGTGACTTCATCCCCACCTTTGCTATTTGGGGATGTGTAAGCTGATCTGAAACACCTCCTACATATCAGTACTGTACATTCTGAAATACTGACTACTCCACATTGTGTATGCCATATGGTGCACATTGTAACTGAACATTACATCTTCCATATTTTGAAGGGCAACACAAAAGCATTAAAGGTGAAGCTTATCAGACAGATGTGCACATCTGTTTGTGACCTACTCATGTAGTCAGCCTTTCTAGTCAGGGGAAATAAATGGACAGTTCTGGCACATGATTTGTCTTTATGTGCTAAAGTGGAGTTCTAATATAAGGCAGAAGATTTTACCCTCTAGAAGTGCATTTCTTTCACAGACTTTCAATGGAACATAAAATCAGTTGCATGGGTGTAGACATCAAGAGTTAAGTAACCCGTAATATACATTTTTATATTATTCCTAGCATTGATTATTAACAGCTGCAGAACACTCTTGACATATGTAGTTCTTTAGGTAGTGGAGTGCTGCAATACATGAAATGCGAAGCTTAATAAGGGTCAGATTTCATCTTACAGTATACAAACAACTTTCCATTTCATGTCTTTTCTGGCTGCTGGCTGGAACCCTGGAAACAGAATTTGGACAATGGATGTGCTGCCATTTTATTTCAATGTGAATTAGGTGAGTGAGCTGATGAAACATTTTCTGCTCAGTTTAAAACCCAACTGAACAAATGCTGGAATAGATAATGGAAGGGAAAGGTTGAAACTCTTCTGAATTAAAAATATACTTTGAAAGTCCAGTTGTACTTTTACTTTAGCACTGCACTGGTTGTCAAAATGCTCTTGGACAGGGGGATTTCTAGACCTCAGCAGGAACAAATTCATCTACTGCCATTGAAGTCAGCCTGTGAATTTAAATTTATCAGCTGACCTCTTACTATTTCCTGTAGCCAATTCTTATCAGTGGGTTGCATTTTTACTTGCTGATAATTAACACATCATTAGGAACATCAAATGTGAAAAATCTCCTAACACATATTTAAAAAGAATAATAATATATTTATACAAAATATGAAAATCAGTGTGATTTATCTTTTTATTTGGGAATATTTTTAAAATGAAAATAAATCTCTCTGCAGAGAAGAGTCAAAAGCATATGTTGAACACATGCATATTCAAACCCTGTAAAACAGTGATGAAGGATGGCACTGCTGAGAAGTTCTCATTTTAGCAGTTGTTTTGTAAAAAGAGCACTAAGCATGAGAACCCTGCATGGTGTGCTTGGTTTGGTAACTGATTATATTGAGTATAAAGGCAGTGCGTGACGTCTTTAAATATTTAAACTCTTCGAAGGAGTCTTGGATTCTGTAGCAAGGTAGATAGATTTGTAATCTCCTTTCTTAATGATATCCTTTTAGCATATAAACCTATATGCTTCAAATGGTGCATTCTTACCTAGTTGATTATAGAGTTATAGAATGGTTTGAGTTGGAACCCTCCTGCCATGAACAGGGATGCCACTCACTGGATCGAGTTTCTCGGGGCCCCATCCAATCTGGTCTTGAACACTTCCAGAGATGGAGCATCTACAATCTTTCTGGGCAACCTGTTTCGGTGCTTCACTACCCTCTGAGTAATGATTTTCTTCCTAATCTAAACCGGCCTGCTTTCTCTTTAAAACTATTGTCCCTTGTTCTGTCACTATCTGCCTACACAAAAAATCCCTCTCCCTCCTTTTAAAAAAAGCCTCTTTAAGGTACTGGAAGGCCTCCATGTGGTCTCTCCCCAAAGCTTTCTTTTCTCCATGAACAACCTTACTTTCCAAATAAGCATGCCAGGACCTTATTAAGAACAAAAATATTAAGCAAACTGAGGAATTAATGACAGTTTAGTCAGATTTACGCAGAATATATATCAGTGAAAGAGAGTAGTGATATTTGTGTCAAGTTTAGACTGATAATACATCTGTAGGTCAAAATTATCTATTTGTCTCTAATGTAAATTGGGAATAATTTAATCAAAGAAAACCATGCTGGTGTTACGCTGTCATAACAGAACTGAATTTCATCCTATCAAATATAGCAAAATGTGTGTCTAGAATTAAACTCCTAAATCCACTTCTATGCTTGAAGTGCATCATAATAAAGACAGATGTAAGGAGGGAATCAATATCTCTTGTGGTTTTATCAGCAATTTAATCCCTATTCTCATTTTTTTAATAAAACTCTTTCTATCTCCTTTTCTCACTCTCCTTGTGATATAAAAGCTTTCTTAAGCTTTCTTACTTCTTACTCTCCAGTTGACTGGTACAAACTCATTCTAAGTTTTGCCTTTCTTAATCTCCCCCCCCCCACCCCAAACAGTTCTTCCCCTTCTCCATTTGCAGCAAAATCGTCTTTTGAGCAGCCCCAAGTGACGCCACATTGACTACCTCTTGTTTCTGCATTCTTCTTTTTACAGCAGGGGAGCAGCATGTTGTGGTCTGCCTTAATTATGATGTGTTTTAAGATGCTTATCAAAGAAAAAACAGTTTACATTTTTGTTCTTATAGCACCTAATATATATTTAGTTTGGGCAAAGGGCTTTCAAAAGGACTTATTAGACATGGAATGCTCTAAGTGCTTTACTTTTATTTCTGTTATATTTTAGTTATTTTTTTTAAGGAAGTTTTATAACTAAGTGGGGTATTTGGCATGCAACCAATTAGCTGAAGCTTTAGACATGGCCAGGTCCTAAGGATCCTGGTATTTACATTCAGTTCTTTTGGTTTAGTTTAAAAGAAAATAATTTTGCATTCTGCATATCCTGTTTAACAATTAACCACATGTGCATTTCAAAAAAGAGCCAAAGGCACCAGCAGATAGGAGTACTAACATATGTTAATAGGATGTTTTCTCACCTCATGCTGATGTATTTCGTGAGCAGTGGAAACAGAAGAGTCTTGTTTGTGTGCTTACATGAGAAGTTAGGCTAATTTTTGCCTTTTGGACACAGCCTGAGATGTAGAGAGTGCAGTATCTTTGCAGTAGGAGTACATGGAAATCTTTTCACAGTCCTAAGTTTTGCAGTGATTTCATGTCCTTGTTTTTGTGAGTGTGTAGGCACATGCAGACAATTAGTCTCAGTGCTCTTGGTGCATACTGCTATTTAAACTGTTGTAGCCATAGTGCTAAACCATTTCTGAAGCTGAACTGAAGCTGTGCCTTCTCTTTTACCCATTCCCTTTGGAGAAGGAGGACATCTGTGGAGGTGAGGCAGCCTATTTTCTGTGCATTGTAAATATTAAAAAAATTAAAGAATCACATAGCTAAAAATTGACCTGTTTATGCATAGAATATCTGTTGGTACTAATGTCTACTTGGTACTAATGTCTACTTTTTAATAAATTGTTTATTTTTAAATTTAATATGAAAATTTTGATTAGAAATTAACAATCCAAAAAATATTTTAGCCAAAACACCTTGGCTAGCGGCCTACAGATAAAACATCTTACAGGAACCATGGAAGAGGCAGGCCTTATTAAAACCCGTCCCACCTTCAATAATTTATATGAATTTAAAACTAAGGTGGCACTTGACCCTCTGGAGTGTGAGAAATGAAAAGGCAACTCTGTAAGGGCTGGCCTACTGAACATCAGCAAAGTTTTCCTGTGCTTGTAACGTTGGGCCTCTTCTCAAAACTTAACGGTGACTTTACCTTTTTTAAATAAATTGGGACTTCCTGTTTGGCACTCTGTAGAAATCCATCATCAATAGCAAAATTCAGTTATGTCTGACTATGACTCCTCCAAAGTCACCAGCTGTAAGTATCAAGGACTCTAGAGGACAAACTGATCTTGCTCAAACATGACCAGAAGTTCTGCCTGTTTGCTTCTCTGCTGGGACCAACTTCACAGCGACCCTAGGATGAGATTTCTGTGCTGCTCCTACAAAACAGCTCCATGCTGGAGAACAGCTGCACAGGAAACTGTGTGGTCCATCCACAACCTTGCATGCAGCATTCCAGTGTAGGTGTACGTTTAAATGAGTGAAGGTTCAGAACTCAGTACCTGCACACTCCAGAACACCTCACAGAGCCCAGCACTGCAGATGTTAAACTGCAAGCAAAGCAGTTGCATGATTTATTTTAAAAGGAAAAAACCAAACACAATGCAAATTACGCTCATACTGATGTCGATCCATTCAGTTATAGAACAAACCGACAATAATACAGACAAATCATATGCATATGTGAACGGGGCACAAATCACAAACCTAAATAGCATATGTACATTTACATGTTGCCTTGGAAAAAACCCCAGGTTTGAGTGTTGTGTTACAGGTCTTGCCTACCAATTTAAAACTAGTATCAAGGCAGTGAGTCCCATCTCATCAGAGCCTGTGCCCAGGCACAGAGAACGCCTTGCCCACCAAAAAAGCCCACGAAATGCTGCCCTGCTGCCCTGCTCTGGCCGTCACTGGTTGATACAGAGTGACCTTGGAGCTAATGGCGGCTGGTTTAAGGCCCAGCGGCTTTGAGGCAGCTCAGTCAGCAGTGTCCTTAATTGACATTAGCCCGTTAGGATTTTTATAACCACAGTTCGTCATTTGAAGAAATAAACTTTTTTTATTTATTTTTTTTGGGGGGTATGAAAAGTTAAAGCACTCACTGAATAATGGTTTGATTCAGTGAGATGGATAATGTACAAAGCAAACGCAGAACACATTCTTTATTTTCCTTCTTGCCGTGCCGCACTTGCCATGCGCACCAGCTCGCCTGTGGCAGCTGACTCCGGGCTGAAAGGGTGAGAAAAAAAACTTTTCTTTAGTTGACGGATTTCCCTGGGACACCTTCAAACAAACTCCAGCCCGCCCGGAGGACGCTGGTTTCTCTCAGCCCACGGCGTGTGGAAGCGCACAGAGCTGGAAGGCAGGCGCGGCACAAGGCGGGCACCGCTCTCGGCACCGCTCGCTCCCGCCGTCCTGCCCGCGGGGATCCCGAGCCGGGAGGAGGGGCACGGCCCCGCCGGGCCACAGGAAGCGCTGCCGTCACCCGGCCCTGCCCCACTGCGCTGCCGGCGGGAGGTTGGGCCGCGCCGGTCCGTAGCCGGGCCGCCCTGCTCCGCCTCGGTGTGTCCAGAAGGGATGCGGCGCCGAGCGCCATGAGCTGGCGGTCCGGCTCCCGCGGCGTGGTTCTCACCGCCTACCACCCCAGCGGCGGGGCCGGCGACGCCCCCGGCGGGTGAGTGGAGGTGCCGGAATGAGGGAGGGAAGGAGAGAAGGAGGGCGCTGCCCGCGGCAGGTGCGCTCGGCGGGGGCGGCTCCGGCTGCCGCGCCGCGGAGGAGGAGCGCAGCCGGCTCAGCGGGAACCTGTTGCGCGGCAGAAGAGCTTTTCTCCGGCCCCGGGGCTAAAGAGTTTGCCCGTTTTTGCGCCGTGCCCCGCAGCTTCCAAACGGTTTTGCCTTTGTTGGCTTGGTTGTTTGGCTGTTTTGTTTTAGCTTTTTTTTTCCCCCACCCCTTTCTCTAATACGCTCCGCGCGTCGTGGAAACCCCAGGCGTTTTGCTGGTCCGCCGAGAGCCGAGTGCAAACAGCAGCCGCCGGCTGTTGTTAAGGCGCTTGTATCCAAGAACAGTCCGGTGGCCGCCCGCGTGCGTTGTCGGTGTTAAACCCGAGCTGTTCTGCTCGGTGTGGTTTTAGACTCGGAGCTGGGAGGGTTTGTAGGTCGCAGCGGTGAGTGCTGTCCCGTCGCCTCGGGGGCGCTGAATCTCAGTGTCTTTAGGATCAGGCTGTTGTTAGTGGCATGCAGTACATAGATTTTCCTGTAACCTCCTTGTGCTTTACTACTTTGTATCTTTGGAATTTTTTTTATCTTTTTTTTTAAAATGTGATTAATGGGAGGAAGGTGCCGGAAGTAAGGACGAGACGGACGTTTTAAAGCATTTGTCATTGAAACTGATAATGGGCAAGAAGCCAGTTTCACATACGCGAAGGCTGAGGACCTCCTCAGAGCACATGTTTGATATAGGCAGAAGTCACTGTTGGCTTTTCCATAGCAATGACCAGAGGGACTGCTGTGTAAAGGGCCGACTTTTTTCTTTATGGCCCATTCGGTCTTGCTTCTTCCTTGCTGAAATTGTCAACAAAGGTCCCATTGATAAAGACAGGACTTTTAATAATACTGAGAAGCCGGCTGAAACTTGGAATTGAAACTGGCACACTGTCTATGTGTGCATAGGAAGAGCGTGTGTGATCAAAGAGATTATAGTCTGATTGAAAGAAGATGGAAGGAAGTACAGTGGGGTCACCCTGGACAAAAGATAACTGATGCATTATGATCTGTCTCACCAAGAGTCCACAACAGAAGCAAGGACTGAACTGAGGAATGTCTCCTACCCCATGTTAGAACCGCAAAGCCATGCCTCTCTTTTTATTGAGGTACTTCCTTCTCCATAACTAATGTTATTTATCGACCTCACTTGAAGTCCTGATGTCATCTTAGCGACATCTATAACGGCTCTGCAGACCTGGACATTTCCAATGGAATGCAAAATATGTATTTTTGCAAGAAATTACAAAATCCACAGACTTGGCTGTTACTGTTTGTGTTGTTTCCTTGCCTCTCATAACTTTCCTCAAGCACACCATGGAGGAGGAGGGATAAGATAAAAAATGTTTTCCTTGCTCCTTGGGATATCTTCTGAGTAAAGATCTGTGTGTCTGTAGACTGTTAGATTCAGCTCCCCTTTTTTTATGTGTAGCTGCATGGATACATGGCTCTAAGCAGCAGACTCAGCCCCTAGAGGCCCTGGACACGAGCAAGGATGTGGGGTCCTCTTTGTGTCTTAAGAAACTTGTCTCCTGAGCTAATGCCACACCATGAGGAGCAGCAATCTCTTGAGATTTCAACTCCTCTGCAGCGGCTTCTGCGGAGAGCCTCCCGGGTAAACTGGGACATTGCCAAACAAGTATATAGCAATCCTTCACAGATTTTTCTGGTTTGGGATTAAGAGAAGGAGAAATAAATGTGAAAAGTGGTCTCACTTCTGTAATTATAGCAAACAAATGTGTGTGTTTCAGCTATGCAGAACAGAGGATTCCCACAGTTAGTTTGCCTGAGTTCCACCCCTGCAGTAGTACAGCTTTCCAGGCCATGCACATTTGCCACTTAGCTCATTAAACTAAAATCCTAAAGGATACCTCTCTGCCTTTCTGCTCTACCACTCTAAATTTGAACCTTAGGTCTGTTTCTCCTGTTTTCATTAACCAGAATCTCAACTCCATGGTCCTGGTTGACCCGCTCCCTTTTGCTATGCATCCCCAATGTCTTCCCACTTCTGAAGTGAAAGAGAATGGGAGTATTTTCATGAGAACAGAGAGGGAGGGGTATGCCACTTGTTCTCTTTTGATCTTTTTAAAAAAAAACAAAACTTTCCTGAAATATTTTAACATTTCTGTGAGATTTCTCTGCCACCCCCCACCCCCGTTATTCTAGCTACTTTCCATTGTCAACATTCCCAAGACGAGCAGAGCTGCATGATACTAATAATGCCCTAACCCATATAATTCTGAAGTATTTTATGGAAGTAAATTCTTCTATTATGCTCTTCACAGTGCGTAAGTGCACCAGTTCTGCAGTCCAGATTTTGTATTTTTGTACTGATATAAAATTGAGCTTATTTTGCCTTTTAAAAAAATAACAAAATGAGAACAACTTTCAATATCTAGGTTAGCATCTCTCTGCTAATTTGAAAACATTTTAATAGGAGAATATTTGGAAGCCAATGTAATACAGTGCTAGCCACAATGAAGCAGCCCTTTTTGGGAAGATTAATAGAGAAACTATGTTGAATTATTTTTTTCATAGGCATTCAAAACAGTGTAAGTTAGAAACTGCTTTATCTTTGGAGGGAAGTGTAGCACTGGTACATCCTGCAAAAAGTATGTTGGCTGCACTCCAAACAAAGTGACATCCTTGGAAAGAAAGGGCTGTAACTTCCTATCCATTTTTTTTTTCCTTCAGGCATATGAGAACTCTTGCTTCATGAGAGTTAAAATTTTGCTGATCTAATAGACTGTTGAGCTACTTCTCTGTTCTGGGTTTATTTTGGCCCTTTAAAGGCACAGTGAGCCTGTGAAATACTTACTTTTTGGAAAGGCTTACCTTATCATTGGTTCAGTAGGCTAAAATCTAGAACAGCCCCTGTGATTACTTCCAAGTTTGTCAATTTAGGAATATTGCCTTGACAGTGGGGATGCATAAAATAGCATCAGAGCTGCTCTCTTTACCATAGAGGAGTTTATTTTGCATTTTGCTTTAAAGTAGCAGTTATAGGATTATCTTCATATGGTATAGATATTGGCTGTGGGTGATTTCTGTGATCTACCTAAATACTTACCTTATGAATGTTCTCAGAGAAATCAAAAAGGCAGAATACACAGTATCAAATTCAATTTTAATAGCTCTCTTTTCCATATTGCCTTAATTTGCTTACTTTCCAGTTTTAACCTGTTAGATTCAGTAATGCCTTATTGGCTGTCATGCTACTTGCATTTCAGTGTCATATGCTTTTCTTTACAATATCCATGCGTAAAATTTTAAATAATTTCTTCTTGGCCTTCCCATAGAACTATTTGTTGTTATATGGGCTGTGGAAACCAAGAGTGAATCAGATAGGTTTCAGTCCAAAGCTCTGTTTCAGTGACTGACTGTAGGTATGCCACCCTCATACATGTGAAATCTAAACCTGTAAGCGTAGGTTTCCAGTGCCATTTAGGTTTCTGGGGAATTTTACCCCATCTGCTTTGGCAGAAAGCACCACAGGTCCTGTGTCATATTTGCCAGCCACATGTAGGTGTTTCAGATAACAACATTCTTCATATGGCTGTGTGGGCTTACCCTCAGGCAATCAAATGTCATCCAGAGAGTCTTCTACAGGACTATTTCTGTCCTGAAGAGCGAGTGAATGTGTGTGTGTCTGTGTGTGTGTGTGTGTGTGTGTGTATGCAAATACATGCATGTAAAAATGTTTTTTGAATGTGATTATAAGGCTGAGACCAAGCCTGGAGTATTCAGTGCATGGGGAGTAGATTTAGAACAAGTGAATGCATGCTGTGTGCATGCAGAACTAACTATACTAACACACCAGTGCAGGAGGTAAATAAACTTCTGTTACATGGCATTTTCAAGAGCCAAGCCTAAAATGCAAACTGAGTAATTGATAAATGATTCTGAATGTGCTGGCCACTGGAGGTTGAGTTGCTTTCCTCTCCATACCTCTCTCCTATTTGGGATGCTGCTGTTCCATGTTGTCTCATGTGCTGCACCAGCTTGTCATGTGTGAGCCTCTCTGTTTCCAGTGAGTCACTGTGCTTGCTCACCAGCATGTGCCCTTTTGCTGCCACTTCAGTGCACTTCATTAACTGACAGTGAAAGACCAGTTTGAGTTTTGAAACTTCACAAGCCAGTGCCTGTTTAACTTCATATGCTTCCAAAGAGCCTGTAAAGCTTCATGTTGCTGATAATTTAGGAAAGACTCCGATGTTTCACAGCACCTAGGACTGTGAAAGGAGGTTACTCCTCCTCAGAGGCTCTGCAGTTATATGCATTCTCCTTTCTTTGCCTTATTTAAGTCTTGCATTTAGTTTGCTGATACTCACTTGCAAAATGAGAACAATAAATTGGGATTCCCTGAGGTGGAACTAAAGCCCGGGCCAGTTCTGGAAAAGGGTGTTGTAAGAGAGGGGATTGCTGCCACCTCAGGTCTGCTCTTTCGAGTGACACCTGCTAGTCAGGGCCTGCAGCCCCTGAGCTTCAGTGTCCTGCTTTGTTACTGAATCCTCCTAATTTTGGGAGACACCAGTTTGGATCCATGTGGCAGTGAAACCAGGCAGCCTCAGCTTGGTTTTGTTGTAGAGAAGTGCCCCTATTTGTGGGTTACTGTATAAAATATTTAATTTTATATATCTTCATAAATATGTTCTTTACAGACTTAGTAGTGGTAACATATGTGTTCACTCTGGGGATGGGTGACAAGTGAGAGATATAAAATATTTGGTGTTTACTACAGACAGCTGTGGTCTAAATCACTAGCTGATCTCTTAGTAAGAAACCCGAATGATCGATGCCCTTTGAGCATGGAGAAATAACAAAGACTTCTGCTGTGAATTGCCCACAATATATGATTTTTTTCAAACATTGACCATAGTAGACATTACAGATCACACATACAAGTGGAGTTTATTCTTTCCTTACTGGAATAATCTGCCTCATTCTTTGTTCAAATGTTTGCTCAGTTTAATCTGAAGTCTTAATAGTTTGTATCTTAAGACAAGAAGAAATCTGGTAGTAAATGTGAAATCATGCCTTTTTTTCAAGGTCATTTTCCATCCTCTTTATTTCAGAGAGAAAAGTTCTTATTCCTTTCCCCCTCTATTCCTACCAGTGACTCACTCTTGGAATTGAAAACCAGTGAAATCCAGTATAAAGGAGTAAAGTACTGTGAGGGATACATACAATGCTCAGTGTACAAGCAGCAAACTCACAAGCTGATTACTCAGAGCTGCCTTTAGTTGGTGGAGCATTTTGCAAATTCATTTTCAATCTGCTTGTACAAAAGGTTTTCCAGGTCCCCTCCATCATCACACCAATTGTTGCTAGTCCCTGTAACCTTTCATGATGCTACTGTAGGGATGGCTTGGCACAGTACCTTCCATGTGTTGCTTTGCATCTACAAAAGCAGAAAGAACTATTTGCAAAGCAAAGGTCTGTGCCACTACATCTGACTTTACAAAACCGTTGCAGTCTTTTTATATGCTACAGGTTTTACATGAACACAGTCTTCATCTGAATGCATTAGAAAAATCTTTCCTGCCTTGGGTTTGCCTGCTAATTTGAACAATGTTTATTGTCCAATGCTTACCAGCATCTTCAGATAGAACTGACAAGCAAAAAGGCATTAAGTTGCTTTATTTAGAATTCTATTGTGTCATTTGTACTTCATGCATGTATAAATATGGAGTGTATGGCAGACCCTTAATGTGTTGCTTGGTTACTGATGTATTAATCCCAGTAACGTGATCTACTGACAGCAAGATGTGGTATCCCAACATTTCCTGCTTCCTTGATTCTGGATTCCTGCTTCATGGGGTTCTCCATCCCCTACTTTGCACCTCATTTCTTCTTTGAATTGTTCTTGCTTCTACTTTTGGTTTTTGCTATGTCTTTCCAATCCATTAAAAAGCCCTCCTAGTTACCCATGGTCAGCTTTGTGTTCAATTTTATCTTGGTGGGCAGAGCAAATGAGTCTCTTTGAGCCTTTGTTTCTTCAGTCTGAAAATCCTTTTTGTGACAATTTGCTTCACCATTTTCAGCATCTGTCTTTACATTTGCCATCCTACTTTGTTTCTCCTTCACCCCCCAACCTGAATTAGATGCAGTAGTTCCGTGTCAGTCACAAGAGTGTCATCTGCACAGGTAAAATCATTTTCTTGCTGCTGATTACCACGTTAGCCAGTTCTATATACTGGAGTCATGCCATCTTGTTTTTCTAAGAATCCTGGTGGAACTCCCTTCAATTTGCGTGTAATTTCTGAGCCCTAGATCTGCTGAAGCTCTTTCAGTGCAGTCCTCATTGTGCAGACATGGTCACTGTTTCTTGCTGTTAGACATCTGTTCAGCATCTGTCAGTGTGATAAAACAACATTAATTCAACAAGCCCAGTTCAGTAGGTGACTTAGATTATTTTATATCAGGGGTGTAGATTTGATTTAATGTCCTTCATTATCAGTGCAAACAGTCTGTTAAGTTCTATTTTGGGTTAGACCCTTAAATAGACACAAAGAATAACTCCTCAATCAGTAGAGCTACATAGCATAAAATAAGGGCCCTCTGTATATAGGCTTTCTTTTATATTTTAATAACATACAGAGTATGAGATGTCATGCTTGTCTAGCCATTAGGAATGGGAAACTTAAAGGCCTTTTGAATATTTTAATTATGGGCTTTCCCTTTTTTGCTTGAGTGTGCATGAATCTGGATGATACTGAGAATAATACAATATATTACTAGATGTGCTCTTATAAGCATGTAGACTTGATGCAAAACTGGAATGGAACTGATCTTCTGATCAGCAAAGTGCCAGAGGAGCTGTGTGAATCTGAACTCCAGCATTCTAAGTGTGGCGTCAAACGAATAGTGAACTGTTTCTCTAAGTTCTTTTTCTTTGATGAGCAGAATTGTTAAACTTGATTTTGAATAAGGCTAATGTCATTTTCAGTCTGCTGATATTGGCAGTAGTTTAAAAATGTTATAAACTATTATTATTGCCAGTATTTTAGTCTTTTTTTTGTAGCTGTTCTTCGTGAAGCAGGAGGTGAAGGCTGTAAGGTGTGAGAGGTTCCTTGTGTATGTCTGGGTAACATTTGCAGTGCCAGCACCCTTCTCTATTGTTGGTGCTTTTTTTCACTGGAGTTGCTAAAAGTGTACCTTCATTTTTTTTTTGTTTCTGAAACTCTACTGCTGAAGGGAGGCTGTAATTACAGTAAGTGATACAGCAAGGTTCCTGCTGGGAGCAGTGTTGCAGAGTCGGCTAGGCATGACTCACTGACTGCCATTCCAGACTCCTCAGTAAATCTGCTTGGCCAGGGGAAGAAAAATTCCCAGCTCATAAGCATTGGGTACTTGCAATGTGCCAACAGGCTATTTTGTGAGGGCTGCTGGTTTTGCAATGAACCCATCTCTGCCTTGGAGTCATGATCTCAAAATAATCATGTTCAGGCAGGGGTTTAAGTACTTATAGCCAAATAAATAGAAAAACAAAAAAAAGAGGGTGTTTTGTTTTTTGGTATTTGGATGTGTAAGAAATAGACTTTATTTATTTCATAAGTACAATTTTAGCCATCATTTTCTATTGTATTTTTGGTGATATTTCTGATGTATTTTTGATGATATCCTGAGCAGCATATGGGATAAGCGTCTCTGCAGTCCCAAAAAAGCTGGAGTTATGAATTTATTCTTTGGTTATTGTTTTGTGCTAGCTCTCTTTGTATTACAGCAGAATAAAAGCATGCACAGAAATAGTTACTTACTTGGTCATATTTTCATGTGAGGGTAAGCTGCTCAATATTCCCTCTTGTTCTGTGGCTGTTCCCTGACCTTCCTGATGTAGCATCCCAATCCTATTAGACTAGAAAAGATTTCTTGATCTTTTCAGATGGTTTATCTGTCATCTTTCTACAACAGCCTTCTTTCCTGGGGAGGCTTCTTAGGCCCAAGGATGGCAATAAAAATGTGTTAAAATATTTCCTTCACAGGGTTCCCAGTATGCCTGGGGAGCTTAAAATGGTTTGGGGTGACGTATTTGAAGAGGAACAAGTCTGAATGTTTTTAGCATACTTACAATAGCGGTTGAAGGTACACCACACATGAAAAAGCAACAAAATAAAAACAGTGTTGTCTTCAGCAAATAAATAAATACCTTATAGTCCAAACTCAGTGCCAAACTGCAGCAGAACAGTTAGCATGTTTTACTCGATTTAGCATCAGTATAAATCTTCAATTTACCACTCCTCCAACTCCTTCTTCCAGTCCAGCAGTCCCTAAACCACCCAGACAGCTTTTACTCTGGCTTTGGGAAGTCAGATATTTTGAATTCATGTCCCTATTTGAAAAACAAGAAAATAATAAGGATTATGTGTGAGAATTGTTTGCTCGGTGTTTAGCAATATGTGCTTGGTAAAGTATATTGCTCAATATTTACTGGTTTTAATCAGTTGATGGTTTTTAACTGTTTTGTATGTAATTATCAGAACAATGGTGGGACTCAGGGCACTGAAGAAGTGTCATCTCTATCAGAAATGCGCTGCCTTTAATAAAATACAACAGCAAGGTCCAGGAGTATGCTGTATCCAGAGTTAACAGGGAGTTTTGCCCCTGGATTAAGAAGGTGGAAGGTTAGATTTTAGCTGCACAAATACAGCAGAAAGTTCTTGTAGGCTTACAGTAGCTCAAGAATTCTTGTAATAGTTGTGGTTATAGCTGTAGTTATGACTCTGTGATCCCAGATACAAAGCAAGAGGCTTGGAACAATAACCAGAGGCTTTGGCTACTGAACAGAGAGGAAACCCTGTCAGTGCTGTCACACACACACAGCTGTAGCCAAGTGGCCAGTCACAGCAGGACACCAGAGCTGTGCTTACCACAGGCCAGTGGAAGATGCTTTCTTCCTCAGCAGTTGCTAAGAGGATGAGAGATCTAACAGATCCGTAGTGTAGTTTCTGGGGCCTCACAGCCTGCATGCCTTTGCCACAGCTAGATAAGGGAACACTGATAATGGTGTTATTGTTGTGGGAGTGGTCGTCCCCATCATTATAACTCCACCTAGAGGGGAGGCTTTAATATCCTGCTAAACTCATTGGGGTGGCTTGGCTGTGTTACCTTCTCCTGAGAAGCCTTTATTTCAGGTGGTCTTGAGGGATATCTTCTTGTTCTGTTGGAAAGAGACAACGTTTGATGAAATTTTTTCTTTTGTTTCAGAGTGTCTCCTAAGGCTTGTTCGGAACCAGCAGAAGTCTTGATGTACAGTGATGTTAGGTGCAGGTCATGGTCATACTAGGCTGAGATAAATGGGGACTGAAAAGAGTGGGGAACACCACTGAAAGTAGAGTTTCTTTCCATCTCTTACACCTTTCTTATATTTTTATTACCCTGGCATCACCATTTCTGAGTTGACTGAAATAGGTTGAGCTGGATTAACAAAAAAATCCAACTGAAAGCAATATTTTTTGCAAGTGTTGTTTTTGGGCAGATTACTTCCTTAACCCAACTCAGCAAGTTACTGCATCAGTGATGGTGTTGGCACAAGGGGAGTGAAGGAAACTCACAGGAAAGGGGGGTTTGACAGACTCCTCTGGCAGCAGCTTACATCTGTACCAGCTTAATGTGATCGCTGTGGGGCTGTGATTTGACAAGTTGACTCATTTTTATGAGTCCTAGTAGTGGCTATGGCCACATCCTGTGAAAGGCTCATGTGTTATAATTTAGCTCCATTGGTTCAGTTTTGTTGAAAAGATATTTGATGGCTTAACTTTGTACTAACAAGTTTTCAGTCAGTTCAGGTACAGCTTGTCCTTTAACAACCACTCTAAAGCTGGTGTAAACTTCATCTCCAGCTCATTTAGTCCTGACTCATGCTGTTCAATGATTCAGTCATGTGAACAGGTCTGTCTGCACCGGGCAGGCTGTGATGTGAGAACAGATCCCTGGAATCCAGGTGCATTGCACTGCAGGGAACACCTGCACTCCTCGTGCGGAGCTGCTGATAACCTGCCTTCCCCTCATTGTCTGCACGTGTCACCGTGCAGCCTGCCTCACCAAAAGAAACAAAAGCCCCGCTTGGATTCCCACACACTTTAATGAGGTAAATGAAAGTGCCGTTTCTAAATTATGGTTGGTCATCCATTGATAAGCTCTTAAAAGCTTGCTGATCTGTGCCTTGTTTAAACACACCTTTCTTTGCTCTGAACTTTGCACTAGAGTGATTGCTTTAGTTTCTTAGTGCCCAAGGCAGTGCATAAAAACAGTATTGGGAATAAGAAATATAATCAGAATAGCTCACATGATTTCCTATAGGAAACACCACCTAACTTTTCAGTAATATTTTCTGGTTTAAGACTAAAAAATACTAAGATATCAAATATCCAGGACATTTTAAATATATAAGTAATTGGTAATATTATGTACTGATGAAAATGTCCAAGCATCTGTTCAGTGCCTGTCTTCCCCTTTCTGAGAAGGGTATTTACACTGTGGTGCTTGCTCTCCTTTGAGGTGAAAGCTAGGAAAGGGACTGTATTTGTTTGAACGTCTTAGTGTGGATGGTACCTACAAGAACAAACTAACACATAATCTTTTTTTCTCCTAGTAAGTAGAACCTGCTTATGAAAGTTAATGGGAAGCAATGAGCTTCATGTTTTGAAAGCTGGTGTTTGGCACTTTGGACTTGAAATTAGAAAACAGTTTATGAAGATGCATGGTATTAAAATTCGTGTGATTTGTCACAGTGTTTTGGTTTTTGGGTCTTGCTTGAGTTTTTGAAGAGATTGTTTAAGAAAGCTTTGTCATCCTGCATTAGGGAGTATAAGGAAAACATTCACTTACATATTTTTGCTCACTGTCTGTTTGCAGAACTATTTGATATGGATCTCAGTAAACACAGACCTCAGCAGAGCTTGTTAAAATTTCTCTCAATTGAAAATACATGTGTGTACTTAATCTCTGACATTCAGATTAGGCATAAATTCAGTTTTGGTTGCGTGATTTTGAAGAAGTTGCTAATTGAGATCCAGTTAATTAGCAGGTGGGAGTAGCTGGGGTGCAAAGATGCCTCTAGAGCCAGACTGGTGAGCACAGGGCTGTACAGAGAGAAGTGAGGCATGGGATGGGATAGAATGGGATTAAACAAGATGATGGTGCACTCAGCATAAACAGCCTTAAGTGACAGTTTTTTCAAACCTTTCATTTTGAGTACTGTAATCTCAGTTTGTGTGTAAAAGTTTAGGAGCCTGGAGCCAGGTTCTTGCCTACCTTTTAGCAACGGGAGTGTTCCTTCCTGTTTGAATGCTGGGTTTCCTCCTGGGAAACAGATTACTGGGCTGTTCTGAGTGGTGGCACATCTGCACTGCAAGTGTGGCCCAGGGTTGTAGCCCAGCACCAGCATCACCCCATCAGAGAGCTGTGTAGCTGTATTCATGTGAGTTTGAGCCTAGGCTGAGAAACCTTCCTTTCATCCTGCCTTGGTCTTTAGCTTTCTGATTTTGTTTTTCCCCCCTGCATGTGGTAGGGTGTGGATGCAGGAGCACCACCTCTGATTCTGGACAAGGGTGGTGCCTTTTGTACCATGCTCTGTTATGTTAGTCTTCTGAGATTTTTTTAGCCCATACTTCTTTTTCACCCTCCAAGTCTTGTCACATAAATATAAAAATGTATAAAGTATAAAAAAATACAAAAAGCATAAAAATGTAATTCAATTTTGATCCAAAGGAGCTTCAATAGTTAAGAAATATTTCCCCAGATAGATTATCTTGCACCAATCACTAGGAAGAGATACTGTTCTTATTAAATGGAAGAGTCAAGGTCATATCTCTTGTCCTGGTTTCACCTAGGAGAGAGTTAATTTTCCTCTTAGTGGCTGGCACAATGCTGTGTTTTAAATTCAGTACAAGAATAATGTATGAGATAACACACTGATGTTTTAGTTGCTGCTCAGTGGTGTTTACTGTAAGTCAAGGACTTTTCAGTTTCCTGTGCTCTGCTAGCAAACAGGTGCACAAGAAACTGGAAGGCAGCATGGCCAGGACAACTGACCTGAACTGGATAAAGGAATATTCTGTACCATAGAGTGTCATGTTCAGTACATAAGCTGGGGGGGAGTTGGCCAGGAGGGGCTGATCACTGCTCAGGCATTGGCTGGGCATTGGTCAGTGGGTGGTGATCAACTCTACTGTGCATCACTTGTGTCTCCCACAATGTTATGTGAATTTTGAAAAAAAAACCCAAAGCAAATAACAACCTTGTTCTTAAGAATATTTGGGATGTTGAAAGTCTAGAAGTGAAAAATAACTGGACAGTTTCTACTTTTACACATCATTGTTCCTGTAGTTATAAGGGCTGTTCACCTGTCACTTTCATGCAAAACTTTGAAGGTCACTTATTCAAGTAAGTTGTTCCATTATGCCACCACACTGTTGACATGAGAAAGTATTCTCTGTTTCCTCTTTCAGTTGACATTACCTTACTTTTGAAGGACTCTGGAATTGCTAAACATGTTTTGTACTTAACAGTTTTATTTATTCTTTTTTTTTTTAATGTATTGCTGATTTTTTAATTGAAAGATACATTTATGCCTGTATATTCTTTCTGTCATTACAGAATGATTTTCTGTCTGGTGTTAAGAACTTTTAGTCACTTACCTGTAGTTTAAGAATAGCAAGATTCTTGTGAAGACTGATGAAATTGATCTGAGTCAAAACATTCCTATGAAGTTAGGTTTTTTTACTTAAGGTGGAAAACTAAAACTCTTCAGGTAAACATACCCTAAAGGCATAAGATGCTTTTGCAAGTAGGATAAATACTTTACACAGTAACCAGTGAGAACCAGGGAGGGAATTGTAGTATTTTAAAGCTTTGATTTTTATTGTTAACAGTTACTGTGGTTGTTTGCCTTTTTGTTAGCTAGCCAGAAATGATCCCTTGTTCCATTTCAAGCTGCTGATCTCACAAGAAACCATTGCTAGTACTTTAAACAAGGAAATTACTTAAAATAACTCCCAACGTGCCTTGTCATCTTTAAGAAAAAGATATTAAGTTATTGATATGTAAGCTGCCCTGTTACTGACCTCACTACCTCTGGAGGTGCCGAACATGACTTTCCCAGGTCTTCTTCCTGATCGCTTAGTACAATGTATCCATCACTGATAGCAGTCCTCTGAGGTCAAACCATAGCTTGACAATTTTACCCCTGGAAGTCCACCGTCACCAAATACTTTTCAAACTCTGTGATTCCATGTGTCGCCCAGTCTATTTCCATCTGGTTGCCGTCAGAGAAGAATGTGAGAATGGTACTGCAGTGAGTTATCATGGGACATTCAGCTGTGCCAAGCTGCTGAAAGGAGATACATATCGGTTAAGTTTCTTAAGGAGGAAGCTTGTGACCCTAAGAGGAGAGGAGGATATTGCTTTGTCCTTTTCCATTATGGAGCATCCCTGATGTCACAGGTTTTGCTTTCTCAGAGCATCTGCTTTGCATGTTTGTCACTAACCTGCTGCTGCTAGGCAGGTGGGAGATTGCCTGCTTGTTATCTGCCTGAGTGAGCTCTTCATAACACTGAGGAACTTGTTAAAGTTAAGGAGATATGAGAAACACATCTTGCATGTTCCTTCAGCCAGTGCACCAGGGTCTGCTGGCCTCTGGTTCTCTGGTTTGATAGTTCGGAGGAAAGGCAAGGTGTCTGGCATATCTGGTTATGGCAGGCTGGTGGACAGATGTGACCCTGTATACTCTGGTTCCCTTAAAGGATGCCTTGCAATAGGATGCATTAGGATGCATAATTGCCACTGGAATTAAATGGGAATAAGGAAAAACTAATGACAAGTCCTTTGTCCAGTTCTGGGAATTCAAGTCTTCAGCTGTGTCAGGATTAAGAGCAATATTTTGTGGGAAGCGGCTTAACTATTCAAAGGGTGACTGTGTTACTTTGGGTGTCCTCTGGTGGAAGAAAGCCTAGCTGTTGGCTGGAGGTGCAGTGCTGAGGTGATGCTGATGCTGTTTCCATGGATGTAGACTCATCACTATTTCTGAATAAAGAATCATTCTCTCCTGTGGCCTGAGAGAGTTAACTTTTGCCCTGGGCTGGTGGCATGATTCAGTTGTACATTTAGTTGACTCTGCTCGATGTTATCACATGATCCTCTGAGAGTCCTGGTAGCAATTTCCCACTTAATCTCTCCTAGTAAAGAGACACCTTTGTCCTTCCCTGGAGTTGGACTGGATGTACAGCAGGCTGGCTGCCTTGCTGCTTGTGCTGTCTTGGTGGAGTCTGTCGGTAAGGATGGGGAGATCCCAGGGTCTGGCACATGGTTGTTTTGGGGTATGGATTTAGGCTGCTCTGAGAAGTGTTTGCCTCAGGTGAGGTGAGGTGGCCTGGAGCTGTCATGCTTGGGGGCGCCCCTTGGGGTACTCTGAGGTGGCACAGGTGTGAAGCTTGTGTGAACAAAGAAGGACCTGGAGCCAAAGCACTGCTCTTGGCACTCTTGGTGAAGAGGCAGCTTCAGTGTATTACCTCATTGTTTAAAACAATAGTGGTAGTAAAGGTCATATTTATTCTGAGAGGGCATTGTACAAATAATTCTGATTTACTTCCAAGTGAGGTGTCATGAGGCAAGAAAAAAGGGAAAATTAAGTCAGTTGCCTAGAAGGCACAGTTAATGAAAATATCCCTAAATTCTTTGCTGGACCCTCCTGACTTTTAAAGATGAAGGAGATCTGAGCACTTCTGGTGAAAACACAAAACAAGGGTTGCAGAAGCTATAAAGTACACGCACCAGGTTTGCATTTGCAAAACTGAGAATTGAGAAAATAGTATAATTTAGGTATATGGGCATTTGTCCTTCTTTGAAAGTCTCCTTTTCATCTTTATGTTAAAATGTGTTGTAAATTTCCTGTTACAGAGTTTCTACATCAATTGCTATTGCTCTGTTGACTTTCATTGTAGGTTTTAAACCCTTTTCATGCTGACAAGTGTATGATTCCATTTCTGTGTCAGTCTGTCAGCACTTCTATAGTTCTTTACAAATGACTTTGTCCAGGTGCCTTATTTTGGCAAAGGAATTATTCTTTATCCTCTGAGATAGAACTGGCTGCTTATATGATCAAATATTTCTTGTATCCACATAAACTTTTAAGATTGCAAGTGTGCATTTTCAGTGCAGACAGTATTAAAAAGCAGTTTACTTTAATACCTCTGGTAGGAAGGGACTTAACTGTGTCACCCTGCTTGAGCTCAGAGGATTTATTTGTAACCCAGCTCTGGCCCAGAGATGTTCAGTCCCCTCATCACCTCCCCTGCACTGTTGCTATGTAATGCTTCCCTAATTTTTTAGGGTGTGTTAGTGAGCACTTCAGTGCTGGAAGGCCAGTAGGATCCTGCCCAGTGTGGTGAGGTGTCATGAGGACTGAGGACAGGACAGAGTGGTCGGGCAGTGCAGCTGGGAAGCTGGGAGTGAAGGACTCATGAGGTGCCCTGCAGCTTCTCCTCTGCTTTGTCTCACACCTGGCTCCCTTTGCTGTCTAGAAATGTCTCTGCTCTGTGTACCAAGGTCAGGCTCATTCTGGGTGCTTTCGCTTCCTCCACCCACCTCTGCCCTTTCCCCCTGAACTGCAGGTTTAGGACACTGTCATAATATGATGTTTTCGATTTAACTGAAATGGAGTTTTCATGTATGACTTAATATTGCATGCAGCAATGTTTTTTATTTCCCTGTGTACATATTATATCGTATAAGAACAGATGGTATTCATTTGTAGATGTGTCTCATAATGGGAAGTACATCTGTCTAGCATGAGGAGCTTGGTCCTGTAACTAAAAATCACGGATAGCAATACTCAAGAGTGCATTAACATTGCTCTTGTTCTGTAGACAGCGTGTGTACACATGGCAAAAGAAAATATGAATTTATATTTATAGAAGCATCTGCATATGGATTGTGCCTTACTTCAGGTTTAATGGGTTACATGTGAAGCATTGTATTTAATTTTCCTTGATTATAACTGGGATCTGTAGTTGTGGCTACTTAGTATTACAAATAGGTGCTATTTTTGCCCTGTTTATGCAAAGGAATATGTCTGAAGTTGAACATGGGGATAGAACCTCTAGATACATGGGAAAAGTTAAGAGTACGATGTCATTTTTACTTGCATTTTTTTGCTGGCAGTTAGCCCTCTACTGAAGTGTTTTGTTTGGAAATGCAGAGTAAGAGTTAGGACTAATATTACTGATGCAATGATTTTGAAAAGCCAAGTTCATGTTGTTTCATATAACTAATTGATATCATCCAAAATAGACTGATATCTTTTTGGAACAGTAATCATGGAGAACGTTATCAGCTCAAAAGCCACATAACGCAGCTGTATGTTGACTTAGAAACTGGTACCTTTCATGTTTTTAAGATGCTGGTAAAGAAAGGGGTGTTGGTTAGGGAGAAAAGCAAAGGATTTTCCTAAATAAATTGTATTAAAGAGATATAATCTAGATAATTTGGATAATTTGTAAATCTAAAAGGAGACTTTTTTTTTTAAAAACTTACTACCTGTATTTAATATTGAAATACTAGAATTCTTGCAGTCCCTGTCTGCATCCTCTTTGATGAGTGTAATTTAAACTAAAGTTGATAAGAGCTCTTTTGGTTTTCTGTTTCTTTTTTTCCTCATTTTACTAATAGCACTTTTTTTTTTCAGCTGCATAGCAACTAGTGACTGTCAGATTTCCCCTTTCTGACCAGACTTGTGCATTTCCTCTTGCTCCCTTAAAATATGACAGCAGTCTTCCCTGACCGTGTTATGTTTTCATGAACTCACTGCCTAGGTGCCCACATGGAATGGAGACTGCTTACACTAACAAGAATCACATCTGCGAGTAAAGAACAAAAAAATGGAATGCTGATAGTGGAAATGAGAAACAAGGACTATATGTGTGAAATCATGATCAACATGAAATACACATGAGTTTTTTAGGGTTTGTTTTTAATTTTGAACAGCTGTTTCTGTTAAATGATCAATATTTAATTTGCATGTTTTGTTTATTTTTTCATAACTTCCAGTGTTTGTTTCATGTCTGTATTCCCTCTTTTGTTTGTTTTGTATTATGTCCTCTTTCCCCCCCCCCCACCTCCTGGAACAAAACCAAAGCTCTTTCAAATCCTTTCTCTTGAAGTTTTGTTTTTTATTCAAGCACTGGTGCTCAGAGCTTGTGGACAGATAGCACAGTAGTGACCCCCGTGGAAGCCTACCTTCCAAACTTGCACATGAACACTTCTGTGTATTCAGGCTGGTAGCTGTACAACTGTATTTATAATTTGTAAGTGAAAGGATATTCCTATGCATACAAGTACCAGTAAAGCTTTGCAAGGCCTTGGTTGAAAAAAACCTCATGTTGTTGTCTTTTCTGCTGATGTTCAGAAAGCAGAGGTGGTAACAAAGGGTGAGAGGGTAAAAGAAAATCTGTCATCCTGAACTGCTTCCTGCTTGCTTGGTTGGCTACTGACATTTAAGAACTACCCAAAAAAATGAGGAGGGAAGGAACATATTAATGTAATTTTGTTTTGTTTAGTGGGTACCTTGCTTAGTCATAGGACACTTAAGCCTTTGGAGGTGCTCGTTATCATAGGTTACAGAGCATAGGTTAGGATAGGTCTGCAGTACTCTTACTGCAGACAGTGCTGCTGTTGCACCCCAGGAACAGTTATTTCCCAGGAATATTTGCTTAGAAGGAATCTGGTAGGAAAGGAGACATTGCAAGGACTCACAGCTTTAGCAGTTGCCCTGAAAGATAAAAAGTAAGGGTTGTGACTGGGTGCCCTTTTCTTTTGCTGAGGTGACAACAGACTTTTCTTCTGCCCTTTGTGCAGTGGGTCTGTGGGGAGGGGGTGTGGTGGAAACGGTTGGATCAGGGCGCATCTGCATTGCCCTTTGCTCCTGCTGCGGCATGCCCTGCCTGGCTCCTACTAGAGGAATTTCTCAGAGCAGGATTGCCTCGTGTGCAGCGGCATGTGCATCATTGTGTGTGAGCTTCTCTGGCAGTGGGTGAAATGCCAGCCCAACTTCTGAAGCTGTTTGCAAACACCACTTTCCTTATGCTGAGCCTGAGCTAAACCCAGATGATCCGTTCCATGCATCCTTGAGGCTTCCCTCTCTCCTGTTCCCTTGCCTTTAAGCATCTCTCTGATGTTTTGCTTCTGAACAGACCTGTATCCCTCAGAAGCCTTGAGTGCTGGCCCACCTTGCACATGCTGCTCTCCTCAGCCCTTCCTGCTTCTTCCTCTCGCTCTCTTGTCCAGCTTCTCTGAGACCACCTTTGTCTGCTTTGTCTTAACTGGGGTCTTTGTTGATGGTTTATTTGGACAATGAAAACAGTTCATTACAAAAGGTCTTTAGATTCTTGCATGAATTTCCTTGTTTGGAAATGCTCATAAAAATTAATTCACAATTTATTCTGAATATAAGGATTATATTGCAATAAATGGACTGTGAATGGGTGCCAATTTCCTGCAAGCATAAACAAAATTACTGAATTGTGCTGTAAGCCTTATATTTGCAAGTAACAAGGTTATAGGCCTAACTAAGAGGTCCTTTAAAATGCTAAGAACTAATGATTTTAGAGAACTAATTGCTTTTAAAGGCATGAAATTAACTCCAGTATCATTTCAGGCTGTAACTGTACTAAGTGGTCTTGGTATTTGCCAGGATATCTTAAATCGGGTTTTGTTGCCATGCTTATTTTTTTCCAGTGTGAAAAGAAAAATAAATTATTTAAATCTTTCCTCTCGGCCTCTCCATAATGGAATTACAAATACTGTATCTGTTTCACTTCCTGGTTTATTCTCTTTGATATTTGTGGAGCCTGAAGTGATCTCACCCAGGCTTCATTCTCTTCTTTGGGATAAGATTAGTTCCAGTGGTTCTCTTAGAAGTTTACAGAAAAAAGTGTATTTTAAAATGTGTATTGTATGCTTGAGTGTTTTCCCAATAAGCAGCATGAGGGTGGTTGCAGAGAACATATTTTGTGTACATTTTTGTCATTGATATGAATTGTAGAGAATAAAAAGAATCAAAACTGCAAAGGAAAACATCTGTGCACATATGAAGCCAGGTGATGTAGAAGGCATTTGGAAGGAATGAGAAAGGTAGGTCAGTTGACCATGGGACAGAGCCAAAAATGTGACAAAGGAAATTCAAGTGAGGCCCTTCCTTTCCTTATTTTCCTAGCTGTAGGCATTTTTATTTTTTTTTTTAACAATAGGTTTAAACACAATTAGGGTTGAATATAAGGGAAATATACTGTGTCTTTGTTGAGTTTGGAAATTGACTTCTGTTTTCATTCTGTGAGGTTTTCCAGCTCTTCCAAAGGTGCACATGACTTGCAAATCTGCTCCTAACATGGCTCCTAACATGGTATGCTGAGTTGTGATTTTGCCTGTACAGGTCAGCCACATTCCCTTGTTCCCTTGCTTTCCCTTCTGGTGGATTTTGCTCTCCCAGGAATAGCTGCCTCTCTTTCTGAAGTGTATGGTTTTGAACAGAAATTTGTATGTATGGGCAAAAATTAGGAATGTGAATCCTAAGTATCTGAGAATCATCATTCAAATGAGAAATAAGAGGGTCAGAATGACAGCACCTGAGACAATGTGGTCTTCTTAATTTTGTCAATAGAGAAGTAAAGCCAAAATCAATTTCTTCTGATACTTCTCAGTTTAGCTAAATTGTGATAATTTTATTGCAAGTCTGATAATATGTTACATCATGAAGTTTTTGAGTTTTAAATAATCTCCAAATCTGAGTCAATGATACTCATCTTTCTCTAAAAGAAATAAACAGGCTTCTGCTTTTTATGGTTGGAGAATAAAACTAAAAGCATGCAATGAGTTGGGCAGCTTGGATGCTGGAATGCAGCAGTCCCCGCAGTAACAAGGAAACAGAGCTGGTGCAGCCATTTTGTGGGGAGAGGCTTTATGGCTGTACTTGTCAATCCTGAATTCTTCCTTGCTTTCTGTGGAGTGGAACAAGGTCATGTTTTTACTGAAACAGCCTGAGATGGCATAGCAAATAACTCCATTGGCAACTGTTCAAAATTTGTATGTTTTAGTTCTAGCACCTCTTCTGTTAATAAATAATTTCACATCATAAATCATTCATGGGGTGCCGGTGATCTGTATCAGAACCACAGAATCACAGAATATGCTGAGTTGGAAGGGTCCCACAAGGATCATCGAGTCCAACTCCTGGCCCTGCACAGGACAGCCCAGGAGTCACACCCTGTGCCTGAGAGCATTGTCCAAATGCTTCTTGAACTCTGTTGGGCTGGTGCTGTGAGCACTTTCCTGGGGAGCCTGTTCAGTGCCCAGCAACCTCTGGGTGACACCTTCCTGCCTCAGCTTCAGGCCATTCCCTCGGGTCCTGTCTGTAGTCACCAGAGAGAGCAGATCAGTGCCTGCCCGTCCTCTTCCCCTCATGAAGAAATTGTAGACTGCACTGAGGTCTCCCCTCAGTGTCTCCTCCTCCAGGCTGAACAGACCAAGTGTCCTCAGTTACTCCGCATGCGGCTTCCCCTCGAGGCCCTTCACCATCTTTGTTGCTCTCCTTCGGATGCTCTCTAATAGTTTAGTATCCTTCTTATATTGCCATGACCAAAACTGCACACAATATTCAAGGTGAGTTTATTATTCATTTTAAATAGAGTATGTATCAGCTTACCATAATTGTAATTTATTTCATTGGAAGTAGAAAATAGTCTAAAGGGCTGTGTAGGAACATGATGTCCTGTTAAAGGAAATGTGATGAAATACTTCAATCTTCTTAGAAGTGCTGCCTATAGTTCAGGCAGATTTAGTTTTGGCATCATATCTGGAATCTCCCATTTCTGGTACAGTGGATTAGAATATTAAATGTAATAGCCTCTGCCGTTGCCACAATTTCCTTCCTGTTTTCTTCAGTGACAGCTGGGGTTGGGAAAGTAGTAAGGTTATGTGCATGAAGGTAAAAAAATTCTTATATAAATAGTAATGAGGATGTGGCTGGAAGCAGTACAGAGTGTATACATATATGCACTTTTTGTGCATATATGTATATATATACACACACTTTTTAAACTTAGAGTCTGACAACCCCAACTTTGGCCTGTTTTGTATTTATTATTCATGGACGGGTTTAAAATGCCTATGGAGTTTTCTGGGTTTTTTTGTTTTGTTGGGTTTTGGTTTTCTTTGTTGTTGTTTTTTTGTTGTTGTTAATCTCCAGAGCAGTTTTGAGCAGGTATTAACAGCAGCTGATGGTATTACAAAAAATCCTGAGAGACCTGATTCTCTTTGTTCAGCCTTTTTTATGCTCATTTAGAAAGTGAGTACTGTTTTATACCCTCTCTGCAATCACTTTGTACTTTTTGGAAAGGAAACAGAGCTTTGCCTCAGTTCCTACTTCTCTGGCTTTTCTTTGGAGCTTAAGGGGGATTTGAGGAAGTTTGATTGCAGTTGACATTCAAAATGTTCCACAAGGTCACAGAGTAGCCAAAACAAAACTATTTAATTTGGGAGAGAAGGAATGCTAAGTGTCACTTCGCAAAAAATACTGTTAATGATGTTGCTTCCTTACTGTTATTTTTCCATGTTCTGTATGATTCTCTTGAAGAGTCTGAATTGCAAGAGTTTGCAGTCAGTCATGGAAAAAGCAAATGTCACAAAAGGTAGAAAAGAAAGGAGGCAGCTGTTACAAGATTTAGGAGGTAGAATGAAAAGCAGCCATACAAACCCAGACTGAAGTTTCTCTAATGCCTTGTAAAAGTTATGAAGCACTTCAAATGTGGTAAGAAATATTTTTGCATTGTTCCAGACACCAAATGTCCAGACTTGGATCTTGCTCAAGGGTTGTTACCTGTTACTTATGAAAGGTTGTGATACTGGTTTTTGTTTGATGGCAGGTTTTAACTATCAATTAAATAGAACTCTTTTTAATATGCTAAGTATTATAAAAAGGTGAAGACATTTTCATTTTCAAAAAACAATTTACCTTCATTTAGGTAGTGTCACTACTCTATGGCTTTATGCAAAATTCAGTTATTTTAAGACAACCTGCTTTGATGGGCGCATCAATTCCAATTTGATCTTTTTTTAACAGAAGAAGACTTTGAAAAATGCTCAAAACTGTGCTCCAAAATGCTGGGTACTGTGTGAAAGGGTGGTGTTTCAAAAGCGGCTCAAACATTAGGTTGAAACCATTAGAATAAGTGATTTGGTAATAGAAAAACTCTGCAGCTTTGCCTAGAAACCGTGAAAAATCAGGATGCCCTTCTGGTAGGCACCATGGCTATAGGAAGGTCTGGCAATCACTTCCTAGGCCAGTGATCCAGCCAAGAATGGGGAGCTGAAGCCAGGCAACTGCTGTAGCCATTGGATTAGAGCTTTTTTGATTAATTCAGTAAGAAGTTTTTGCATCTTGTGGTGCTGCTTGGGTTCTTGAAAGGAGGGGAGGGATGTGGAGAGCTTTGGGTTTAGGAGCTTGACTTATTCCCACACTTCTTGTAGCTCAGCATTCAGAATGAAAAGTGGGACAGGAGATCACACTGTTTCCCTCTCCTTATCTGTTTAGTTGTTTAGATTAGACAGGACTTAAGAAGTCCTGTATTTATATTTAAGGGCAGAGCATCTCATGTATGTGATTACTCAGTAAATTGTTTTCAAAATGAACCACAGTATTCACAGGCATTTTTTTTGTTGTTTCAATCTGGCTAGCCTTTGTACAAATTTATAATGACTTACACAGATTACTGTACTTTGTAACTCCTATGTCAACAAGATAATTGTTCTTTGAGAGTACTATTTTATTTGTAGCCACAGTGCTGGAGTCTATCACAAACCCACAACAGCAAAGCTGCCTTTTATCTGTCTTGCAGTATGCCCTGGGGTCAGATCTCAGTCGTTAACACTCAGTGGTCCAGTGGTGAAAGACTCCAGAGATCTGAGAATTATTTTTGTTTCTGTCACTGATTTACACCATGAGTTTGAACAGCAAGCTTCACCTCTCTGAGACAAATACCCACTGCTTTTTCCCCCCTCTCGCAGTATTTGTGTCTCTTGTTTATCAGGTTAACACATCTAAGCATGTGTTGGTGTGATGGCTAGAATCAGTGATCCTCAGTATCAGCTCAGTGTATGGCTGCAATAATACTGCTAATAGCTTTCATGACTCTCTTTGTATGGGCATTTCTGAAGTTGCTGCTGTAATGTAGCCATAGTTAGATGTGTTTTTGTTATTTCATATATCTCTAAGTAAAAGTGCTAGTTTATTGCAGTGCCAGAAAATATATCTGAAGGGTAGCAGTGCTCAAGACACCGCCTGCGCAAGAATTCCAATAGCAATGGTTAATGGCTGGGATTTAAAGACACTTTTAATGCCAGACATTGTATTTTCAGTGTACAGATCAAGGATGTGTAATAGTTCAGTTTGAAAAATAATTACATCACTTGATGTTGAGGTTTAAGCTCAGCCAGCAATCAAGCACCACTCAGCCTCTTACTCATTCCCCCACCAATGGGACTGAGGAGAGAATCAGAAGGGTAAAAGATAGAGAACTCATGGGTTTGAGATAGAAACAGTTTAATGGGGAAGCAAAAGCTGTGCACACAAGCAAAGCAAAACAAGGAATTAATTTCCTGTGTCCCATGGCCAGGTAGGTGTGCTCGTGTAACAGTTACTTGGGAAGACAANCCTTTGGTTTGTTTGGGTCAGCTGTCCCGGCTGTGTCTCTTCCCAGCTTCCCATCCACCCCAACATCCCTGCCAGCGTGGCAGTACGAAAAGCAGGAAAGGCCACAACACAAAAACAATAACAAAATAGCAATGAAAAAACCCTCTATATTATGAACCCTGTGTTCAGCACAAATTCAAAACACAGCCCCATCCTAGCCACCATGAAGAAAATTAACTACCCTAAACCCAGCACACTTAATAATTCAATTTTCTTTCCTGTTACCAATATTGAAAGTTGGCTGATAAAAACAAATGTTTGGGAAACTTTTAGTCTTGCAGAACAATGAATTAAAATCAGTGTTTAAAACTCTGATAAGTTTTGTTTGGCAGCTGTGGAAAACGAACATATTTGCTTAACCCCAAAGAATTGAATTAGAATTGAGATTAGACCCAGTAATTAAGTTGATGGCCTTTTCCGTTGTTGCCCTCATGACACTTTTTATATGTATGAAAGTTTTTATTCAGGCCTGGAAAGATCCAGCCCTGAATTTTTAATTCCAAAATTTGGCAAAAGTGGGTTAAAAAAAAGGACCCCCCCATACAGAAATTCCTAAATTGTAGTCTGGAAAAGCATTTCCCTCTTCTTCCTTTCACTTGTGTTTCATCCATTGTTGCATTTTTTTTCCAATAAGAAAATAACAAATTACAGAAACAGATGTCTTTTTGCTTTATGCTCATACAGTATTTAGTAGCTGGACTTTGTCCTTTCCTAGAGTTGGTGAGCATTCCTGCAATAATCCTTTTAGAGGAACTGGACATCTCTTTTATCAATGTTAGCAGTTGTTCAGTACATTTGCATTCCCTAGTTTTTATGACCATGAGTGTCCTTGCATTTAGTATTTCTGCATTTCAGTATATTTACACATCTAATACATACATACATACCCACATGTATAGTATATAAGAATACCATACAGTTATGGTGCATATACAATTATGTTTGTATAGTGATGTAGAAATATCATATTCAGATCCAAAGTCAGTGGTTAGCACTACAAAAAATGACAAAGGTTATATTTTTCCTCATCATTTACGGTTTTAGAACACAACATAGTCTTTCATTCTTAAGTGAGAAAAATGAGACTAAGGACAAAATTAGTTTTCTGAAAAGTGAATTTATCTGAAATGGCATTGGAAGTGCACCTTACTAGCTGATTCATCTCTAGCTGTTGTAGTTTACACATAACAAATATCAGTTATGAACTGCTAAAAAGGCAGTGGAACAGACGGGAGATTTAGTTTTCACAGGGAAGAAGATAAGGAATAAAGACAACTGCACTGTTACAATGTATATATTGATTAAATCAAAATCAAATTGACAGAACCTGAAAAAAAGCACAGTTTTATTATGGCATAAATCAATGATTAATGTAAAGAGTCATATTTTCTTAAAGGCTGAGAAAGGACACGGTCACAAAAGGAAAGGCTGTGAAGAAAACATTTGTGCACAGTTCTCCTCCCTTAAGTACTTGCCACAACATGAAGCACATCAGTACTTAGTATCATAATCCAAATCTGGTTTCTTTCCTTGTAAATGTAATGAATGGTGTTCATTACAAGAATTGTTTTTAATGGCTCTCTTCTGGAAGACCTGGAGTGCTTTTTCTTGCATCCTTGATGTTGCTAATAAAAAATGCATTTCTGGTGAGTGGGACAAGAAGATTAATTCTGCTAAGACACAGCAATAACTATACTGAAGAATGAGTTTTATACCTAGGGACTCTGTTTTGTACTGAGATAAACAGGGAGAAATTTCATCAGCTGCAAAGGGCAGTGTCTGAGTATCAGACCTCAGAACTGACTGCCATTTGGAAATGAGAGTATTGTACTGCTCTCTGTAAAGCTATTTGAAGAGTAAACTATTTAGAAGTGGGTGAAAATAGATGTTAATAAGCTTTTAATGGAGTTTGAATGTGTTGGTAGTGAAGACCTTAATGGAAATATGAGTTTTCTGGGGGTGAAGAAACTGCTGGTGAGTAAGCTTGCCATTTAGTAATCTGAAATGCTTCAAAATTACTTCTGTGTGACTATGACTGTGTTAGCAGTACCTTACATCTTCTAAGGGGATAAAAGAGATCTCCTTTAAGATACTTGCAAAAGGCAGCTGCATTTTTCAAATTTTAAATAAATAAACTGGACACCTGAAAACAACAATGTACTGGAGAAGGAACCTATTCTGCAACTGCAGGAATAGCTTTTTTTTTTTTTAATTTCCTACTGATAGTTTTTTGGAAATCAGTCTTCTAGAAAATATCAGTATTTTTAACATGGAGTATTTGAAATACTTTAAAATAATTTTTAATGCGTCTATAAATGTGGAATTAATTATTTTTAAAAGATCTCTCTCAGATTCCTTATAATACTAAGACTGCTTTTTCCATTCTCCTCTCTCTTTTTCTTGGCCTTAACATGTTTCCACCTGTGCATTTCTATTGTTTAATATACAGTGAGTGCATACTACGCATAAGTTTGGAGAAGGATTGAATTTAGTGGAAGGTCACAGCAGAAAACCTATGTTCTTGCTCTTGTCAACAGATATCTAAAAATAAAAATCTTAATTGGCAGCCTATTTGTCCATATGCTATGAAATTTTGAAATTATTTTTCTCATCTACACCAAGGCTGTGGTATCAAGACTGCCCTCATTATCCTCAAAAAGTCTTGTTTGTGCCTTTTTGTACACAAAGAGAGGTTCATATGAGAGACAGAGATGAAGATGTCTGGAGCTACTACTGTGCAGATTATGCACCAAATACTGTTTCACCAATAGCTTTCTCTGGTGGAGAATGCAAGCCAAGAAAGCTTGGACCAAGTGAAGTGAAAAAAAGATCTGACCTGTTCTGTCAGCTGGAGCTTTAGCAGTTGTTCTCTCCAAAGCTCTCTCTGTCCTAGCCCACAGAAATATGAATTGTGGCTATGGACAAATGCAGATGACTTTGAAAGAGTTTGCAGTCTGAGCAGAAACTGGGGATAGGGAGTTGATTGAGTCTGGTGAGGAAAGACAAGGACTCTGAGTGGAGTGCGAGTGGTGTGACACTTTGCTTGTGAGGATGGGGCTGGGGCTGAGTCTGGCAGCTGAGAATGGGCCTAAAGCAACATGGATGTGGAAGGAGAGATTCAAAGATTCACAGCAGAGTAGTGAGGTTTCTGTATGAATATTTCTTGTCAGGATGCCCTGGTTATTGATGTCCTTCTCTCTTGGAGGGCTTTCACAAGACATGGCAGAACTGCCTGCTCAAAATTAGGAGTTGCTGCATTGGTTTGTTGAGGAGGGGTGGAAAGGTCAGGCCAGGAGGAGCCTTACAAGAAAAGCCACTTACATTTGGTCGAGCAGAGCAGCCCTGTGACCAGAGACTGAAGGGCAGGGTAATGTCTGAGAGTTAATGGAGTGTTTGTAATTTACAGCAAATGTTCACAGGACCCTGAAAATGGCCTTGAGTGCTCCGTGCTCAGTGTCAGCTGTGCTTTTCAGGACACAGGCTTCTCTTCTCAGACACAGAACTTAGTCTGGGGAAGGTGACAAGCCTGGCTTTTATAGAAGGATTGGAGGAGCTTTGCCTTGTCAGCATGGCACAGAGCCCACGACATGTTGGAGCCTATCCCACCTCAGCCTGCCAGAGCCCCTCAAAGTGCATGCTTGTAATGTATTCAGTCTGTTAGTTTTGGTTTTTTTCATGGTGTTTGGTGGTGGTTAAATTTCAGCTGAGGTGGGTCAGTGAGAGCAAGTTGTTCCAAAGGTAAAAGGCCGCCCAAGAGCTGCTGAGCAGCTCCACAGGGTTAAACTGAGTGACGATAAGCTGAAATCTGACCTCCTTCAGGCGGCTGTTCAGGTGTCCAGAGGGTTTGTGAGAGAGACCCAGTCTGCTCTGAGCACCTCCAGCTGAAGGAGGAGGAAAGGCTGGTCAAGAGCTGGGAAGTCTGACCTTCTTTGACCACACTCAGCACCCAGGTTGCCTGCTGGGGACACTTCTTTGTCTTCATGAACATCTTTCTGCAGTGATTAGTGTCGAATTCACAAACAGCACAGGTCACACATGGGACACGCCTGTCAGGAGATGTTTAAGAACTGAGGTAGCTACACAGAGAAATTGTAGTTATTGAGTAACATGCACTACTAGCATGATGTTATTGCCATTGATGCAAAAGCTAAACTATCCTTAGTGGTTTGTTTTTTTTCTCCTGAGCGTTCGAGTAACGGCATGTTAAGCAATGGTGTTGAAGTGCATATTAGCTTGGTGATTAATTGTCATTTATTAAATTGCACTTGGAGCAGAGAGACAAGGTGGGTAGAAACTCATAGTCCTTCCATAAGGCGCTTTACTAGTAAAGGCAAAGTCCATATGGTTAGTATTTCTTATCAGAAAATCAAGCATGTATGGTGTGAAAGGATTTGTGACTTGGGCATGCAAGGAGCTTATCTTCAGAGAGAAAGGCATGTTTTTTTTACCTAAGGGCAGCTAACAAGCATCGGTTGTCCTGAGATAAAATGTAAGGACAAGAGATTTTAATTTTAATACTATATAAACTTGCCAACTCAGCTAGATAGGAAGGTAGGATTTAATTTACTGTGTTTACATTGTGATAAATTCATAATGCTTGGTCTTTGATTTTTTTTTTTTCTCGAGGAGTAAGTGGTATTTATTACATGACCCCAAACCATGCCTTCTTTTTTAGAACATGGAGACAAATTCAGACATATAGGACTCGGAAGCTTTTCCTGAAATACAAAGAAGTTGCTGTTTTTTAATACAAGAAGAATTTTGATACACTGTTAACAGTAGTAGAGTAACTTAGTTTAGAAAAAGATCACTGAAGATCATCATGTCCAATCTTACCTCTGCAAAAACTAGTGATAACTCTGAAGTTCAATGAGGTTGCTGCTACTCATGTAGTCAACTGGTACTCTAAATCAGCTTGTGGCTTTTAATTTGGTATTTTTGGCTGTAAAGGTGACCTGTAACTTCAATGACATCATTACAACCTGTCTCCTTTTTAAGTTGAATTCTTTACTAGGTCGGTGGTCATTTTTGCCTGTGACTTAATGAGGTCAAAATAAGACCTAGAGGGTTCAGCTTACTGGGTTTTTTTTATTAGCTGCAGCTGTACTTAAGATGAAAGATCCCTTTTGGAAGCCATAGCAATATTCATTTGGCAGGGTGAAGTGAAAACTAGTAATGTCAAACTATAAAAATGGCAAGCTTTTGGTCAAAGAGGGAGCAAGACAGAAACTAATAGTTTCTATGGTCTTTATTAAACATTTGGACTTACCAGTTTACATCACAAACTGTAACTGCAGTAATTCTACATTGTCCTTTCCCAGCTGTAACTAAGATCATGCATACCAGGGTAAATATTAATAAAAAATAAAAGCAGAACAGAAAAGGGAACCAGTAATTGTACTGTCAGTCTGTAAGAATTTACTCAGGCAGAAAGGCACTTTTGAAAAATTCTTTAAGTGGTGATGCTAGGAAGACTCATGCCTTGAATTTCATGAACCTGGCTGTTGAGAGTTGAGTTAAGAATTTGCGTAATGAGGATTACTAGAACATGGATTCATTATTTCGTTTTTAAGACTGACTCCCATGCTGTTCCAGACTGGAAGATATACATAGCAGAAATATTAAATTGGAAATATATTCCAGATACTAAAAGTAATTATTAGTATCTTGGTTTGCTTGTTGACAGTGGCTTACTTTGATACTTTGACACAATTCATGCTGCCTTCACTCAATACATCAATACATCCTGTATCTATTATGCTAACCAAGAATTTCTTTTTGTTTTATGCTTATAGCCGTCGGTCTGGACAGTATACAATGAACCATGACCATTCCAAGAAGATTCCTGATGGAGCATCATTTGACCGCTCAGGATCCCAGGACTCCTTGGATGAACTGTCTATGGATGACTATTGGAAAGAACTTGAAAACATTCATGAAACCAGAGGAAATAATCATGAGGAACGAGTAGCACTTGTAGTGAAAGAACCAGATGGTAATGAAATCCATTCTGTGAATGTTCATCACTTTAATGATTTGGGGATTTTTTCTTCAAGTCTTGCTTCAAGAGATGGCACTCACCTAACACAGATCAGAAAAGGAAGTCACTTTCGTGAACATCTGCTTTAAAAATTCTTTTGCCTCTGATGCGTATCACCAGAAACAGGCAGTGCCCTGAAAAAGAGTTTTATCAGAGACAAGTAAAAGGCTGGTTTTCCTTTGAATGGTATTTGCAGAATATGAGAAAGGTGCCTATACTTGCAATCACAACAGTTGAAACTTTATTTGCAGTTTACTGTTGAACTAACTTACCCTTTCACTCTTTGTGTATGTTGTTCGTTATTGTAGCTATTGTGGATAGAAACCTCACGCTTTAGAAGACAAGCCAATGATTAACTGGTTTAAGTTTAGTGAGTAACTTTCTACGCTTGTAACTATTGTGATTGGTTGTACTATTTTTGTTTCTCAGAAGCATAAGTTATGGGCCACTCCTTGGGGCATGGTCTTAGAGGTTGGGCAATTTTGCAATTTTTTTTTCCTTTTTTTTTTTTTTTTGTCTTCTCAGATAAAAGGGGAGTAATGTCCTTAATTCCAGTTTTCTCTCAAAAATTATTGTTTAACGATGCAGTATCTGCCTCTTTCCCATTCTTACAAGAGACCCACAGTCTCAGTAAATTAAAACGGTGAATTTGGCATTTTGGTATGGCCTCCACATGAGTAAAAAGAATAGAATGTGCTCCATGAGCTTTCAAAAGGGATTTGCACTTCAACCTCCTTAAACATTTTGAAATGTCACTGCTTTGATGAGCATAACGACATGGTCCCTGGAGAAAGCAGCAAGGCTCCCAACCCTTGTGACCAGGGAGCCACAGAACTTTCTCCAGAGCAGCAGAGCCCATTGTTCTGCAGTGCATGAGCCTCTTCTCTCACCACAGCTCATTGATGCAGCTGTGTCTGTCAGCTCTGCACCCCCAGCCCCACCATTCCCACTGGTTTTATATACAGCCTTCTTCCCCCTGGTCGCTGCAGCTGGCTCTGGTGTGAAGCCTGAGTGAGTCAGCACAGCTGAGTTGTCAGCTCAGGCATATGTTTCCGTGCCCTACGCCTTGTGCAGCACCTCTCCTGGGCATGAGTATTCGTGCGTGTGGGATGCTGCACCTGCCTGATGCACCTGCCTGTGCGGAGGCTGACCTGGATCTCGGCTGTGCAAAGGCAAGGCAGGGGAGAGAGGAGAAGCACCTTGCTCACAGCAGCTCTGCAGAATGGGTGTAGCCCTTCTTTCCAGCTCAGATGACAAAACCTGAGAGTTTTGTCAGGAGAGTTTTGGCTGCACTGTCATAGCAAAATTCATACTTAAGTTTTGGTGTCTGTTTTCTGGATGCTGTTAATATTTAGGTGCCCACTTGGACATGCGCTGGGCACAGTGGTAAAATGAAATCAATAGTGAAGTTGACATGCCAGCTTTGGAGTATTTTTAGGTATCTGATAAATGGAAATACTGTTTGAACGTTTGAGAGGGTTGTTGGCATTCAGCACAACCTCAGCTGCTACAGACAGAACTTAGTGTTTTACAGAAAATATCATTAGGGAGATACAGATTTCAGAAGAAGAAGTTTTTGCCATCAGTGACAATATTTAATAGCTTTCTCCTCTTTCATGTGCAGTGATCTGTCAATAAAGGATAGCTTATCAGCTCTTAGAGTAAAACAAAAATTGTTTTGTGCCTGTCAGCAGGCTGGAGCCCATGTCATAAGAACTGATGAAGAAACAACATTAAGGTGACTCCTGTAGGCTGGTTTGTCCTTCATTAAATTGAGCTAGTGGAGGGCTGTAGGATTAATGTATCAAGAAAAGTGGGCAGAACCATGTCAGTAAGGGAGCTAAAAAGATTGAGTATTGAACTAAAAATCAATGAAGCAGCAATGATCTGGCTTTCAGACTTGCCCATACACGTTTTTATCTGGGTACGTTTGTAAAATGGTATATGATTTTAATGGAAGTGCTGTAGATTATTATAAAGATTGTCACATAGCAGTCTGTATTGGATTAACTACTTTAAAAGCTCTGATATCATACATTAAACCTTTGGAGGCTCTTTAGAAACAATAGCTTTTTTCCAAGTCATGACAGTGTAAGTAATTCTTAATTGTGTATCCCCTTAGTACTTTTCTGTGAATTATATTAACTATATCATGCCATTAACATCCAGTGTGCTTGGCAGTACTGAAAAGCCAATGTTTATGCCTTTTTCTGTTCTACTTGCTCAGAGGGAGAGCTGGAAGAAGAATGGCTGAAGGAGGCAGGTCTGTCAAATCTGTTTGGAGAGAGCTCTGGTGACTCCCTGGAAAGCATGGTGCTTTTATCCACACTGACCCGAACCCAGAAAGCTGCGGTGGAAAAGCGAGTAGAGACTGTCACACAAACCATGAGGAAAAAAAACAAACAGCACCAGATTCCTGATGTCAGAGATATCTTCAGGCTACAAAATGACTCAAAGGGAAAAGTGAGTTCCTGTCTGTTGTTTTGTTTGATTCTGGCAGAGAGAAGAAAGGGACACATATGGATGGGGGGAGAACAGACTGGCACTCAAAAGGGGTATTTCCAGAAGATCTGTGTCAAACTTTTCACAGATTTCCAAGGGAATTTTTCACTACATTTGGAGGGATGGTGTTCATCCAGATTTGACATTGCATTAAACAATTTTAGTAGTTATAAAGAAGTATGTATATTGGCCTCATCTTACTTTAAGTTGATGAATAAAACAGCCACTCCATGGTCAAGATATTAATCTGAATTGATTTTCACACAGATGCAAAACTCTTGACAACAATCACCAAAAGAGCTACCAAAAACCTACTTTTGAGTGGTTACCTCTTGTTTGTTTGTTTGTTTGTTTGTTTTTAAAAAAGGGGGGGGAAAGAGACATCAGCCTAACCTCCTTTATGCCTATCAGCTGGGGTTTTAAACCCCATACTAACTCCCAGGGCCTATGTGTGTGTTAAACTGTGTATGGGAAGTTGCTCTGACAGGCCCCAAAGGGTCCCAGTTTCCCGTCATGGGATATTGAAGAGAATTCCTCTCCCATATACAGGAAAGGGGAAGGAGGGAAATGGAGACTATGATTAGAATTCCTTTTCCATGGAGAAGGGTGTGTGTCCTGTCTGCTCCCTCAGAGCACGGAGATCTGCAGCCATGAGAGCTGATGGAAGTGCAAGACTGATGAAGTTTACCTGACCTCAGCTCTGTCCCTTATTCTCACTGCTGACGCTGCCATTCAGTGCAGTGGTTGTGGTGGTGGAAAGCACAGTGAATTTTGAAGGGGGTTAACTTCTCCTTCCCTCAACAGCTTCCTCTCCTTCAGCGACTCCTTTTAAACTCTGTTGAAGTGAAATGTAGTAAGGGAAGTGGTGTGTTCAGGAGGCACAACTTCCCTTTCACTGTTCTGCTTTGCTTGTGGTTGCAGAAGAGATATTAACACCATAAAAGCTTTATGGGATCTGATTTGTAATTGACTCTACCTAAAAATTACAAGATCTAATAGCAGAGCAATTTAGGTAAACTATCGTGTAGCTTAAAGCAGTACAATTTCTCTTTCAAGTGTGTTACTTCAGTAAAGCACAAGAAATATTCATGTTTCTGTATGTAAGCTTCACACTGTAATGTTTGAAAATCCTATGTCACCGTGTTCGGTAGATTTTTGTTTCTCTTAAACAACATGTTTTAGTATTGAAGATACCGCTGGGAAGTAATGCAAGCAGACAAATGATTGTAGGCATTTAAGATATATTAAACAGATGGTTAAAATATTTATTAAATATGGAAATATTTGTAAAAAAATCAGTCTAAACTTGTCTCCTTGACAGAAAGTAATACAAGTATAGATCCTCAAGCCTGTACTTCATTCCTTTCTCCAAAGAAAGATAATTATTCAGAAATCAGTGCTTGTAGTTATTCATCTAATCTTGCCCAAATCATCTAATCTGTCACCAAAAGCCTGTAGTGAAGTAGCTTCCACTACCTCCCCAGGTAACTTGTCTCAGTGCTTTGTTACTCTCCCATCATTAGAAAGCTTTTTATGTAACAAAAGAGTACTGAAGCCACCTGCAGCTGTATGAAGTCATTCCAGTTTAATTATAGCCTCCGAAAATCCTGTAACCTCCCTTCATCTGGAGGAAAGGTGAAACAATAGTGTTGATGTTTTGCATCAACACAACAGTTGTGTTGATGTTTCTCCTAAATTTCCTGCCATATTTCCAAAGAGAAGCTACACTTTTGGTACCTTGACAGCTTCCAAGTCTGCTTCTGCTGCTTTGTGAAACAGAGATAATTTTCTGGGCAGTCGTGCTAACTTCTTCTTCCTCTCAAAATCCCTGTTAAAAAAAAAAAAAAAAAAAAGAATTGAATATGCAGATTGTGCCAATAGGAGAAATCTTTAAAACCTAAATTTGTTTTCTCAGTAAGTATGGAGTTATAAATTGCTTGAGTAAAATACAATGAGAAATACAGAATGCTAAACATTCATTGTTAATTTGAGTTGCCAAAAAGAGAATGAAAATGATATGTGGGTAAAAATGTATATGAGTATATGCATACCCATATATATGGGCATAGATTTTCTACATGTTCTGAAATATTCTTGTCTATAGTGGGTGTCATCCAGTTCACAGAATGTGACAAATCTTGAGACTGGATAGGGCAGCATTGTAGAAAGGAGAGGATGGTTCAAATCCTTTCCCATTTTTCATCTCTTCAAAGTATCCTGGTTTTGCTGCTAGAAGTCTAAGCAGTAAGCATGGATATTAATGTCAGGCTGCCCTGCAAAAGGGATGGGATTGCTCTCCAGGGGAGGCAACCATGTAAGCTTTTTCAAGAGAAAGGAATTTGGTCTGAGTCAGTCAAAATGTCTTCTCCAGATTCCCTTTCCATATCTTTTCCAGTGCAAACTACAGCTTCAGGTCACACTGCATTTTCTTGTTCTTTGCAACTCTGGAAAATAAAGTCCTTCACCTGCTTAGCCTTTTAGGAAGAAGAAGAATTGATTTAATTACTTACTTTTTAATTTCCTGTTTTTCAGATCCCCTTAGACAATGGTGAGGGGTTTTCTACTGAAATACAGTGATATGCTTTTGCGTACCCCTGAATTGCAGGAGTGTGTGTTTTAATCCTGCACAGTCAAAGGAGTTTCTACAGCCTACAAACTAGGTGTTTGTAGGCATGCATATTTATTGTTCCTTTTTTAGGTCTGTGATGGAAGTGAACCTTCAACTGTGAGAACAAGTGAAAACAAAAGTGAAATACACGATGGAACAAAAGGTAATGCCAAATTACTCTATTCTTTATTTTATTTGTTTTTCTTTTAGTTTGTAGGTGTTCATGTACACAAGCTGCTACATGGGTCCACATTTTAAGTAACTTTTCAGCAAAATAAATTATAATGAGAAACCTGTTCTGGACTGCATTGTTGGTGTGTAAAATTTTAAGTGTGCCTGTAAGTAGTGTCGTTTGAGCCACCAGAGAAACCCTGTTTATTATTAGAGATCGTCTTATAATCCAGCTATCTGGGAGATGTCTCCTCTCATAGTTTATGCTCAGGTCTTTTCTGATCCTTAATTTATCCCTTCTGTTCCATCTCTGCTGTACAGTATGGGAAATGAAGACCTATGCATAAACTCATCAGTGCATACAAAAGAATAAAACCAAATGGACTATAAGCAAAAAAAATAGAACTGTCTGGACTATGAGCATAAAAAATGCTGTGGGAACTGTATATATATACATATATTTATATATACACACACATATATACATGTATATACATATATATACATATCTGTAGCTCAACTTAAAAGAAAAACAGGGATTATAGAAAAAAAGTTGTTTACCTTTTCAAGGAAAATGGAAATGAAATAGCGTTCTGTGTGCATAGGTTGTGCTTAATGGTGTGTGATCACATGAGAGGTGCGGTACCCATGGAAGACCCTTTCCTCTCACAGCCAGGATAGTACATCACAGAAGTCCTTAGCTGATTGTGTAGTTTCTGTTTTAAGAGTATGAATTTCAGTGAAGGACTTTGCCAGAGCTTTCTGCTGTACTTCAGGTCCAGTAATAAAAGGGTGGCTGTCCTGCATCATGTTTGGTTTCTTCAAAGTAAGAGTTACACTCTGTCTGTGCTACCACCATACCCACCCCTGCAGAGATCAGGTTGTTTACTGGCAGCCATTTAAGCTTTAAGATGCTGCACTGTTATTCTGCTTTGTTTATATGTTGGCTTTTTTCTTCTTCTGGGGGACTGGACAGTACATAGATGTTACACTGAACCCTATACCCACATTAAGCAGGCAGATCAAGTTACCTATTGCAAGTTAGTTAGCTGTAATTAAGCCAGCAAATAAAGTTCTGCTTCAGTTCTAGATTACTGACCAGTAGCATTTTGGAAAAATTGTTATTTTAGAATTAGACTTGGAAAACAGCAATGGACAATGTAGAATGTACAGGGAAGTTGAAGTGGGAGATGTGAATTTAAACCAGCCCTGAATAACACTGAACCTGTGTGTTCCCAGAGGTGTGTATTTCCCTCCTGCCCTCCCAGCAAACCTCACTCTAATAATAACAGTAAAAAAATTGGGAGGACTGCCAGACTGCTGGTTCAGCACAAGGGAAGGAAGAGATGCCTGGTGCTTGTGTCAATAAACTTCACTGTAGAATTCAGAGCTGGAAAATTACCAAGCAATTATTACAGAGTTTTTATCACATCTGGTTCTTTTTTTTCCCTGTGGCCCTGATGAACCCTTCAGAAATGGGAAGTTCAGACAGGCAAATCCCATATGGTAGCTCTCCTCAGCACAGATTGTGATGTGGATGGTAAATGCAGCCGGCTTACATCCTTACAAACTCCTGCTCTAGTCAACATGCTACAGTGGGCTCTGCTCCCAAGAGAGGAGCAGGAAGGATAAATCAGTTCAATTTGCAGTCAAATAATGGAAGTTTGGTGGTGTTAAAAGCACCACACCTGTTTCGGTGCTGTGCTGTGATCTTTCCTCCAGAATGATGAGCAAATTAGTGTTGCACAAACAGTGAATGAATTTAAGACAAAAAGTAAACAGTGCTTGATATTTCAGAGGTACTAAATATTTATTAAGTCCAAATCCAAGGACATTATTTTAAAATGGACACCCTCTTTGACAGAGAAGTAGTCCCAGTTTTACCTGGAAAAATATGAACATCATCTCAGACATTATTACAAAAAGCTTAAATTGACACGTCTTAAAGTTGTTATGGTAAAAAACTCTTCTTGGTCATATTCCAATGGTGATGACTCTGTTCCTAATGTGTTATTTGAATGCTGCATTCCCAAATGCTTCTGCCAGACTGGAGATGTTAGTGGTTTGCCCTTAGAGCGCACCTGGGCTATGTGAACCTGTGCTCACCTCTCCTTTCTTACCAGTCCAATATACCTTGTTTCTCAACTAAATAATATATGCAAACTCACAGAATAAGTGCCTTTGTTTCATGTAGGTATGGAGTGTGTCTACAAGAAACGGAAAGAAAATTCAGAGTCGTGTATTAAGCTCTCAAAAGGCATTATCATTTTAACAATCTATGAAACTCACTAAAGGCCTGCAAAGTTAGTAGATACAAAAAAAGTAATTTTCTTTGGAATCCTGTGAAAAGGAGTAAATAATTATGTTGGTTGTGACCTCTCAAGAAATACAAAGGAAATAATAAAATATATGAAAAGCTAAATGCTTATTAGCTTAAATACGGGAGCAGCAAAAGTCGATTTGCTATTCCTGCAGTTGTCTTTCTGAACATAGGATTAACTATAGGGGAAGAATAATAGGTAAAATTTCTGTGTAAAGACAATTTCAAAGCATAATGATAAAGAGAATGGATGAAGGAATTGTGTGTACTGTGTGTAATATGAGGGTAACGAGCAGTAATGTTTTCTTCTGGATAGGGAAAAAAACCTGAAATGTGGTTGTGGCTTTTAATTAAAGAGTTTGTTTTTGCTTTTCATTTTACATGATAAATGAGGTTCCTATAGCTGAAGTAATAGTGTCAGTGAAATGATTAAAGAGTTTTTTATTTTCAATTTATAGCCATCTATGAACTAGCATTTTAGCGAAATGCTTTGTCAGTCAAAGAAAAAAAATCATTCTGCCTTTCCAATCATAAATTAAGATCTGTCAGCTTAGCTCCATTGGTCTATACTCAAGATTCTGTAGCAAAACTAGGATATAGCACAGTTGACATTTGCAATGTTTCCTTGTTTTATTCCTGAAGAATTCCCATCATTTTATGTGATCTTTAAATAGCTCTGTGAACTAAGAAAAGGGTACAGAACTCATGTAAAATATGGTTTCCACTTCCTCATAGACAATATTTACATTTTTCTGTATCACACTTGCATTTCTGTCATTAAATACTGCATATAGTTGGCAGGTTGGCAGAACACCAAGGCTACTTCCTCGTACAGCTGCTGCCTAGTTCAGGAATGTACGACAATAGGAGCAAGGCTCTACAATGAAGAAGAAACTTCCCTCAACAGCAGCATTTCCAGACCTTTAAAATGTGCAGAGCAGTACTGAGACATCTGCTTTACATGACACCTTCAATATGACCAGAGGACTGAAACAGGAGCTACTGCTTTTTTGTTTGTTAACATCAGATCCCTCCTAGGCTGGTAGGAAGTATGTAGGTCAGGTGTAGGCCACATTAGCATGACAGGAGTTTTGGGGAGATGGGAAACTGTTTTCATTCAGTTTGGATGCATTAAACAGTTTACATGATATATACAGATATATACACAGGATGGCCAAGGATCGGAGTCAGGGATGAATTTGACCTTGGATATGTTTGCCTACTGAGGACTCGGATATCTCTTTACCAAAAGGAGCAGCTCTAGTTTCAAGATCAGCTTAATCTTTAGCGTATGCCCTAGGCATTTTGGGGTCTGTGGAAAGTGAGCAGAAGCCACTCTGGAAAAACCAAGTGATAAGTAATGCACACAACCGGCAAAATTTGAAAATGTTCTATTCTACTTCTCACAGCATTGCTTGTTGTAAGTAGAGTAAAAATATTAACTCAAATCCACCTTCTCTCTCTGAAAGTGTCTCAGCTTAGGTAAGTACTTTTATATGGGAGTGGTTGTGTAAAGCGCTGTGCCTTACCAGAAAGTGGCTGTGGTGGCTTCAGCCATTTGCATGTCTGTCAGGTCCTCTGAGTTTGGCCCTGGCTGACTGAGGTTATTTTCAGGACTTGCTCTAAAGAATGTCAGGGAGTAGTCTTAGTTTTGTGTTTTTGCAATGAGATGCAGATATAATTTAGAAAAAGTCATTAAGTTGGTGTAATTTTTTTTTAAACTTCCTGCTTCGTGTGTTGCTTGGATTGCATGTGTGCAGCTCAGTTCTTTTACAGACCACTCATACTGTCAGTGGAAAGCAGCACTTCCCTGACTCCTCTTAATCAGCCCATCTACAGGCTTTCCCCTGCTTCAGGATCAGCTTTTGCTGTACCTTTAACTATTTCCTGGGAACTGTTTTCTGTCTTGGCTCAGTGTAGTTATTCCAGGCCAAACAAAAATTTCCCACAGCAGTATAAAAAAATTAATTTATAATGTTACACAACATAATTACTCTGCAACATATGCACTGCTCATGGTTCTCCTTCTCAACTCATGCTCGTTTCTGTCCACTTTTCCTGCACTTGTGGTATATTAGCTTTGAATAGGATGCAGTCTCCTGTGAGTAGGAGCCAGTGGCAGAATCATGATCCGAGGACTAGGGAAATGATTCTTCCTCTATACTCAGCACTGGAAGAGGCTACATGTCAAGTTGTGTGTCCAGTTCTGAACCTCTCAGTTCAGAAAGGACATTGAGGGGCTGGAGCATGTCCAGAGGGGGAGTGGGTGAAAAGTCTACAGAGTAAATCTTATGAGGAGAGCTGAGTGAGCTGGGGTTCTTTAGCATGGAGAAAAGGAGGCTCAGGGGGATCTCATCAGTCTCTACAACTGCCTGAAAGGAGACTGTAGCCAGATGGGGGTGGGTCTCTTTTTCCACCCAACCAGCCACAGGACAAGAGGAAATGGCCTCAAGCTGTGCCAGGAGAGGTTTAGGTTGGACATTTGGGAGAAGTTTTTCACAGAAAGGCTTATCAGATACTGGAGTGGACTGCCCGGGGAGGTTGTGGAATCCCTGGAGGTGTTTAAGGAAAGACTGGATACAGCACTCAGTGTCATGGTGTAGTTGACATGGTGGTGTTTGGTTATAGGTTGGACTCCATGATCTCAAGGTCTTTTCTAGCCTATTTGATTCTGTGACTTTACTTTTTTGTAGTACTGAGCCTGGAAACCTTCTGTGATTCTGTGATTCCATGATTCTGTACAAGGAGCAAGTAATGTACAAGGAACCTAGTCTTTCATGTATCCTTTTGGATACGCATCGTTAGAGAGATGGTGGAGAGACTGAAAACTTTCTTAGGCTTTGATGCTTTGTATTAAATAGTGTTTTTTTCCAATCTAATTTTCCTCTTGTTTCTTTCATGATATATTTTAACTTCAGACTAAAAGCAGTGGTTGATTTGCTGTGAAATTGGGAAACCTCTTTTTCTAAAATCAGAACTGCCTCTCCTTTTTTTTTTTTTAAATTCTTTATTCCTTTGACAAAAATGATCTATATTTGTCTAGTGTTTGATTCCCTTAAGGAACAAACAAAGAGAAGTAAGGCCATTGTTGCATACTTAGTCCTTCCCTGTATCATGGAAACATGCCCAAACAGTTTTGAGGAATCCAGACTCCTCAGACTGAGGTGAGAACAGGACTGATAGAACAAGGATACGATCTGTGTACTCCCTGTTATTCCCAGATGTTAATGCTTTGGATCACAGAGGACACATTCTCTTTTGCTTTTGAAATTTTAACAGCAGAAAAAATTGCTGGTTTGTTTGTAGGATGTTACGGTCTTTGAGGCTGTAAAGTGTTTGATGGCAAGAAACTTTTGATGCCAAAGCTCTTTGGCTCTGCAAGATTCTGGGAGTCTCCTGTTTATTTGAGGTGGATTGGTCTATCTTTTCGTAATAGATAAATAGGAGAGAAAACCCCATGCCTTGGCAAAATTATTGAAGAAAACCTACAAAAGCTGAACCCTTGTCAGTAGCTAAGTTTTCAACTGATATAAAAAGTACAGAAAACAGTGACTTTGCAACCAGAAAGTCCACTGCTTGCACAACGTTAACTTCTACTTGGTTTAAAACTCTCATGCACTGAGTGGTGCTCAGCTGTGCTGTTCTTGATTTTTAGCTTTTTTTTTATGGTGTTTTCAGGTCCAAAGTTCAGTCTTGGAACAGATGAGCAGAAGAGCCTGCTTGAAGACATGCCATCTTTGGACACTGACATCAATTTGGAGATATCATTTGCAGAACAGGCAGCTAATCTCAAAGACAGCTCAGTAGGCAAAATGTGCAAAGGTGGAGGGGGTGACACTCTTCTCCTGGTAGGTGTTTCTTATTTATTCCTCTTTTTTTTAAAGTAGAGGTACTTTTGGGTGATATTTATCTGATAGTGAATTAGGTTTAGGAGAGTGTTGTCAGATTCAGCTTTGTAGACATAGAGCTTCTCAAGGTATCTAATTTTTGGAAACAGTATGCTCAGTAACATGAAAATAACTACATTTATGCCTATTTATGTACATGTGTGTCTGAAAAAATGCACTCTATACGTAAACAATAATCAAGTGGTAATATTAAGCTGGAGTAGTGGCTTAGTGGTAGTTGTACATAAACTGTGTCCTTGCTTCATTTGTTTATAGCCCCTTCTCCTGTTATCTGAGGTGAGATGCTTTACCTCTAAATAAAAAGCTATGTTGTAATTTCAAAAGGGTTGGTGGATGCCTGTAGAAACCTTGTGCAGTTGTCCAATGCAGGTAGGTGAGGATTGAGAATGAAGACTAGAATTATCTTTAGAAGTTAGAGGTCTGAAGTCAAATGGCAGGAAATTAAGGATTAATTTGAACTCAGTTTTTCTTTCCAACTCTTTATTATAAAAGGCTCTTTCTGAATGAATCCATTTAAATGTGAAAGAAAATCCTCCAAGGGATTTTGTTGTCGATCCTCAGAAATCTCTTTGAGGACCTTTCTCTACCTAAGAATTTATGAACATGCAGTTACATATGACCTGTAAACTAATGACTGGTGTGAAAATTGTCTTTTTTTTTTCTTTTTTTTTTTTTCCCTAACACTGTATGCAAACATGTCTGAGTAAACACAGTTTCTGAAGTAAGGTTTCCCAGTTCTTCAAACACTTAATTTAGATAAGGACATGTGCAGATCTTCAAGTAGCAATTACTCCATGTATCCTAGTTTAAACATTATAAACCAGGCTTTAATGGATATTTAGAGATGGATTCTGAAGTGTTTGAGTTGTGTTTCTATAATGCAGCCTATAACAAGGAGATAAAAGCTATGCTCTAACTTCTGTATGTATGCATATTGATATGCATTATACATTATACATACATTATGATTATGTGAAGGATTGCTCAAAGGCATGGCTATGGGGTTTCTTCTTCAGTTACAAAAGGAGCTGCAAAATGATAGGAAAAGAAAGGGAGTTACCTGTTCAAGATTTATTGGTTGAACCTTCATCATTGGCAGCTATTTTTAAAGAGGTGTTTGCACAAGTCCATGAAAGCTCACAGTGGGGAACTGACCACATATCTACCATTTGTAAATTATGTTTATGTTTTGGCATGTGCCCTTGTAGTCGTTTACCATGACCAGCAATTCATCTGTGCTATTGCTGGGTTTATACAGGGTAAGAAAATAATTCAGGAGTATAATATGTCTTTCCAAGTGGAAGAAAGTCTTGTCAACCTTCCTGCTTTGAGTCATGCATACTTAGAAGCCTGCTGGTGAGACATGGAATTAGAAAGGTCAATGAGTTGGGAAGTCCCTCTCCCTCACCCTTTTAACTAAATTCCTTACATTGATCCCTGACTACAGCCTCTGAGTATCTAGTGCAGTAGAAATGAGCCATAATTAAGTATCCCCCATCCCCAAGAAGAGAACCCCTTTATTATTATTTATGTGGCAGCCAAATACTTTATTTTGTGTGCGCAAGTGCAAAGGATTTCTATCCCAATTGCACATGCACAGGATTGTTCATGAATGGCCGTTTCCACTGCTGTAAACTGGCAAAGGATGCAGAAGGTGAAAGGGTGAGTAGGTGATTGCATGCAGGACAAATCCAGACTCTCTTAGAGGTGCCAAGAAAAAGGACAAGGGTTAATGGACACAAGTGACTAATGGGAAAATTTTGTTTAGCAAAGTTAAGAAAGTCCCCATGAGAGCATTCCACATTGAAATGGGTTCCCGCAGGGGTTATTGGGAATTTTCAAAATTCATTTGAAAGCACAACAAACAACCCAATCAGACTTTTAATTTAGCCTTACTTTGAGCAGCAGTTGAATTAGATGACCTCAGAATTCACTGGGAACCTAAATCTGCCTATCGTTTTAAGATCATCTGCTTTTTGACCAGTTTGGAGGATTCTCCCGTGATTTAGTTGGTAACAGCAGAATTCATGATGAAAGGTTGTACCCTAAAGGAAGCACAGCCTTTGAGCGAAATAATTTGTCATGACTTGGATTATTCACCCTGCTGCAAATTTCTGCTTTTAGAATTTCAGACTGCCGAAGGACAAAACAGGTACCACAAAGATTGGTGACCTAGCCCCTCAGGACATGAAGAAAGTCTATTCTTTAGCATTGATTGAATTAACTGCTCTCTATGACATACTTGGGACAGAATTCAAGCAGCAAAAAGCTGTAAAAATCAAAACCAAAGGTAAGCTGGTGTTTTGTGTTCTGAACCAGTTGCATCTGTTTAATCCAACAAAACAAATGTACCCAGTTCTTTATGATTTTCCAGCAGAAAATTTATATATAATGTATAAACAGGAACATAGGTCCTGAGCAACATTTAATTTTACACCTTAACTCAAGGCATGCTTTAAACAAGTTCAATGACATAATATCTCCAGCTTTTTGTCTCTAGTTAGAACTCAGGACAGTCACTGAGCAGATAAACTAAGGAGTGAAGGGAAACTATCTTAGTGGCATGCTATGCAGCAAGAATTGCTTCACAGAAGTTTGTGTATGTTGATTTATTCCCAAAGAGCATGTTCATGTGCATTTTGTGGGTATTCTTTTCCTGATTTCCTCAAAGTGGTTGGTGGTTTTCTTTCATAGTTGGACTCAATGATCTTAAAGGTCTTTTTCAACCTAAATAATTTTGTTATTCTGTGAGTCTACGTGACTTTTTTGCTTTTGTTGCCCTAGGTGGAAGATGCTGGGAGCCTTTGTCTCCTGTTTCCTATTCTGTCTGGCACAAACTTTCCTGTGTCATATAGGCCTTGTCCATCCAGTATTTACTTAGGCTGTAATGCAGTTGTTATGCTGAATGGCATCGTATAAAGTGGAAGATTTAAACTGTTGCAGAGGAGGCAGAGACAGCTGCAACACATTGCTTTCCTCTGCAAGCCATTGGAGCATATGTGTAATTACTGCTTTTCTTGGGAGTATAGAAAACATGGAAACCAATTTCAAGATGCTAGAGGTTTTCAGTGCTTTGTTTGGTTTTTGTATTTTTGGCTTCTGCTAAATGCTTTACAAGAGCTTGAAATGTGTTACCAGTTAATCACAAGCCTGCTTTGGCCAAAACTGTTGTCAAGGTTCAGTGGATGTGACAGTGCAATAGCTCACTTTAAATACTTGAAAGCAACAGAAAGCACTGAGAGATACACAACAAGGTACAATACATTCTTCAGAATACGCTGTTCACTTTACAGTAGTAGTAAATAGCTTTTTTAATGCAAAAGGCATACACGGAAACATCTACAAGACCTTGATCACTTGAATGCATTTTCTTCTTGCAGAAGTGCTATTGCTAATAAGCAGAGACAAAGTGCTTTCTTCTCTTGCATTTAGGGTCTTAGTTTTAACTGCTTCTTCTTACAAAATTAATTTTTAGTTGAATTTCACTCTCACGATTATTATCTGAATGGCAGGCATTCATAAAACATTGAATTGATTAAAAACTTTCTTAAAAGGTAAAAAGGATGGACTAGACTCATGGCAACATGTAGGAAATAAACACTGATGTCACCTTTTCTGCCCAGTAAATCTGATTTTGCAATGTACTGCCTTCAGAGCCTTGCTGCTCTGTCTGACCCTTACATCTTCACCCCTGAAGTGTTGTTTGGCCAATTGGTTCATACACTGGTGGGTCTATTCACTTTCCGCTTTGTGCTTGAGTATGTAAAGATGACGAAAACATCATTCTTCTGGGGAATGCTGTGCTGTGCCCTGCCCTGCCTTTTTATTGACCTCCTGGAGTTTGTTTTTTCAACTACATCTCAGTGGAAACTTTTATTATTGATGAGAACTTCAAGATAATAAAGCTATGGGTGTATGGATATTGCCTGTATGTATGAGTCCCTTGTGTTCTATAGGTAGATTTCTTATGCTGACAGAGATACAAGAACTTCTGGTATGGCACTGAAATTGATCTTTCTTTGACATATATTATATTTCCTCAAAGGCTGACAGGTTTTTTTAGTAATTGCATCTGTTCTGTGTTCAATATTGGCATGGCATCATACCAAGCAGCAGTATTTAACTACATATATTGTTATATGCTGTTCCAGAAAAATTGCCCATACAGCAATTATCAGTACTTCTGACAGAGAAATTCTGTGTCAGCAAACTTTAGGTTAGTCATTATTAGCATAGCTCTCTTTAAATGGTCATTCACTTGTATTCAACTGGGCCATAACACAGGAGTCCCATTTGCGTGAAGACTAAGGTTAGTTTTTCATCAGGGCTAAATTAACTGTGACTGAGTTCCTTTAAAATAAAAAATTGAATTGCCTTAGCCCTATTGTAAAAGTTATTTTCTAACCAAGAATTAACTGTACTTTTGGTTTTTTTAGAAAAAAACAAACCTTTGGTGAGTTGGTTATCTTGCTATTCTGCCAGTGCTGTATAATTCAAAAGCACAGGAATTAAAAAGCTGTTATTTCCAAACCCTTATAGAGAAAGGTGTTCACAGTAACTCGGGGTGATAATTGTATTTGTCTCATTTTAGTGACCAAGTTCTGGATATTTTACTCATGCCATTTCCCTCTTAACTATAACAACTTGCATTGAGTGATGGAAGATCTGCCTGGCAGGGTCATCATCACACCTATTCTGCAAACCAGAACTACACAGATGGTTCATTTATGCAGTTTGCTTTACTGTGCTGCAGAATGTGGATGGCAATTTGAAACCAAAACAGAGGACTCCTGAGGAAGAGATGATGAATCCTTTTAGGCAGAATGTTTTATGTAATAACTTGATTGACAAAGACAGTAAAACATTTTAAACAAAAGGTCAATAACTCTGAATGTATTGAATAGACTTACTGCTTCAGAAATGTGGGTTTATGCCAGTATCACGTGTACTGGAAAAGATGTGGATAATGTCTCAGTTTCTGTTGCTTTATTCTTCAGATTCTGGCTTGTTTGGTGTCCCACTGTCACTTTTACTGGAACAGGATCAGAAGAAGGTCCCTGGAACCAAGATCCCACTGATTTTTCAAAAGGTAAATAGGCATGAAGAAGTCAACTTTTTACATAAGTGTAAATGACAAAAACATAACATTTTTTCCTGTATTTATTTGCTTCCTGTAGCAGTTTTCAGTCTAACACTCTACTCCATCCAAGTTATTGTAACTTTTATTTGCAGCTTTACTTACTAATTTGGTAAATGTGATAAGTTTGCATTATATGAGACATATTTTGAATTAAAGAAATAAACTCACAAGGCAGGTGCTTTTTGAGAAGGCTTGTAGTGTTAGTACATAGGGATATGCTTTGACTCATATCATGTCAAGGTAATGGGGAGATAACTGAAAAGATGATGGAGACCCTGGATGTACTGACCACACATAACACGTCTCATTTAATGAGAAGAAAAGAAACCACTGTGTGTGAACCTGTCCTAACACTGAGAAACTCAGTGCTCTTTCATCACAATTTCAGTCTGTTTCTGGATGTGTTTGTTATTTTTTGAGAAACCGAAATCTCCAAGTAATTTTGCATCATGGCCTGAAAATTACTGTTGTGTCATTCATACCAGAAATTACTTCCTCAGGATCATAAAAACACATTTCTGGAAAAGATGCTATCTATAAACTAAGAAATCAAATTGCAAACAGTGATTGATCACTCTGCTATCGTAGTAATGTTGAAAGTTCTACATAAAAATTAGTATCTTATAGATGTGATTTGTTTTGCAAGGTGCAGACATCATTTGGAATACAGTCTTCAAATAAGAATATGAAAATAAAATTTCCCATTTCTTCTGCCAGTTCTCTGCAGCAGGAGCTTTCCAAGAATGGGGGATTTATATAAAGTACAAGAAAGAGCAATTATGTTCATTCTGCTTTTTTTTATTAGTTCATAAATGTATCTTGTTTATCAATGAAATGAAACAAAGCTAGGTAACAGGCTTAATTACAAATAAAAGTACACGTAGTTTTTATTTCATTGAGGAATTTAAATTAAAAATAATGACATAAGTGAGTCAGGGGTTTTCCAACTGGAAAATCTGACGGTAATACCGGTTCATGTGTCTTCATCAGAAGTTTCTTCTGACAGTAGTTCCAGTCTCTGGCCTGCTAATAAAGCCATGCAAAGCAGCCCTGACAGAGATGAAGAGGGCACAGGAGGCTGGTGCTGTGTACCAAGGGGGCACTTGTGAGGGAGTGTTTGTGAAGGAGTCATGGCCACCAGTCCTTGCCTTCCCCAGAAGTGGTGATGATGGCAGGTCACATGCTGCCCACAACATCTTTGTGCCCAGCTCATGTGAGTGGCAGCTACTGATCTGGTGTAAGCTAGGTACAGCGTGAGTTGAATGGGGCCAGTTAGCCCTCTTTTTTTTACTTTTTTTTTTCTTTTTAACCATGCAAAATGCACTCAGGTGACACTTGTAGTACTATTTTCTATCTTCTTGGGGTTTGCTGTCTGATGTTTTCTATGGCATTTATCCATTACATAAATACAATGGTAGGTAAAGTGCCTTTGATTTCTGTAACTGGAAAAAACATAACTGTGTTGCATAATTTTTCTTACTCAAGAGCTGGTGCAGGAAGGCATGTAACAAAGGCACTGCCCTAGTTAAACATCGTGGGAACTATTTGTGCTAAAATTATGTCATCAGCTTTTGACGTTTACAGATTGCTTTTTAATACTCTGAGATCCATTCTTCAATGAATACTTCTAGGCATATGTTTTAAAGAAAAAAAAAATATGATACGGGTTTTCAGTGCTTGCAAACCTATCCATGTTAAGGGTTGCAAACTTTTGAGTTTATTAGGAGAATGTTAGAATTTGCAAATCAGAGGCTTCTTTAAAGTCTAGAAGTTATTAGTTCTCCTCTAGAGTATTTATGAGAATGTTACCTTAATTGATTTGGAGACATTTTAACAAGGATAGTAATTGGGATATAGTTTTGAAGCCACACTAATTTTTGAAAAGAATTCTTCAGTCTTCAGGGGAGTCTTGAAGGAGGTAAAAAGCATACAGTTTCCTTTTTTAATAAAATAGACAAATTCTGCTTTAATGGTATTCATAAAGAAGGGTAAGAACCACATTAAAGTTTTCTTCTGCAACAGTTATAATCCATTTCCAAACTGTGTTTGAGTCTCTGCTTGTTACATATCTGTGTGCATAAATGCATACACACAGAGAGATACAAGCATAAAGGCTCCAATATATGAGAACTGTCTGCCAATAATTTTTAATTGGCATCTTTGTTCATGCCAGTTTGGTTTGTGTTTGACAGCTGATTGCCCAGATAGAAGAGACAACTCTGGAAACAGAAGGACTTCTTAGAATACCAGGAGTTGCAACAAGAGTAAAGGTAAAACTGCCCAGGTTATTAACATCCCCCAAAATATATCTGTTAATATATCTGTTGGCTGATTTTATTTTGTCATACAAATATATTTTAGTATTCCATTGTTATGAAAATCTTCAAAAACAGAAAGCAAAATCTCCTTAGAAAGAAAACTGAATTATATTAGCCAGAGACATGATGGTTTCAGCCAGTGTAGTTTTGTGGGGAAGACTGGAGTTCAAGTCCAAAGGAGAGTCAAAGCTACATTTCAAATTCAGTTGTGCCAAAATCTCATTAATTCTTGGCAGGAGCTTTCCAGCCTTTTACATTTTCCCTGAACCAGCTTAATCATCTGAACAGCTCATACACGGTCTTTCCACCCCAGGAGGAAGCTTTTCTCTGGCATTATGAGCCTTTTTTAATAGCTAGACTTAACCTGTGTTGCAGGGCAAGGCAGGCAGCATGCACGGAAGAACCTCTCACATTTATTTTTATGAACAGCAGTATAAGCGCTCGGCTCACTGAGCGCAATCTTGTTAGGCGCGTCTGTGCACACCGACTCTTCACAGGGTGAGTGCCAATTACATGCAGACTCTTCCCCAGCATTTGCCTTAATGCAGGGAACTAAATACACAGTATGATTCATGCCAAGACTCAATGTGTTAAAAAGACGGTCTGAACTGGCCCGAAATTCTAAACAGAAAGGACCATTTAAGTGGATTCAGCTGTCCAAAGACATCTGCCAGCCTCTGTTGTATAGAACTTGGTCCAGCTGCTCGTTCATTAGAAACAACTAAAAGAAGGGAATATTATGGAAATTGGTTTTGTTTATTTACCAGTAACTAAGATACTAACTTTTTTTGAACTTTCCTCTTTTCTTTATTTTGAACTTCTCATCAGTGCTGCAAATTGGAATGATTTCCTAGTGATTTCGTTTATTTGTTTGCTCTTTGATTTTATTAGCTTAATATAATTTCCCAGGCAGTGGATCGTTCACTGTTTGGCTTTCATTTATTTTTACCTCTCTATTTGCAGGAACTACTTCTTTAAATTAATCAATGGTTTTGTTAGCAAATATTATAAGTAATTGTTCAAAAAGAAAATTTTTAAAAATCCAAAGAATTTATCATGCTAAAGGACTGAAGTTTTCCCTTAATTTTCTTAAACTGGGGAAAAAAAAGTATTTTCCTCATTATATAGTTTTATAGAAAGACACAGAAAAATACTTTGCTGTCATATTCTGTAGATTTTAGAGTTATTATTAAAAATGCATTGGATATACCCCATAGTTCAATATATTTACTGTAAAATGTAAGCAGTGGAGCACTAGGACACATCGTTGAAATTTCTGCCTTTGCCTCTCATATAAAATAATTGTGTCTGTATGTTTAATACTGCATTTGCTGCTGTGATTTGGTCTACATGTGGATGGAGAAGCTGATGAGCCTCAGGGGGAGAATTTTCATCTCTGTTTCTAAAGCTTGCTATTTTTGGTGATCAGGAAATCATACCCACTTGACTTTAGACATCTGAGTTATGACTGTTGCACATTTGAACCTCCAGTACAGTCAATGGAGACAGAAGATCTCTCTCTGGAGGACAGCTGAGAACATCCAACTTTTATAGCAAACTAAGTATCCACATTTTCTTTGGAAATAGCTCCATTTTCCATTTGGACAAAGTTAAATTTAATGAGAATGATATCTTAAAAATGTATCTAATAGCCTTTCTTCAATGTGGCCTTCTTGTCCAGATAAATAATTATGGCCATATTTTTCCACAACACGTATTTTACCAAACAAGTCAATGTCTCTGTCCTCTTTTTCTGTCCAGAACAAAGGAGGTAGAAGAAGGGAGGGACCTGTGAGAGGTGCCTCAGGGCCCCTGACCCTGTACTGAGGTTACTTCTCACTCTCCCAGACTAGGACATAAATGAAGTGGGTGTGAGATCAGGACTGATGCTTAGCAGTAGACTAAGTACTTGGTCTTTGCAGCGGGTTCCCATTTCTGCGTCTGTGAAAGCCCAGTAGTAGCACTGCCATGGGAGCAGGTATAGTATGGTTAAAGTCTGCTGCCAGCAGTATCCCACCCTTTCCCAGCCCCAGAGTTATGACCTACGACTGAGACTTTCAGTGCTGTTTACTCTGCTGTATAACCTCATGATTTGCAGGACAGTCCCCTTCCACACAGGACATGTTTGACTCCCAGTGCTAGGCAAAGCTCTATGTGCCCAGCAACATGGAATTCCCTGAGGATGGCAAGACATTCAGCTATTCAGTTACACAAATAATTTCCTGTGTTTTTAAAAGAGAACCAGCCTCACCTTAGTGTATATTTTGATAAGAAGCTTTGTGTCAACACAGATAATTGCCTTATTTGTTTATGAAAATGGCTATGTATACATTACAGTAACACTCTTGGGTAGTAGTTTCAGAATTGCTCTGTATATCAGACAAGTCTTAATATTTGGGCTGAGGGGAAGTCATGACCCTTATGTGCTTGAGTATGATATCTGTTTCTTACTGTATATTGCATATGGCCCTGACTCAGGACCATGGGATTTCTTCCCATATTATTTGACTGCTGCCTATTACTGTGTGTTTGCTTGCAGTACTTCGGATGCCATATTTATCTTTTTTGTGGCAAAAGACCAGCAGCAGCTGGAGTTAAGTGATATTTCAGATGTCTTTTTCCTCCCCGCCTTCAAAGTGTGTAAAGTATTGCTGTGTGTATGATGCTTGTATGACTTCCAGCAGCCAAATATTATTGGTGCTCTCTATCTACTACATTTCAGGGCCTTTGCCAAGAACTGGAAGCAAAATTTTATGAAGGGACTTTCAACTGGGAAAATGTAAAGCAACATGATGCAGCAAGTCTTTTAAAACTCTTCATCCGTGAACTGCCTCAGCCACTCCTCACTGTAGAATATCTCAAAGCTTTCCAAGATGTGCAGAGTGAGTAGTGTCCTTTCTGGCTCTGCTGAAAGAATTCATACCCATGCAGATAAGTGCCTCTTTGCTGAGAAACAAATTGAATAACAACAATATGAGTTCTGAGAAAAGATGGGCATGGTTTTGCTTATGTACAAATAACATCTTTCATGTAACAACTATTTTAATAGCTTACACATACAATGAAAGCGTATTTTCACTTCCTGATGTTTCTGATAGTAGTTAGGAGGTGTACAAGGGTTATACAGAAAATGTATATGACAGTATCAGTATATAAATAGTGTTTGCTTCAAAGGAAAACCACAACAAAGATAAGCAGTTCTCCAGGAAATAGAACAGATGATAATTTATATTGTTTAGGGTCTTTTATGTGATTATAAGAGGAGAAGTTAGAGCAGAACAGTCAGAACTTCTGATCATCCATGGTCCCTTGAGATCAGCAAGTTCTTGTGAAAATGTCCTCTGTGCCAACTGGTCACCAAGACAGAAAACATAGCAGCTGTAACTGAAAGAGAGTGGCTTGGTGATAATGAATCCCGAGCAAGATCCCACATGCATTGACTCCGCAGTCAACATGGGACTGTAAGGACAATTCCCCTTGTCTGCAGGCAATGGCTCATTTCTAAGGGGGACTTTCACGTAATCACAGAATATTCTGAGTTGGAAGGGACCCACAAGAATCATCAAGTCCAACTCTTAAATGAATAGTCCATATGGGGATCAGACCATCAACCTTGGCATTATTAGCACCATGCTCCAACCAACTGAGCTAAACTCAGGGTCAGAGAATTCCCATGGACGGGGAGACTGACAAATATTCTTAAAAACCATGGACTATGTCGAGTCTCCCAGCTGTGAGCTGCCTTTCTATGCTCTTGGTTGGAGGAGGGGGCTGGTGCTTTGGCCCGCTACACAGTGTTGTTGATTTTGCAATACTTAAGTGTCAGGTTAAAACTGGCCAGAACACTTTCAGATGGTGCTGGCAGCAAACAGGTCCACAAGGCTGTTCCATTTACTGGATAGTGATTGGAGCCAGGAGGGTTTCTGCTTGTGCTCCTGAGCTGTCTGAAGGCTTACATGGTTTTACTTACCCAGAAATTCTCAGGTGTGAGGATCCAAACCACTTTCTACATTGAACCACAAGATTTGCTTCAAAACAGATGTAGCGCTTCATAGCCTCCCATTGTTTAATTGTCTGTCTTATTGGTTACATGTAATAAGATTGGGTGGCAGAGGAAAAGGACCATTTTTGTGACAGTAATCAGTGTTTTTCACGATACTGTGACTAAGTATTGTGGTTATTATTAAATATTTAAACAACATAATTTGAACAATTTAATTTGCTAATTTAAGTAACGTAAGCAACTAAAATTCAATTGTTACTTAGGTGAGCAGATGGAAACTCCTGTTTTAAGTAATGAACTTCAATTGGTTTGCAATTGTATTTTTGCATACTTTCCTAGGAAAAGATTGATTCTCATTGCTTTTTGAACATTGTGACATATGGTGTTTTGAATTTAAGCCTTACTTTTAATGTATGTCTTTCTAAAGCAAGTAGATACACTGCTCTCACTACTGGATGTTATACAATTTGCCACTCATTTGTTCAGATCCTTAATTTTTAGCATGGTAGAAAGCAGTCAGTGAGACGGGGAATTTTTTTGTTCACCAGTGAACTTTTACTTTTGTTTGGCGGTGTCTCCCAAGTTGATTTGGATGAAATATATTTGAAATAGCAATTCAGTTGGAATCCCAGCAGGATGCATGATAATAGCCCTGTTTAATTTTCAAATAGTGTGATAAAACTATGTTGTGCAGGTGCTATCTTCCTCACTTGTTTTATGTATGGCCTGTTGCATTAAGAGTCTTCTGAGAAGACTTGCCAGAGCATGTCCTCTAAAGCATGACAGGAGGAAGTTTATTCTAAGTGAGAAATGTGAGAAAGTTGGGGCTTTCTGCACTGCTGGAACGTAGGAGCTCTTCTAGGAGATGGAAGAGTGTAGGGATGCACTCGTTGTGCAGCTTGGGTGAACGATGCACCACTGAGCAATTGGTAAAAGGCAGAACCAACGTTACTTTAATTATAGCTTGCCTCATTTGGTACAGCACTCTCTGCTGTAGATACCTGTTAATCTTCTCTGCTCTTGGTTTTATCCGCGCTGGTTTGCCATTGCAGCTGCTGCTGGTTATGTTGTTGGAGACCTGCCTTACTCAGGAACATGTGGTATTCATTCTGTGTGGGTGATTTGGGAGATCGTGCAACTGTGAAGGCAACCAGAGAAACTGTGAAAGCAGTGTTGAATATACCCTTTCATGATGGGGCACAGGCTCAGAAGGGGAAGAACCGTTAGCTATTCCTTCTTGTAGCATTGCAAAATAAAGAAGAAATCACAAGGCATGTAGAAAACGTTGCCAAAAGACTGCTGAGTCACACAGCAACTGAATCCTAAAAGAACATTTGGAATTGAGTATCAGAAAACCAGGATCTGCAAGTCCTTTGTCATACTATGATAATTAGCCGTGTGTATGCATTCAGCATTTTACAAGAGGTTTCAACTTCAAAATCATGCTTTTTGAAGAGTACAAATAACAGTTTCAAAATACTGAGGTTCATGTGCTTTACTGGCAGATCTCCCAACGAGGAAACAGCAACTACAAGCTTTGAATCTTTTGGTTATCCTTCTACCTGAAGCAAACAGAGACACCCTGAAGGTTAGAATCTTTAATACTATTTTCCTGCATAAATGTGAGTCCACTGTAATGAATGCTGTTGTCTTTTTAACATTCTTTTTTTTTTTCTGTTCAAAGTTAATGCTGAAACTAGTAATTCTTTTTTTCACCCCATATTTCACATAACTTTGGGAGAAAAAAAAACCAAAACAACTTTGGGCCCTAATTCCTCCCAAATGACTTTTAAGAATGTGACTTGAAATTTTTCCAGGAGATTGCAATAGTAATCTCCCAGTGAGAAACCTTTTCTCTTAAAAGTCTTGCTCCCTCCTTTTTTTTTTTTTTTGCAGCAGTCATTATTTCCAGTGCAAAAAGTACACAGTGTTAGAATACAATGGATATGAGTTTCCTTTTATGAAGTGGGTTTAGCTCTTCCTTTTTATTCCTCACTTTTCTCTGTGCTGTTTGTTTCTACTCTCTAAAACTAGAAATTTACACTTCCTGTTGCTATTTGTAGCATGTTACATGGATTCTTCCAATTTGCACTTTTCCTTTTGTAGCAAAGCTATTAATGGTTTTTTTCAGAATATGCTTACTGTTAAAACTGTTACCATCAAGTATGAATGCAGGATTTGTGTAGGATGCAGAATATCATCTATTGAAGGCAAAAAATCCTACTAGGTCTTATTGTTCAAACAAGTCTCTTTGTGAGTTTGTTTATTGTGTGGAGGCAGTCAAGAAGGCTCCTGAGTTGAGCTACAAATATCTGGACCTGAATTAATTGAAAATTGCCAGTTTCTAACTGGCTACCTGTCATTCACAATGCAGTGCTTTACTTGTGAATTGCTTACCTTACAGAATTAGCCACTCCATGTTTCCATAACCATGACAGCTGGCACTATTGTGTTCACTTTCAATTTAAAAAATGCCAACAGTAATGTCTTCACAAGCATCTGTGGGATGCTACTTATGCACCTACATAACAAAAGTTTTGAAAAAAAATCTTATTGTGCAGGGCCTCAAAGACACCTGAGTGCTTTTGAAAATGTCACCCACAAAACCAACAAGAATGTTTTACTTCATTACTTGAAGGAAGCAAAACTTGCATTACTGTTCTGTGAATAAATATATTCACATTTCTATTATTGATTGCTTTAAATGTGGTTTCATTAGGAATTAAGAGCTTTTTCAAAAAATATGTAACATCAGGTTTCACTCATATGTTCATTTTCAATTCTGTACATGCTTCACTTTTCACATGCAGAGTTGAGCTGTAATTTCTGCTCTTTTTTCAGGTACTGCTTGAATTCCTCCAAAGGGTAATTGATCACCGAGACAAAAATAAAATGACGTTAAAGAATGTTGCAATGGTGATGGCCCCAAACCTTTTCACATTTCATGGGTTTGGCTCAAAGACTATTGAACAAAGCGAGTTTGTTATGGCAGCTGGGACAGCAAATGTCATGCGCTTTATGATTCAGTACCAAAAACTTCTCTGGACAGTAAGTGTGTTTTTAAGTGGGGGTGGAGGATGATAAATTTCACAACAAGGTATCTGAATAGGAAAGTCATATGAAGCTACATCCATGATTTAGAGAAGGATCAGACTGATCCAGCTGGGTTTTTGCTCATAGGTAACTCTTATGGGAGCAAAACAAAAATACTACATTTGATGTTGAGCTCTGGTGGTCAAAGTTTTAGTATTATATGTACTACGTGTGAACTCAAAAATAAGTCCTTGGGGGATATTCGTATTTGATCTATCAGTATACTTTGCTATGGGCAATTCTTTTTGGCTTAGAGATATTAGCAGGAAACACAGTGTTGGAACTCATTGTCCTTTTGGGCCTAACAATATTATCTTTTGATAAAACCTGAAGTTGTGTCATGGTCTTAAGCAAAGCTCTAGCTTAGACAAAGTGGACAAGTTGGAGGTTTGTTGTCGATCAGCAGCTTGAAACTATTTGACCTTTGCTGCATGTGAGGAGAAGTAATTATCACCATTTCACACAGTAAGTGTCAAGTGATTTTTTTTTTTTTTT
>VZTX01012292.1:85391-106226 GCA_013400915.1 Pardalotus punctatus
TGTCTAAGGTCTATAGGGATATACAGAGCTCTGGCCAATTTGATCACAAGTTGATATGTAGCCACGTTCTGCAGTGAAGCTCAGGTTTGTTGGACCAATAAAGAAGGGAGGGTTTTGTGAGCTTCTTCAAGAAGTCTGTCTTTCAAAATATGATACCCACAGTCTGGGGATAAAGATGATATGTAAGCTTTATATCTGTTGAAGTCTTGGGTGTTTTAAGTCTTTGTCAGCATGGGAATTCCCACCAGTAATCTTCAGGTAGTAGTCTGATGTGTTTAGTGAAGATTTTAATGGGAAAAAAATGTGAGGAAACAATTGTCCTCATTTACCAGTAATTTTTTAAAATCTGACACATCTCAAAATGTGGCAAACAGTTTATAATCTTAGAGAACAGATTTAAAACAGTATTTCCAAATGTGAAGTATATATATATATATGTAGATATATGTATATGTATATATGTATATGTATACATATATGTATATGTATACATATATGTATAAATATATAGAGAGATTTCACAGCTTGCTATTTGAAAGTGCTTGGAAGCAAATCTAGCATTTAATTCTTCCATCTACAGGAGTTCCAAAACCACTGAACCCTTTGTCTCAGTCTTTAGCTAAAACGTGCATAACCTGCGAAACCCAGGAAACCCCAAAGGATGAAACAAAATGTGAAAAACTGATAAACTGCTTCTTATCCAGCTATTGTCCAAGTGGCTGTTGCCATCTTACCCCAGTCTATATAATCCACAGTTCAGTATCTCTCCTTTAGGTAATTGGCTTCTGCCAGCCCATCAGTGATGTCAAGACATAAGTTTCAGCATTACACACTTCACGTGTTCTTTAAAGTACAAAAATCCTGTGGCAATTACAGTGTTAATTTTTCCTGTAGTTCAGAAGGATTTTAGTTGAGTTGTTCCCACTGGCATCAAAACTTTAAAAAGACATCTCGTGCATATTGAAATAGTTTCTAATTTTTATAATTACAATTTTTGTAAACTTTTTAGCCCTGTGTACCTGTACAGTATGGTATGTTAATTATAAAGCATTTTTAGTACATTATTCCAAAGTTAGTTTAAATGCACAAACAGGTAATACCAAATATGTGTATTCCAATAACATAATGAAAGGTTATCAGATGTGGGTGGTATGAGAATCTCATATTTGGGTGGTGTGAAAATATCCCTTGTGGGTTGGCATCACAAGTGAAGATTCTGGTGAGGTAGAGTCATCTTGTGGTCGCTGGTAGAAATGCAGTGCTCTGGGCAGTCTGGTTTTCTTATCAAGTGTGTGTATGTCATACCATTACAAAAAACGGGTTGTCATATTCTCATAAAGGTATTTTTAAAGGTTTTCAGCCAAAACAAATAGAATGTGGCAAATGAATATGCTGTATATCTAGAGTCTGCTAGAAACTTATATTTCAGTGTTCCTACCTCATTTTGTGTGCAGTATTTGACACATATCTTTAATGTCCAAAATTAATTAATTCCCCAAGCATCACTTTGCCTTACTTTCATATCTGTCTATATGAAGGAATCTCTACACAGAATGACTTACATGCAGTTTTAAAATAAAGCTAATTAAACACTGGAATTTGTTTTTCTTGGTCTAATAAGAAAAGAATTCTTTGAATTCAATTCAGTTGAGTTATGATGAGATGACACTTAATGCTGCCATCCTGTGTTCAACATAGAAATAACAACAAATACACTGAAATAAGTAAATGCTGTTGCAAGTTCAGATATTGGATTTTTTATTTTATAATTCAGTGCAGAGATATGTCTTTTTAATCCACTGGAGAGTTAGGGCTGAGGTCTTTTAGAGTAAATTATGCCTTTCTAATCCACTGGGGAGCTAGAACTGGAGCTTCGTGTAATACATTCTTACTCAAATGTAAATGTAAAGTTACTATTCAATAATTTTCTTTAAGCCCTAGAATTCTGTGGGGATTTTCTTCAAAAATTAAATGTTACAATTTTTTGCAAATCTTTCATGCTTATTTCAAGCATTCAGTAGTTTTGGGCACTTGAGAACATATTACTCTTAAAATCATATTCACAAATTGATAAGGCTTCATTGTGAATGACAATTTTATACATTTTTTCAAGGAAAAAAAAGGTCTTACTCTTTAAAGAAATTTATTGGTTTGTGGGTTTTTTCATCCCCAATTTTCAATTTATACTGCTCTAATTTAAAAATGTGGTGACTTTTCCTGTGTAGTTCCTGAACTACATTTCACTGTTAGATGGCAAGTGAGGCACCCAGACTTGTGGTGAATTCCCACTCCAGTGAAACCTGTTTGAAACTTTCAAGACCTAATTATCCTGTGTGCTGCTGAATAAAAGCTAAGGAAAAGTTTCTATTTCCTAACACTTGCTGTGGCACCCCGTATGATTAAACATAGATGGACAGAGCCTGAGTCACTTCCATATTCTCCAGAAATAACTCAGTATCTGCATTCTTAATAGCAGCTCAGTTGGATAAAATCTCATCTTAGCTCTGGTAAGGCCTCTCTATCACTCACATTTCCCCTTTTGAGACAGAGGTTAAATAGCATTTGATGCAAACTTCAGGTGAGATCCCTGTACAGTGCTGAGAGTGGTTAATATTAGAAGGCTTGTGAGGGTTAATTGCTTTTTGGGATACCTATGCATTCCTGTGGCCCCAAATCAGTGTTAGGGATTACGTCTTTATGTTGGTGTTGGTCTGAATAATTCTCTAGACAGGCAAAGAAAGATGCCCTCAGGACTGGAAATTTACCTACTGCCTTTAGCCAGATTTATTCCATCTGTCATTGTATTCCCCTGTATGGTGCAATTGTTCCAGAAAAGGGAGCAGTCACATGAGCAGCACAACGCAATGCACTGGGCTTAGCTACTGCAGGTTAGAAAAACCATTGTATCCCATGGCCCTTGTGTTTGTATGATCTTTTTGAATTTACATACAGTAACATTCCTGACTCCTGCTGAATTTGTCACTCACTGCAGTGCCAGATTATTTGCTAAAAAAAATTGCTACCTGCTAAATCATTTCTCTTTGTATGGTTTTCCAGATTTTTGTCCCAAACTAGGTGCCACATTTTGCAGTGCAAAGACAATAGCTGCTTGGCGTTTCTTTCAGACTTTGTCTCCCATGTAGCAAGAAGCTTTTGAAAATCAGTTTTGTTCTTCATAATGCTCATGCCCCATTCCTGCCTGGTAAAATTCGCACATTTAATACTTATATGTATTATTCCATTGTTAGTGAAAATATTGCGAAGTCACTTAATTTCTCTCTGCATCTAGAGTGAAAAATATTGAAGTGTGTCATGAGAAATGGAATAGAAGAAACTGGGAGAGACCCAGCCTGCAATCCTATAGCCAGGCGGCTGCTTTTCTTTGTGATATATAGATTCAAGTCCCTCTGAAAAGAAAGGGCTTGAAAGAAGATTAGTATCTCACAGGTGACTACTGTGCTTGCTGCAGACTAAATGTTGTAGCCAGTGTGTTTTCCATCAATTGAGGATGTCATGTCTTCAGTTTTTTAAGAGTACAAGTACCTAATTCAGCCAGGGCTTGCAGTGTTTTAAATCTGACGTGAGAGAGCCTGTGAGGCAGGAGAGGGAACTCACAAACTGAGTAGTGTAGGTGACCCGCTCTTCAGTGTGTTGTCAATCCTCTCATAGGTTCATGGCTTATCTATTGGGATGTGCAGCCCCTAATTTGGATGTTTTGAACTGTGCTGTGCAGAGAATAGGTCCTTCTGTCATTCAGCTCTTAGGGGTTTTAGGCCACATTTTCTTTCCCACCAACTTGCACGGTGTTTGGGCTAGGGGATGCTCAGGTTCTATTCTCTCTCTGTAGTTTGGCAGCATGAACATATTGTACAACTGAGCATGATTTCTCCTGGAAATGCAGGTGGTAAAAGTGGCAAAATGCATTAATTAGCTGAGCTAATAATGATTCTCTGTGAATAAACAAAGTAATTATTCTGTTTGATCTGTGACCATAATGTTAGAGCTCTGTGGACATTTCTTGTTCTTTCTCTCATATACTCAAAGCAGACTGCTTTTTAAATAATTTATCATATGCCTGCTGTGTAGCAAAAAAAAAGTTACCCAGCTAAAAGTTGGAGAAATTCCACTAAAATCAACTGAGTCAAAATGATAAAGAACTGTATATGAAAATGAAAGCTAGTTTAAATTGACCATGCTGAATTTGATGGAAGACCAGTTAGAGACATCTGTAAATAATAATTTCATCCACAAAAATTTCATTTCATTTTGACAGGATCCTAAAAGTTTGGAAAGAGGCAAAAAATTTCTAAGCAGGAGTTACTACCTAGCAGATGGCTACAGACACTGTTTCCATAGATGGAAGCCCTTAAGAACAGATTTGACAAATTTAGAGATAAATCTAGGGGAAATCTCGTAGAGATCTTTTGCTATCTTATGAATCATTGATTCCACAATTACTGCGTAGCAAATTCTCAATATGATGATCCTTCATGCTTTAGACAGAAATAGTTATGATGTCTAGTATTTTTTAATTGATAAATAATAAGACTGGATACAAAAGTATTATTTGGTTAAAACTGCTTACCATAACTCATCATTTATATAGTAATGAGCTTTCAGCTTTCTCAGGAATTTGCTTTTCTGAATCTGCTCATGTTTGTACTTGTTCTATATTCATTTAACTACAGTGGTTTCAGAGAAGCTATTCTAGATTCACAGGTGCCCAGATTTATTCATTCATTATGGTAGGAGAAATGTTCAGTCTTGCAATTGGATAAATGGAGGGGTGTGGGGTGGGAAAGAAGAGAATGAAATGTCATAATCAACCTTAAGTACAGAGACTCTTACTTTCTTTTCCTATCAAAATGAGTATATTTGGGTAAATGATAATGTAATACAAATACAAAAATTTCCAGGAACAGAAACTAAGACCTTATTCACAAATAAATTATGCCTTTTATAACTTCAAGTGTCGTATACCTTCAAGGTGAACAGAAAAGCTGTCCTTTGGAGCCCTCTTTCTCTGTAGCTAATATGATTAATATTCGTCATCAAGGACTTATGGGTTGAAATAAAATACAAATCCATTATATAGTCAGACTAGTTGACTAGTTCAGTTGGCTAGCTGAATATAGTATGCACAATAAGAAATAGGGAGAAAAAGCTGCAGTAGTGAATATCTGTTCTTAAAAAACTGTAATTTACAAAGAGGAAAGAAGAATCACTTAAAGTAGACTGATCCATGAGTACTTTGTGTTTTATTTCTTTTTTGGCAGGAAGTTGAGATTAAATGAAATTGGAAAGGTTTCTTCCAGAAGTTTTAGGAGAGGGTCGGTGCAGGGGCACTGCCTGGTTTTCATGCCTGCAGCAAGACTTTTCCATATGAATGTCACATGCTTCTTATCGTACCAAAGTGTGTTCTTAATATATTGTAATTGTTATTGTTATTCTTAACATCTTTGAAAAATAATTAAACTCTACTGTTCTTTTGTGCTGAAGTTTCCCTGTTGTTAAAAAGAGCTTTGAAGGTCAGATGTAATTTAGTGAACTGCTGTGTAGTTACCGTGTGTGTGTAGTGAAGTGTAGTAGATAGTGAAGTACAGAGCACTGTACTTACTTACTTATTCCAGACTGTATTTTGAGGAGCTCATCAAAGCCAGCTGCTAGCAGCTTTGTTCCAGCACTCTTATTGCTTTGCAGACTGATGTTCCTCAGGGAGTGATACGGGTGCAAGCGCCTCATCTTTCCAACGTTTCCATGGCAATACAGCTGACAGAAGAACTGAAAGCCGGTGATATAGTAGCCAGGTTTCTCAGCCAGAAAAGGTATAAACATGTCTTTGTTTTGTTATAATTTTGGGAGAAGCGTCTCTTCATTTATTATATCAAGAAAAAAGTTTTAAAATACTTGAAGTCCGGGTCAGTGCATGAACTTTTTGGCTGAATGTAGCCATCAAGATACACGCTTGAGGAATTAATGCTTCTAATGTCATTAAAGCTCGGGAAGCCTTCAGGAATACATGAGTGCTGATAGTAAAAAATTAATTGCTATTTAATCTGATGGGTCAGGAATAGTTTTGTAATTTTCTGGGGACAAGTCAGAAGGGAACTCCAAGCAAACAAAGGATTGAGGAAAGGAGAAAGAAAATAATTTCTTTTAAATAATGCATTTATGTGTAACAGCATAATTGGTATTGGAATATAATGATGTGCAAATATCATGCACATGAAATTATTTAAAAGGAAAGCTACATTTTAGTCATTCAAATCCATTTAGAAAGGGAGAAATTTTAATCATTCTTTTGAAAAAAAAAATTAACACACATGTTCATCATATGTAACTATTCAGCTATAGCAATAATATGGTACACTAGTTGAGATTAAGAAGCTGCTTTTTCCTAAATGCTGTTTTTAGAGGTTTACACCATTGTCAGAAAGTTATTTTCTGGCTGGGCTTTAGCATANTTTCACCAAATAAGGGTAAAGTGTTTTTTTTTTTTTTTTTGGCTGAGAAAAGTAAGAACACTGTATGATTCCACCTCTCCTCCCCTGAGAGCTTACTGAATGGAATATTGTGTCACAAATTGAGTGGTTTTAAAATTGTTTCACAGTTTTATATTATTTGAATCTTTAGTTATTACCGGAAAGAAATAATATTTTGAGCTCTACCTGATAATCTGGCCATTTGTAAAATTTTGGCAAGTTAATTGCTTAAGAAAATTATGTAGTTCTTCATGCTTACTCTCTATATTTATCTAGATTCCGAAGTTTATCGTTAACCAAGTGAGGAAACAAAACACTGAAAGCCAGAAAAAGGAGAAAAAGGACAAAGCTATGAAAAAACTTCTGAAAAAGATGGCATATGACCGGGAAAAGCATGAGAAACAGGAGAAGACTCCTAATGATGTAAGGAAACACACATCTGAAATGCTTTATTAATAGGACCATAATTTTTAGTGAAGAAATGGATGTAGCAGGGGGGATATATACATTTATTTAACTGAGAATTCCAATAGATAGCAGGTTAATGTGGATTTCACTGTTTATGGGTTACCAGCATGACACAGAGGATTGTACTGGTTTTTTGTTTGTTTTCACAGATTTTTTCAGAATATTTCTATTCTGAAAAATGNGGGTCGGTGCAGGGGCACTGCCTGGTTTTCATGCCTGCAGCAAGACTTTTCCATATGAATGTCACATGCTTCTTATCGTACCAAAGTGTGTTCTTAATATATTGTAATTGTTATTGTTATTCTTAACATCTTTGAAAAATAATTAAACTCTACTGTTCTTTTGTGCTGAAGTTTCCCTGTTGTTAAAAAGAGCTTTGAAGGTCAGATGTAATTTAGTGAACTGCTGTGTAGTTACCGTGTGTTTGTAGTGAAGTGTAGTAGATAGTGAAGTACAGAGCACTGTACTTACTTACTTATTCCAGACTGTATTTTGAGGAGCTCATCAAAGCCAGCTGCTAGCAGCTTTGTTCCAGCACTCTTATTGCTTTGCAGACTGATGTTCCTCAGGGAGTGATACGGGTGCAAGCGCCTCATCTTTCCAAAGTTTCCATGGCAATACAGCTGACAGAAGAACTGAAAGCCGGTGATATAGTAGCCAGGTTTCTCAGCCAGAAAAGGTATAAACATGTCTTTGTTTTGTTATAATTTTGGGAGAAGCGTCTCTTCATTTATTATATCAAGAAAAAAGTTTTAAAATACTTGAAGTCCGGGTCAGTGCATGAACTTTTTGGCTGAATGTAGCCATCAAGATACACGCTTGAGGAATTAATGCTTCTAATGTCATTAAAGCTCGGGAAGCCTTCAGGAATACATGAGTGCTGATAGTAAAAAATTAATTGCTATTTAATCTGATGGGTCAGGAATAGTTTTGTAATTTTCTGGGGACAAGTCAGAAGGGAACTCCAAGCAAACAAAGGATTGAGGAAAGGAGAAAGAAAATAATTTCTTTTAAATAATGCATTTATGTGTAACAGCATAATTGGTATTGGAATATAATGATGTGCAAATATCATGCACATGAAATTATTTAAAAGGAAAGCTACATTTTAGTCATTCAAATCCATTTAGAAAGGGAGAAATTTTAATCATTCTTTTGAAAAAAAAAATTAACACACATGTTCATCATATGTAACTATTCAGCTATAGCAATAATATGGTACACTAGTTGAGATTAAGAAGCTGCTTTTTCCTAAATGCTGTTTTTAGAGGTTTACACCATTGTCAGAAAGTTATTTTCTGGCTGGGCTTTAGCATATATTACTACAATTAAGCAGTGAGAATGATAGGATCCCTTTGTAATACAGGGACTTTATTCCTGCACTGTCTGTTTTTTACATCTTTTAGTTGCAGTACAATTAAAACCAGAAGGAATGTGGGTTTCTCCCACCCATCCATAATGCTTTTTCTGAAATATGGAGTATTTAAGTGAAATACTTGTTTTTGCAGCAGCATAAAAGAAAAATCAGAGTGTAAATATCCAGCTACTCACAAATGGCAATGAAATTATTTTCTAAAGCCACAGTTTCTTCACATTTCTTATTTTCCCTTTTCTGTAGTGTATTGCTTCCTTGCAGGACTGTTCATTTGCACTAGCGTGCCAAGGGTGTTCTTGTTCATTGATTGTATCAGTAAGCATACACACAAAGGATTTGTGACAGGTACACTGCTGATCTTAATTAGCGTAACTTCTCCCAGACATGTCTAGGTGGCTGATCTACAGGCCCCTTTGTAATATCATCGTTCATTGTGTTCTGTTCCTTACAGTGGAAATGTCCAAACACTCAAGAGAGAAGAGGTCTTCCTTTATGAAATAGGAGGAAATATTGGTAAGAGTGGCTTCTGAACAACTTCTTTTGATAGAATAGGATTCCTTGGCATATTGTCCATGGGGTTCACTGTGGTTGCATTTTTATTCATGTCCCTAGTTCTCCCTGACACTAAGGCAGACGGTTAACCTTGTGGAGAAGGCAGCAGAGATGTTGGTGTGATCATTATATTAGTAGTATCTTATTATCTGTCCCAAAGGAAGTTGGCAGCTGTAAAAAATGTTCCTGATATGTATGTACAGTGAATAAGCACAGAAAGGTTGGATACAAAGGTGCTTGAAGTTCATCTTATTCATCTCTTTGTATTGAGGCATAATAAGTGAACTTACAGTCCTTCATGTTCTGCATTTGAGTGTCACTTGCAGGTTCCTGTGAGGGGAAATGCTCAGCCAGAAAGATAATTGTGTGATGAAATTTTCTAACAGTTAGTCTTTCCTGCTCTGCCTATTCCAGACCTTTTTGATTAAAGTAAGTAGCAGATCAGCTAAGTTAATGCCAAGGATAATTTTGAACACAGTTCTGAAATTTCCTTTGACAAATTCAAGAATATTTTTGCATTAGGAATCAGTTTCTAATCACAGTATTTTTCATATGCTCAGGAAAACAAAAAGAGAACTAGAAAACAGTAGTAGATTGGACTTGCATTTACTTTTTCCTTAACTGTGACCTGTTACACTTAATTGAAGTTATAAAATTACATGTAGTACTTCTGTCCTCTACAAGTTTAAATCCCGTATGTAAATTGCCACTTCTAGCATTTTTCTTTTTTACCTAATCACTATTATAAATCAATTTTTTTTCACATGTGTTTAAACCAGAAGACTTACTTTAAAATAGCACTTCTCTATGTTTCCTGCAACAGGTATGCGTTAGTGCTTTTACTAAGTCTGATGGCAGGGAAAAAAAAAAGAAAAAAAATGGAATTGACAAGATAGCTGGATGCCAGATGAATGTGTTATATCCAGTATGTGCATACATTTCCTATGCCTGTTAAAGCAGGTTACAATCCCAGATGTAAGACCTTTTTAAAGGAGAGGAATATCTTGTTTATTGTATAGAGGTGTAATCATCACAGAAAAAAATGTTTTCTAACAGAATTCCAGTGAAACTGAAACAACCTACTGTTACTTTAAATATGTGACAGAAATTGTACTTCTCTTGGAGAAAGTGCATGTGTAGTTTCAGATTTGTTTTGTTTTGTTATGATTTAGGTTAGAAATCTCAGATGTTTTCTCTGTCTGAATGGTTTGCTTCCAGAGAATTTCAACTTTAATCAGTCTTTACTAGTCCCTATTAATACTCTCAGTTGAGTTAAGAGAAACTCCCAGCCTTTAACCTGCCCTAGAGGTTTAAGTAAAGCAGCTCTCCTGACCTTTGCCATCTCTCTACCCCATGTGCTTGACTCATGTAGAGGGAGCCCAAAATCAAGAAGACTCAAGGAGCTCATGGCACACTCATATCCTTATGCTTATGCCCATGATTGTGACACATGCAGTGCTGTGATCCTGTCCCCTAGCAGATGGAGCTGCTGAAATCTCCAGACAATTTTTGGGCACTCAGTACACTATGGGGTTCCAGGACACTGAATGGGACTTCTGCCAGCGCTTTGTGCCCAGGACTGGCTGGATAAGGATGTGGCAGAGCACTATCCCCGTGCTCTCACTGCCTGAACATGGTGCATGGCATGGAGAAGAGGGCCTAGTTCAGCAACACGGGCAGTACTGGTCACAGAGGCTGAGATTAAAATCCTGGAGAGAGCACATGGAGGCTGCACCTGGTTGAGCAGGGAGTCTTGCCTGCTCTGCAAAGGGAGTCCAAAGAGCTTGCAGACAAACTCAGCTGCAGCATTCCACCTGTGCTTGTGTCCCGTGCCAGGAGTGCAAGTACTGGAAACATCTGTCTGGCGTGAGCCATCTGCCCCGGCCACTGGCACAAGGGAGATGAAGAGGGGCTGTGATGTAGAGCTGCAAGTGCATGAGATAATGCTTTGCCTGTAGGGGAATGGGAAGAGTGTGCAGATCTTGATGGATCAGCATATGCTATTTTCATCATAGCTACTAGACATAAGTTAATTGCTTGTAATGCACCAAGAACAGTGTACTACTTTCCCCTCCTACGATAGCAACTATTACAAGTGCTATGTGGAACAGCTGACTTAAGATAAGCAGGATAGGGTGTAACACCTTCTTAGCAAGGAAAAGCCTTGCACAAACTTAGCATTTAAATAAGGGGGAAATAACCTGAAATTTTAATGGGTTTCTGTGCAAAGGTGAACATAGTTTTTGGATATAATCATGAGAAGACCAGGACATTGCTCCTGTTTTCCTAAACCCTCACAGAGGGGAGCTCCCATCTGCACGGTCTTTGTGAAGAATCTAACCTAGAATGTGACTTTCTCCTCAAGGCAGACAGGAAGGGTAACAGCACTTCCAACTTTTATTTGTGTTGTCCTTTGTTAAACACCACAGAGAGACCTTGAAAATGCAAATGGAGTAGAACAGTGACAGGAACTTTGAAAGTTGTTTCTCTTTCAGTATTGGTGTAACCACATCTTTTCTGTTTCTAGGAGAACGCTGCCTTGATGAAGATACCTATATGAAGGACCTATACCAGCTCAACCCAAATGCTGAGTGGGTTATAAAACCTAAGCAGAGCTAAGCTCACAACGAATGGCAAAACCCCCAACCTGTGGACTTATGTTGTAAGGCTGAATGTTTCAAAGGGATAGTGTGTCCTTTCAACATTCAACCATTATGTATATTAATAGAACTTCATCCAGTCTTTTTTTTTAAAAAAAAGCACGATGCTGACCCAACAGTGATAACCAGTACATTTTTAGTTTTACTTGCAGCAAAATTTTGGAGATAGCACAGTTTTCCCACTCAAGTTTGAAATGAACATAAGTACCTTATATATTTTATATATAAGTACCTTAAATATTTTAATGGCACTAATCTACCTCCCATCTGGTAGGTCTTGTTTAAGAATTTATTTTTTGAACAGGTGTTTAACCTCTTTATATTAGAGATCTACAATCTGTTTGTGTAGCATTTTGTGTTTGTATAGGTCTTCTCAATCCTAGTACAATAGAGAACCAAATACTGATCAGCACTTCTGAATGGTACAGTATTAAAAATACCTAACCTAGTCATATGAATTTCCCGAATAAGTATGAATTTCACAGGAAAAAAACTGCAATGCAATATGTTTTGTCTTTGGAAGTCCTAATTTAAAGTTTGATGAAAACTATTTAAAAACAACTGTGAAAATGCTTTCTATGCAGCTTTTTTGCTAGATCTTTTAAGTAATTTTATTCTTACTCTAGTTGATTGTACTCTTGAGATTATTTTAAAAAAAGGAAAGAAAAAGCAAAGAAATCACATGACAAGGTGAGTCTTTTTAAAGCTCACTACTCTAGGCATTGTCCTTTCTGGCATATTGTCATGCACTAGAAAGACTTTTTAGGTTTTTCAGCAGTGATATGCAGCCATGTTACATACACTGATTTCAGGTTTTTTGGACATCTGGTAGATTGAGTTTTGTGAACTGCCAAAACTTTTCAATTACTAGCACAATCAGAACTTTCAGGAAAAATAAAATAACTGTGGGAAGCAAACTGTAGTCTAAATTTCATGGGTAGAAAACCACTAAACCTTTTACTCAAAACCAGTGTAAGGGTCTGCTGTGGATATTACCTACCATCAGCTTTATATCTGGTCTGTCCTGGACAAGGCTAGAAATCAAATTCTGATTTCCCTGATGCTGATAGATGCTGTCTGAACCACTTCAAAAATGAATAGTCCAACAGAGAACTATTGCAAATCCATCCCTTTGCAGGGAAGGACTGAAAGTTCCCTGTGGAATTCACTGATAATGAATTATAGACTGATGAGGCTTGTTGCAACACAAAAGAGCTGTGGCCTGGAGCTCCAGAGGCCCAGTCCCACAGCAACACTTTTGTCTCACTAGCTTGTGTACCACTTTACACTTTATTTGTAAACTAGCTCAGCTGTGCTCAAGTGCTTACACCTGTGTCCTGACTACCTGAAGTAACTACTGTGAAATTGTATCCTCGGAATGAAATACTTTCTGTTAATGCACACACAGAATTATATTGACCTCATAAGGAATATTCTACATACAATCAAGGACTGAATTGCTTTTTTTTTACATGATCAAAGCTGATTCAAGGTATAAAGGACCTTTCTGCTGAGCTTTGGATATAGGCCCTGACTGTGTTGACAAAGTAACCACTGGAACTCTCCCTTTTCTATACAAACATTGAAATAGAATTCTGAAAGGATATAGAAAAATTAGACATCTGCTGAATAGTTATCCACAGCATATGAACAGTTTTGGGACCATTTGTATTTATTGTTTCTTAGAGTCAAAGGCTGTCTTTGTATGAAGAGGAAGCACTGGGTGGTTCTGAAAAGTAGGATGAGTAAAATAGGAAATTGTTCTAATGCGACTGTACTGCCCTCGATGCTTCATCTAGCTGGGTGTCCCCACATGGTATAGCACTCTGCCACTATGGGCAAATCCTCTAAGACAGATCACTTTTGTCTGTAGAACAAACCAGATTCCCTGTTCTTCAAATGTAAGGAAGAGAGTAGCAAAACAGTACAGTGCTTAGGTAAACATTTATGAATCTAATGTAATAAATATAAAGGGTTTTTTTGACATGTAATACAAAAATTATGTGTGTTTTGATAATACGTTATAGTTCTGTAAAGATTACTTGTTACTGGAACCCTAGGTGTTGTTTTAATCAAAGGAGCAAAGAGCAGATGATAGGAACAGCTGTTCCTAACATTTTCAGTATAAAATTGCAACCAACCTGTGGTTATGATCTCTTAAATAACTTTGGTTTTGGTTTAGTGCCATTTTTTTTTTAATTTAAAAAAGTTCTTTTGTAATTAAATGTTGTTTTTTCTGACTTCTTTTCTCATTTGAATTTTTATATTTGTGCATAAAGCATACCCAAATGACATTAAGTGATGATTATTCTGTAATTTCACATTTTACATCTTTGTAGAGAGCTTGTAGTTTTGTATATGACAAGACATTAACTTAAAGTCTTGCAAAATGAATGCCTGCTGGAAAAGGAAATAACTGGCTAGAAGTTTAGAACTTTGCTGCAATTGTAATAGACGTTTGCTAAATCTGTAATATAGCAATTACTGGGTGTATGTGAGGGAACAGGAGACTTCTCAGCGCTTATTGAAAATACTGGCTCTTAATTCCTCATAATTAAGTAATTAAATTAGGGTGAAAGTGGGAAGTCCAAAACACATTCAGGTAAGCTGATAAGAATCTTTTATAATTAAAAAGACAATGCTGCATTAGTTGTTTATTTGGGGTAATTTGGCAGGCCACCATTGTTTGACTGATGACTTGGGAAACACATGCAGGGTGTTAACATATGCTGGCAGATTAATGATTTACGTTCTAAGTGTGCAACCCTGTGCAGGCAGAGCAGCAGGGACTGGGGAGAGGAAGGAGTGGGGAAGCAGGCGATGGCCCCTCTTACCACTGCCTGAATTTTGTGGAACATGTAAGGCTGGTTTTGTGCTCAAAAATCATCTTCTGATGTATATTGGGGGAGGGAGGGGAAAGGTCCACAATGCTTGTATGGGGTGTAGACACATTTCTTGCACTACCTGTTCTTCTTCAAAGACTGCAGAGTTTTCACTCATTTCCCATAGCCTCCTGTTCTTTCTCGCCTTGAGTGAAGCACATGAAGATGTGAAGACCATCCCTGTATTTCCATGGGTGCCAGGAGGAAAGGTGTGATGCCAAGCACCTGCCCCCTGTGTGAGCAGCAGTGAGGCAGGTTTATCTCACATTGCAAATCATTAAGCAGTGTCTGTGAGTGTTCCACTGAGGTTTCAAGAAGGCAGTAGAGGGCAGGAAGATGAATGGGTCGGATGTGTTGGAAATACTGGTAGAGTTTCTGTCAGGCCTTTCACTATGCAGTGGCATGACTGAGATGAATTCAAGGATAAGGAGATGCACTTTCTGGCAGTGAGCACCAACAAAGAAGGAAATGTTTGAGAAAGGCTGCTTGAAACTTTTCCCAACCCATTATTTCTTTGTCAGTTATTCTTAAAAGTGATGGAAGTGTCCAATAAAACACACTCTCTTCCTAAGTATTCAGTTAAATTGCAGCAGCAAGCTAACTTGGAGAAACATTGTTAAAGGAATAACTTCCTTGGTATCACGCTTAAATGTATCTTAGGATTAGTTTTCTGTTGTGCACCTGTCTTTAAAGGTTGCAACCATTCAAAAAGTATAAAATGTGTATGTGCTAGTCTTACATTATATTTATAATAATATTTTTTATGTAGAGCAATGCATTAAAGATATTCATACCACTGTTTGTATTTGTACACAGACCACATCTGAGGTAGGTAAGTACCTATCATCCCCATTTAGCAGATGGGAAAAGTGTTCATAAATGGCTGGCTTGTGGCTAGAAGGGGTGAAATCAATCTGATTTGTAGAAACCAAATATGATCCTCCAAAAATTGCTTTTAAAATCTGCTATATTGCCAGTAACAGCAGTATAGCAATCACGAATATGGCTTCAGGGGATTCTTTTAATAAATACAATGCTGTAATTTTTAGCCTTGTTTCCAAAGGAAATTTATCTGGGGTAATCTTGCTACCTTGTGTGTGTCTTCCCCTAATTACTTTTGAGTTGGCAGACTTTAGTAATTTTTGGCAAATGCAGTGGGAGGAAAGGCATGTGTCAGAAAATAATTAAGCTTCTACAAGCTTCGTAAAACTAGGTAGTAGGAGTCCTAGGTTCAATGGGGTGATGACAACATAAGGTCCACTTTTATTTAGGCACCAGAACAGAAGTGTGAGAGAAGCCACGTACATGCTCTAGCCATGAAGGAAGGCTGTGCTTGGAGCTCACAGCCAGTCAGTGGGATTTGGCATCAGGCCTTTGGAGGCCTGAGAAAGCACTTGGCTTGTGTTGCTACCTGCTTTCTGAATCTTCTTTGTTGACATGATACGGGTGGTTGTTGCTGGAGCTGCAGTTGTTCTCCTGGGCTGGCTTTTGGGGTGCAGCCTCTCTGCAGCTTCTGGTTAGTACAACTCATGGCCACAGCCTCCATCTGGACTGAGCACCTTTCCAGCCTGAGCTGGACCCGCAGCTGAGGGCATTGACACAGGTGAGGAGATGGGTAGAAGTATCTCTCATCTCTCTGCTTGTAGGGCTCTTGGGAATTACCTTTCCCCTGGGGAATAATCTGATCTAAAACTGGGCAGTATCAGAGGGCAGCCTTCACTGCAGATTTTAAACCATTGTGGGAATATAACTTGCCATTCTTTAATCATATGGAAATGGTGGTGGTGGTGGTTCAAAAGCCCTGCAGATATTACCATTCCTTGATAGTCCATTTTGGGTTGACTGAGAGAATCCTTCATCGTCCCTGTGGCACTGTAAAAGCAATAACTAATGCTCATTTGCAATGAGAGCCACAGCCTCTGTATTTTACCTATCGAATGAGCTTTGCCCTCTGTGTTACCATAGTACCTCTGTAATGTTGTTACACTTGAAAACAAATTGTCCCGGTTCCCGTGAGCAGTCTGCTCACATGCTGTGTCTCTAGATCAGGTCCTGCAGGGCAGCCAGTTCTGTGCTTCTTTCCCGTGGGATTCCTTGTGCCTTCCGAGCGGTGACACGGCCACCTGGTTATCCACACGGGGATGTGCGGCTGCCATCTGCTGTCATTCACCGCCTGCTGGGAGCAAGCGGAGGGTCAGTCCTACAGCGCACACTTCTCTATTCCGTGTTCGAGGGCCGCCCTCGGGGACAGAAATCCCTGGAAGCTGCCACGGGTGGCTGTAGCTCGGCGTCCTGACCTGCCCCGCGGTGCTTTATCCGTGTTGTTATTCCCGGGGCGGGGCCGCGCTCCGCTCCACTCCGTGCTTGCGGAGATGACAGCATCAGCTCCGCTTTGATTTATGCACCGGAACAGAACCGTGAGAGAGGCCGTATACATGCTCTGGCCGTGGAGGAAGGCTGTGCTTGGAGCTCACAGCCAGTCAGCGGGATTTGGCGCCAGGGCATTTGGACGCTCCGTTTGGAGAAGTGGCCACGGTGTGTTCCTGTCTGCTTTCATGCCATGCATCCTGGCAGCTGCATCAAGTCAAGTATTTAATTTAATGCACTTTTCTCATGCAGTGGCTCATGAGTACATAGATCATGTGTCTGAGATGATGCATCAGGCAGGGACAACTCTGATGTCCAGTTCGCTGGACACAGTGAAACTGTAAGTAGAGAAAGCTTTGCACAGCAGAAGATCACAGGCTTGAGAATATTACTGGATATCTCTTGCTGGTTATCACGATGCAGATGTATAACACACTCCAAATGATCCAGAATAAATGAAGGAACACATAATTGCTTGGAAACATCTGAGGTTCCAAACCCTGAGCTGTGTTGGGTTAGCAATTGGAAACTGGTTCCTTGCTTATTCACTTTTCCCCCTAGTGTGAGAATAATTTTTTGTTTTAAATCTTGCCACCTTCTGATTTTTGACTTAGTTGAAATTTATAGTGTGTCTTACCTAATTTAGTTGTCTTGATTATGTTCTAATATGTTCCCATATTGTGCTCTGTTAGTTGTAAGGCAAATGAGCTTCTGAGCCCTTATTCTGGATGTTCCTCCTCTGCTGCAGTCTGCCAGAAACTGTCTTTATTCATAACTCTCCTTCAGCCTGTGCAGAGAGTTTCTTCCAGCAGGAACCTGAGTAGGTGCAGTAGTGGTGAGGCTGTCATGGGGCTTTGCATGTGTTTGAAAGAGCAGGGAGGTATCCACTGCAGTATTCCAGTCTGCCTGCTATGCATCGGCCTCATTCAGTGCAGCATTATGCTTCCGTGACTGCAAAATCTTAGGATGCAGCCAGGTGATATCTATTTGGAATACTGTTGATCTTAAAATAAGCAGGGGTTTTTTTGGTTTTTCTTTTTGTTATGGTAAGGCTGAAACCTTATTGTGCAGCCTTGGAGTACTGGCAAAAATATCTGCTGGTGCTTTCAAAGTACCATTGTGAACTAAAAAAAAAAAAAATTGTTCTCATCATGTTTAGCAATGAGAGAACAGACAATTCTGACATAGTTAGGTGTTCAGGTATGTTTTTGAAAAAAGGTAGATCAGAAATCATATTATGCAAAAACCTTTTAAATGGTTAAATTTTGTTTGCCAAGGTGATGTGTTTTTATTTTTTATAGTCTCTGCTGAGAGGTTATCCTGATTTTCCTTACATTTTTGCTTTGGCTAGATGGTAGAAGGAAATGTGAGAGTTTGGGGTTTTTTACTTAATAAACATCTTATTGCTAAAGTTAAGGTAATGATAGGCCATTATGTGAACATGAAATGGAGAGTTACTTCAGAAGAGGATTTTTATTTATTCCAGTTCCTTCCAAACTGAGAAAATATGACAGCCAAGTCTGTAGACCAAATGTGTCTGTCATTCCATGGAGAACTGTTTCACCCCAGGTGTTCTAGGAAGAATCAGAAGAAAATGCCCACATTTCCCACTCTGGAATGAGATGTTCTCCTGTAGGTGGTGTTGCTGGTACTCAAAGACAGTCATGAGAACAGCATGAAGCTGAGTGGGGATTTTTTCTTTTTCTTTTTTTCTTTTTAAATTGGCTAATTTTTCTCTTGGAATGCGGTTGTTGTTGGGAATAATGAAAATTATTGTGAAAGCTCAGCGTAAATAATTTTTTTCTGTACAACCACAATGTGGGTGTTTGGGGTTTATGAATAGAAAGCACAGGATTGCAGTACTCTGCTCTGAATTTTTTCCAAAGAATTTCTAACTTGCTTACATCAAATCCACTTGGATCATTATAAAGAGGAATTGAGCAAGTACAGAAATAACTTGCTAAACCAGTGAGAAACCATTGGTAAACCTAGGAACAAACTATTTTTTTTTATGCCAGTACACCTGTGGCTGTGGCACAGTAAATTCTAAAACCACTTTGTTCTAGGAAAAAATACTTAGTGAATAAACTGTACAACTAAACTGCATAATTAGATATGCTGATGATGACAGGACTGGGATCCCAGGTCAGTCTATTAGGCACTGTCTTACAAGTCTGTGTAGTGGTGAGATGTCCTTTAGGTTACAAAATAACTTCCTGAAGATTTCTTTAGAAGTGCTGAGTGAGAACAATCCTGTTTAGAGTAGTTATTCTTAATTTGTCTATACCCTTGCTTTTAGGTAATTTTAGCCCTCCTACTCTTTTAGAAGGCCCTTTAACATTATTTGAGCAGTCAGTAAAAAATCCACGCTTATGGTGTTTCCATCTGTGCCAGTGTGCTTCACCTACACTATGTGCAGAGGAAAAGGCCAGAAATAATATTCATCTATGTGACCCCAGAAAGCATAGCTGTTCCAAGCAAGTATGTTTTAAGGAGGTGCTGGCGTTCTTGAGGGATGCTCCACAAGACGTTCCTGAGCACAGGAAGTCTCTCCTTCTGTGTGTGTAGGAGGGTTTGCTGCTGGAAGTGTGTCTGCACGCTGTGCTGAAGGCTGACCCACTGCTTCTCCAGCATTGTTGAGTGAGTGTGAAGTGACTGCCTATTTGTGGAGTGGAATGACCTCATCCATGCCATTAGCAGAATTGGCAGTGATTAGCGCTGGCTGCTTCAGCATGATGTCATTGGACTTGGAAGGCTTTGATGAAGTTTCAACTTGTGTGTAGGCATGGGTTGTGACTTGCCACCTCACCCTCTCGTCTCTGAATCAAAATTGGAATTTCTCAGCAAAGCCTGTAGGATGTAAGAACGACTGCATTTGGCCAAATTGAAGGTCTGAATAGTTTTGTTACCTGCCTGTCTATGAAGGTGGTCAGCAGCGGATGTTTGAGGAAGGACTGAAGCACAGAACAAGTCATAATTCCCTAATATGCTTTCTTGGTTAGCTTGTCACTTCCCTGTGTTCAATCGCCATTACAGAATCACAAAATATCCTGACTGGGAAGGGATCCACTGGGATCATCGAATTCCAGCTCCTGGCACTGCACAGGACAGCCTCAGGAATCACACCTGAGGTAATGAGGTTTAGTGAGGTTTACTTCCGCTAATTTTTATAATTGTTTTTGGGTCCCTGTAAACTCATGGCATTCAGTACATCCTGTGGCAGTAGGTTTTGCAGTGGAACTGAATTGTCCCTGTGGCAGGGATTTCTTTGCTCAAGGAACAACCTTACATGTTTATCTTTGCAATGCTACTTATGGTTTCACAGATCTTCTTGACTGTCCTCTCCTCTGGTCAAAGAGTAACAGCTCTTTTTATTGTCCTGTGTGTGGAAGCCATTGCAGAACTTTGGTCATTTTTGTTGCCCATCTTAAACATTTTCTTACTCTGTTCTGTCTTCTCAGGTAAGGGGAAATCAGATACATACTTTGCACTTACATCTTACCAGGAGGTGGGACAGTAATTTTGTTTTTCTCTGTACCTTGATGACTTCTGATACTTGTTTGGTTTGTTGTTGTTGTTTTGGCGTTTTGGTGGTTTTTTGTTTTGGTTTGGTTTCTTTCTATTTTAATCAGTGAGTCAACATTTTCATAGTTATTAATGCAGTGATCTTTCATGTCCAGTGGTAGTTTTGATTCAATCACTGTGAATGCAGTATGAGAATTTTTCTCATTTTCTCAGTTGCTGTGTACTTGACACTGAATTTCATCTGCCATTTTTTCACCAGTCACGAGGTCACCAGTATCATGAGGTCTGTATGAAGCTCTCTGCAGTTTGTTTCTTTAAAGCCTTCAGTAATTCAATGTCAGTAACCTACCTTATCAGTTCATTGAGATCACCTGAGATCAGGTGTATGTTGAACAGCCTGGGCTCAAAGCGCTACACTGGTGACCTCCCTGCAGTGAGACTGTGCATTCTTTCTTTTTTTTTTCTTGTCTTTTAAACTTGTTTATCCATGTGAACACCTTTTTTTTTTTTTTTTTTTTCTCCTT
>VZTX01012292.1:106248-228152 GCA_013400915.1 Pardalotus punctatus
TTTTCTCTCCTTTCTTTCTTTTCTTTCCCATGGCAACTTAATTAAGAAATTTGATGTTTATTTTTATTTTTTGTGTCTTTCTTATGCAGATGGTTATAAAACTCCTCTAAAACTCTCTAATAGGTCCATGAGTCATGACTTTATGAAAGAATTGTGTTATCCTCAGTAAGGGGTTACTACAGTTAACAATTCAGCTGTGTCATACTTGAGCTCTCTTTAATTTGTGGGTGAAGACCATCTGGTGCTGGTAATTAGCCAGTGTTATTTTTCTCAATTTGTGTTACAATGTTTTACTGAAATTCAGTGTGTGATAATTCCTCTGGAGTCATTCCTGTAAATCCTAAAGGGGTAATACATAGTCGCAGAATGGCTTGAGTCAGAAGGGACCTTGAAGATCATCAGGTTCCAACCCTCCTGTCAAGGGCAGGGATGTCACTCATTAGGCCAGGTTGTTCAGAGCCCCATCCAACCTGATCTTGAACATTTCCAGGGATGGTGCATCTGTAACTTCTCTGGTCAGTATGTTCCAGTGCATCACCACCCTCACAGTAAAGAATTTTTTCCCTAACATCTAATCTAAACCGGCCCTCTTTCTATTTAAAACCATTACCCTTTGTTGTATCACTCTCTGTGCACATAAAAAGTTCCTCTCCCTCCTTTTTATAAGCCCCCTTAGGTATTGAAAAGCCTCAATAAGTTCTCCCTTTAGCCCCATCTTCTTCAGGCAGTACAGCCCCAGCTCTCTCAGCCTGTCTTCTTTGGAGAGGTGCTCCAGTCCTCTGATCATTTGTGTCCCTCCTCTGGGCTTACTCCAACAGGTCCGTGTCCTTCCTGTGCTGGGGATCCAGAGCTGGATGCAGTGTTCCGGCACCAGTGCAGAGCAGAGGGGGAGAATCGCCTCCCTCACCCTGCTGGCCATGCTGCTTTGGATGCAGCCCGGGGTACAACTGGACTTCTGGGCTACAAGTGCACACTGTTGTAGATGGTGCAACAATGTGAAAGATAGATGCAGAAAATTAATTTAGTTTTTCTGTCGTGGTCTCTTCTTTAGTCACTCCATTTACATGTTAATTATTGGTCCTATGAATTTCTGTCAGACCTCCTACTACTGAGAGTAACTTGTTTTATGACAGTTTACCAAGTTGTTCCTCAAAAGCCCTTCTTGGGCTGCAGTGTTCTCGCTGTAATCTTACATCAAATATGACAGTGAGTGTATGGGTTTGGTTTATATTTTTAAAAAATGTATTGCCTAGATGGACATATCTTTAAATTGTCAGGGAATTCATTCTTTTATTAGAATGATTGAATAACAAAAGGGTTAAATATATTAATTCAGTTAGCCTTCCTTACAGTATTTTTGTGACTTGGAAACACTTTAACTGTTGACTTATATCTTTGGAGTTTATTGTTTTAAATAGCTGCTTTTTTATTTCCTTTACATTTAGTCTCACTTAAAGAAAATGCAATTGTATGATATGTGGGAAGGTACTGTTGCTGCTCCTGCAGTTTAGTGTATCTGGAGAATAGCAGAATGAATCTCTGCAGCATTTGGAACAAGATCCTGCACATTCCTCAGAGCCAAGTCAGGAATTGCTTTGCCTCTTGTGCATTTTCTGAGTAATTGCTCTGCAGGGCAATTATTTACGTGTTTCAATGTGTAGCTTTGTATCTTACACAGCGCATAAGCTCAGGGATATTTGGCACCCTGATTGTTCATCTTGCAGCCTCTCTGACCTCCAGGCCTCTTTCAGGATATGGCTCTTGCTGTTCTGCTCATGGTTGGTCCCGTGTACCACATTCTTCCTCTCTCTCTGCCTAGAACTGGAGTCCAGTGAATCTTCATGCCTAGCCCAGCCTCGACAGAATCCTGGCACCCTTGAGGAATCACTGTTCCTTCTGGCCTCTAAGCCATGCCTTGGCTGCTTTTCTCTCTTTTGCAGTATACAGTGTATTTGTTTTGAGGCTGCTGCCATGATTGGCATTTTGGATATTGTTTGTAGGAACAGCAGATCTGGCCTGCTCCTTTGCGCTGTTATGGTACATAGCACACAGTGAAGGGATTTAAAGGGTATCCAGATCCCTGTTGAGTTTGCCTTTGAATGCAAATGCCTCTACTGCTACTAAATATATATATATATGTAAATTTGCCTCAGCAGTATCAGTGGAGCTTTAAGACCCTTCTATTCTCTTCTAACACCTTCCCTTTTCTCTACTCAAAGGATCTGATTGCCGCATGTGGGCAGCTCTGCTTTTCTTTGCCTTTTAACTATTTTGCTTTTAAGCTTTGCTGCCAGTCTCTTCTGGGCTCCTTGATGGAGTGGTTCCCACTTCAAAAAGGCATATCAATTCTCTCCTGGAATTCAGGTAAAGAGAAAGTGTCTGGGGCTCTGACACTGTAGCAGCCTGACAGTTTAATGTCACGGTGTGCTTTGGTAAACCAAGGCAGGAGCATCTGTGCTCTCTAGATAGCATTTTATAACCATTTATCATGGTTAGCAAAGTTCATTTTTTTGGTTTTCTTTCCCTCCCTAGTTGTGCAGTTACAGTGGCTCTGGAGGTGGAGGATTTTCTGACTTAAAGGCTGCATTAGAAGTGCCAGTGTGAGTTTTGAAGCACTCACTCTTCTCACTCCAGTTCACACTCAGGGCTCCAGGTCTCATTTGAAACAGCAGAAAACCTTCCCACCATCCCTTCCCCTGCCAAGAGCTTGCTGCAAGACTCCTGCTTAAGATCCCAATGAGCAAGAGTGAAGTAAACGCCTGTTTTCTGGCCACTTTTTAAGAAGAATGAGTCTCTCTGGAGGGTCAGTGGTGTGCCCAGGAAGGTCAGTACTGCGTCCCTCCAGGGTGTGTGTGTTTTGATGGGGTGCCTCAGGGCAGCATTTCAGAAACTGAGTCTTACTGAACTGTTGTCTTTCTTGTCAAGGTTTTGTTCTGACACTGGTCCTCTGCTTCTTCACCATTTAATTATTAATTACTACTATAAAAACCCCTGTCTTGATGGAATGCAGCACCTTCTCTTATTGAGCTGTTTGAAACATAATGTAGTATATCTTTGTGTTCCTCCCATCTACAAGCAGCGTATTTTCTTTCCTGCCTGACTGTTTTCTGTCTTTCTTCTCCTTCCTCCCCTTTTGCTGGGTGCCACTCCATCCATGCTGTTTCAGCATCCCAGTGACCTTGAAGGCAGCCACGCCATGTGAAAGGAGGAAGGGCAGCTGTTGTAACTCCACAGTTAAGCTGCTACAGACATTCAATACATTCAGAGACTGCAAACCATCAGCAGTCCTTTGCCTTTAAGCTTTGTCTCTTCATTCTCCTAAATGATCATCCAAAAAGCGCTTAGAAATGTTAAACAACTGCTGTAATTACCCAGTCTTTCTTAAATCCTTTTTCATCTTTGTCACATTTGCCATAGATGCCATTCGTTTCTGAATGAAGCAGCTTAGGCACAAATGATCTGTTCTTGAGCTATTAATTTATTTCTCCTCTGACCTTCTGTACCACTTTTAAGTATTTACGGTGTCAGGAATGCCTTGGCTCACTGGTTTCAGCTTAGCTTTTATCTGCTTTTGGCTTCATTTAGTTTAATTGGTCCCCTATCAATGCATCTCCTGTCTACCCTCTGGCAAGGGCGTGTGAGAACAAGGAGAAAGTAGTTTTTAGTGTTGGATACAGATACTAATCTCAGAAGTTATGGTAATGGCCAGGTCTTCAGTGCAGAGCCCTTTGGTTTAGTGTAGAAATCTGGTTTAACTGGGAGATGTGCAGCAATTCCAGAAGACAGATGGCACTTTGATACAGAGTTTGAAGAGAACTACTAAATCTATTTAAAATACTATTTCTAAAGTAGAGACCTCTGCAAATTTGCCCTAATAGAGCAATTCCTTGTGTTCCTTCTCCTAGGAATAGACTGTTGTTACTCCCTTTCAGAATGTCCTCAGAGTGTAACCAGCTGCCAGTGGAAAAAACCCCAAAAATTAACCAACAAAAAAAAACTCCCGAAAAAGTTGACTAATCTTATATCAGAAGAATAGAAAACATGAAGTAAGCAGAATTATTCAACCTAGTTGTCTCTGGGGCCTCACTGAAGTTTATTAAGGAACAGAAGGGCCAGTTCAAACTTTAATAGGCCAGATTTTCTTAAGAATTTAGTCTATTACTAGCTATTTAATACTGGACGTGTCACACTGCAAACTTGGTTCTGAGTGTGGGGTTTGTCCCTGTTTTCCTCTAAACCATGATCCCACACACTCATTAAACAATGACACCTAAACAGTGAGAGGGTGGCTGGCAAGCAATTAATTATTCTTTGTAGCAATCAATTTATAGTAAATAGCACCTTTTCTTTTTCTCTCCTTGTATTTAGCAAATTACTGGACACAGTTTGCTATAGAGTTTTCACGAAAAAGTTGGATTTTATATTCACTCATAGCTGTCGTGTAGAAAATACTTCCTTTTTGTATTGTGTTGGAGTGACTTGGGGACCTGGAGGCAACTAACTGGTCAAGAAATTTCCAAACATAAGCACTTGACCACATTTTTAAATGGTTACTTTTTCAAAATGTCTGTGCCCTTGTCTCTAAATCTACTTGTTCATGTTTGGATTTCATATTCTAGCAGAATCTATTTAAAGCAAATCAAAGCAAAACAACCCACCTGTATTGAACAAATATCAACAGTACCCTGCAGTCCAGCAGTATGCACTTTGAATAGTCTGCATGGCAGAGTGAGCTTCTCAATTTCTTTGCTTGGCATTGTAGAAAATGAGATTATGTCCCAGTTCTGTAGGTCTGAAAAAGATTTAAACAAAGATTTATGCTGTGAAATGTAATCCAAAATGAAGTAACCCCATTCCTTGTTTTATTATGTGGACAGAAGGGAACATTCACTGAAACTGAGCACTGTGAAATCAATATCAATCAAAATGAGACTTTGAACATTTATATAAATAACAAGGCCCTCGTGATGTAGCAAAGGAAGGAAAATTTGGACTTGTTTATTAGATGGTTTGGACTGAATGTTAGTTTGTTCAGCTGGAAGTGACAGAGGCTGACATTGGACCTTGTTTGCTTCAAGCTGAACAAGGTCAACTTCTCTGCACATCTCTCTGAAGAGGTGGAGGTTGGTGTTGTTTGTTCTGTTGGGAAGATGCTCTCCCTGCTCGCTCTGGGCCCCACAAATGTACAAGGTGCACCAGGCTGCAGAAACAACTAAGAAGGAAGTGGTTTTGGACAAAAGCTTTGGGCATAATGAAAACAGCTGGGAAAAGTGCGTATAGGTTTTCCTCTCTTTTCATAAACTCTCTTGTGTTACATGGGTGTCCCAATGGGAATAATCCTCTTCCTGAAAGACAAAGATGTTTCTTACATAATTTCAATATCTTAGGAAAAAGTGGGAGCAAGGCCAGTCTGTTAGAAAGTCTGCTGTGTTGAAGCTTCAGAAGAGAGCTTCTTCTCCTTGCTCAGTTGGTATGGGCCATTCTGCAGTTGCCAGAGACATGACTGAGTCGGGTCATCCATGGGGACCCCACGGGTCCCCTGTCAGCCTTTTGCAGTGTCCTTAAACCTAACATGGATATGCCCGTGGCTGCCTTCTGTTTAAGTCAGCCTGTAGATGGAGCCTGACTGAAAGTGACAATTCCTGTGTCCTAATGAGCTGTTGATGTCTCGCAGTGCAAGAAGCTGATAGAAATGATAAACTGTATTGGCAGTGGTGACAGGGGAAAGATAAGACCCTTTGGAGTAACATGACCTAGGTGCAGTGTTTGTAGGGCTCTTGAGCTGTTGGCCTTGGGGGAATTGCCGAGGGCCAGTGGAGGCACGGAGAACTGCCAAGCTCTCAAGGCTATGGTCGAGATGGAGCCAGCATCTACTGCTTAGCACATTGTAGGACTTGCTATTTAGGGGGAATCATTCTGCTCCCCATCCCCATTCCCCCTCCAATGGTAGAGCAATGCTGTTTATCAGAATGTATCAGAAGGAAAATCATTCAAGCCCTCCAATAAGAAAAGTATCTTGTAACAACGAAATCAGTCTTCTTACTTCTGCAGACAATTGCAGCAATATGCATGAAAGAAGGGAGATTTATGAACTACGCCATGTATAGAGCTTTGTTACGTATTAGTAACACTTCCAGATCTTCATAATTAGACTGGATCAAGCTACAATAATGTAGAGGATGCCATGGATAATGTCCTTTGTACCAGTGACATGATCTTGCTGCAATTGTAGTTCAGGGTGGGTTGAATTACAGATTTCTCGTAATGAAAAGGAGTTGAGATGCAGATTGAGACCCAAAGCCTCTTTTTGCAAAAATTCCCAGACATTAGCTTGCTTAAAAATGAGTACAAAAGAGTTAGAGGGCTACATTTGTTCAGGCTTTTAAAATTTCTCTCGTGAATACAGTATTTATCAATGTCTGCCAACTCTGCACTTTTCATGGCCCTTTCAGATCCTTAGGAATAAAAAGATTTTCTTACATTGGAAAGTAAGGAAAAAAGTTCTCTTCAAGTGTATGGAACTCATTCATGCAAGGATTTGCCATTGCTTTAAAGAGATGAAAGCTGTGCTAGCCTTTAACTCTGCATCTGAGATGCCCTGACTTGCAGCAGGGAACAGAGACTGTATAGTTCCAAATTTTTTGTTAATATGGAGGTTCTCACCTGATGTCACTGAACACCAGACTGAAAATCAACCATCTTAAAGAAGGAGTGTCAGTAAAAGGTGTTTTTTACATGATATTAAGTGGATTCCTTAGATTTAAATGTATACTGTAAGTCAAAGCCATTGAGGAGGCTCTACAGCATTCAACTTGCTTTCCTTTTCTTCTCGATGTAGTCGATGCTACCCTGTTATTCTCTGTGGGCGCGGATCTGTAGAGAACTTTGCAGTAACTCTTACTTCCAGCTGACAATCTGGTATGTTTATGGTGCAACACTGAAGAGAGACAGATAACCCTATTTGCTGCTCTGTATTTTAATTCTATTTTAGCAATGAAATATGCAGTGTATAAATATATAAAGATTTCTAGTAGCATCTGGCAGTTTCCAAAAATTGGGTAGGGAGACAGTTGGAAAAGAGTATCATCAAATTGTTTGTTCATCTGGAGCATTTAATCTTTTTTTGCTCCACAGAAGTCTTCCTGTCCTTCTTATCCTGTCACACTGCTACTTCTGTACTTAGAAAGTATACTGAAATGAGTTTTATTTCATTAGTGTCTGGCCACTCTGATTTTTCATGTACTTGTAATTCAACTCTCTCCACAGTATCTTTATGCACTTTCATGGTTTGTCTTCTAGCTACCATTCAAATGATGCTTGCAATGTATTAAAAACAAAATTATTTTCACTTGCTCTAAGTCATTTCTAGAACAAGAAGTATTAAAATATATAAAAGCAGCATTAAGAAGATACTGCTTACAGATTTACTTGACAGTTTGTTTTCTGCTGGTGAAAGAGATGGATCTTACTTGTTTTTTTAAAATGCGTTTATATTGCTTTTAGCAGCAGCAGCAGCAGTAAAAAAGCCACTACTCATTACTACCTTGTCAAGCAGAACAACTTTCTTTCTCATTATAAAATAATCTAATTCTCTTTTACCTAAAATAACTGTGTGTGAGGACTAATGAATTGTTCAAAACTTTCACTCCTGCACATATATAATCCAGAAAATAGTTTGTTATTTTCCGCTATTATTTTCTTGGTTCTAAGTAGCCCTTCCACCAGGCTTGGGAGTATATTTTGGCAGTCTGCAGAAATATTGGAGAAGTATAGCTAATATGATGATATTAATACAAACTGACATGCACAGAAATGTATGTCAGAAAAATGAAGCAGGGGATCTTGCTGTAGGGTTATATGGCAAGCAAATCCATCTTTCAAACTGTGGCTGAATTTGCAAAGTGTGAGTGGTAATTAAAGTTGGCTGACTTGGTTCCCAAAGTGGGGCACCTCAGAAGGACTTGATTTTTCAGTAGAGCAGGGCTCAGATGAGTGTGTTTTTTCACTGTTTATTGATTGACACTTCTTGCTGTGTCCCAAGCTGGGCATCTAGAGGCACTCACAGTCATTAGTTGTTTATGAAAAGCCTTACCCAGTCTGGGATCCATGAAGGAAACTACTGTAGATGTGCTGAATTTTGTTTCTTTGGTGACAGAGAAGGTGGAAACAGCAGAAATGTTGATCATTTTGACACTGAAAGATTAATCTTCTCCATAATACACTGGAATAAAGAAGTTTTATGTACCTAGAACACTGAGCCACTCCCATGTTACCTTTATCTCCCCCCACTTTAACCAACCAGGATAACTTTCCAGGTGATCAGCACAGGAGCCTTACCTTTCCAGACTGTGGGAAAGAACAGAAATGTGCTGGTGGTGGCACCAGTAAAGACTCTCCACGTGGCAAGTCAAAGGAAGGACCTGTTGCCCTTCTTCCCCTCATATTGCCACCACCCAATTGCAAACTAGAAGAAAAAAACCTGGTCCTGAGCATCTGTGGAAGGTAGGAAATGAAGTTTTGGTTCCATCTTTGTTTGTTTTGATTTTGGCTTTTTCGCAGTGCACTTGGAGATGTGCCGGCATTTTTCCTACTCCCTTGCTCTAAGTCTGAGCAAGTTCAGAGGGGCAGAAAGACAAGGCTTATGTTCTGTATATCAGACAAATGATAAATTACCTTCTCCTTCTGAAGGGGCTAAACAGTGTTTGATTTTTCATAAATAAGAAGGAGACAGTGGTCTAGCAATCTCCCTTGGCAGGGGAGGGAGACCAGACAGTGCTTCTTGCAGATGGGCAAGACCCAAGCTGGGCAGTGCCTGGCTGCACAGCTCCATTGTAATCCTGCCTCTGATGCTTCCAGAGAAAGAAGCACTGTGACAAGCCTAACATGTGCTGTATGTACAATAATTGTGCTTTAGTCAGCTGGCATTACTTTAAACAGTCTCTTAGAACAAAATAGGAGGATTGAATAGAGTGTCTGATAGCGAATTGCAAGAGGACAGTTTAGAAAGGTGGTAATAAAATGGCTGCTACTGACTGGAGTCTTGTTCACAGTGAATTAATTCCCCAATGTATTTGCCTCTTTATTTGATTCCACAGTGTTTCCTCTAATTGCATCATTGCCTTGGAGGGACAGTAGTTCTTCATCAGCTCGTTCAAATTGGGTCTGGAGACAATGTGAAAAAATGTTGTCTCCTTTACAGTAAAAGAAGCCAACTAGAAAAAAACACCAGTTCCTTAATGCCGTTGCTCATTACCCATGAACAGAATGATTGTAGCTGTACTGCTACAATGGCTGACTCCTCCATGCCCTTGCCTCTCCAGTCACACTAAATGGGCTTCAAGGCAAGGGAGTGAGTGATGAATATTTATTCTGTTTATTACTTTGAAACAGTGCTAACCATAAGCAGATCAGCAAGAGACTGTGTGCGTATCTCTAACTGCTGTGAAAAATGAAGAACATGCACCATTGCTAAATAAGTTTGTTCTCGTTCATTGCTGTAGACACGGATGTCTGGTTTTGAGGGAACATGGGGAAAGAGAGGGGTTGAATTGAATTTAATTAATTTTATTTTTTAAGCCAGCTCTGCTATGTAACTGTGTAGGTGTAAGAGGGTTTGCAGGGTATATAGGACTTCTTTAGAGTCACTTGTTGGCAGCTGTCTTCCCACAACTGGAGAGGGGAATGTGAAGTTATATTTAAGTTCTGTGTCATATGAGGTTATATTTTTATGAGATGTCCATGTGCTTGAAGAGCCTGTGTGGCTGATGACAGCAGGATAATCACAGCATTGGCAGCAGTCCAGGAGGAAGAAACAGCACACATACACACATATCCCCCCTCACACACTTTCGCCCTCACTCCCACACACCCCTTCCTGGTTTTAACCTCCTGAAAATCTGCAGCTGTATCACCTCTTTGATGAGATGGTGATTTTTGAAGACGTACTTGAGTATCTTATCTCATAGATGTGTCACGGCTACAGCATATGCTCCTTTAGCAATTTCCAGCCTCACGATGTAGTCATAGATCACACAGCACTTTAGCCTCTAATAGGCAAGGAAATGCTAGTGGCACACACTCCTGAGGAGAAAAGAAAGTGGTTAGAGCACCACAGCTCATTTTTGTTTTCTAGATCTATGGCACCCCCTGTGCTTCAGGTGAATTTGCTTTGGACAGGGGACTTCTCAGAGTGGTAATTGGTTTTCCAAAAAGGATGGAACAACAGCTGCTGGATTTCAATAAACCTCTGCTGGAATTAAAGCAGTACTGGAATTGTACTGGAATTAAAACTGTAACACTGATGTGGCTTTCTTCATGGCTTTGCTGGTTCTTTACATCACTTATTTCCTTAGGATACAGCAACTCGATGCATGAAATTCTCCTAGTGCCCAAGCTGTCCTAATTGCAGCTGGCATATATCCAGAATTTAAAGTCTTTGAGACTGGGGTCTGTGAAAGATGTGATTAATCCTGGATCTATTCCAGTGGGTATATTTTAGTATACTATTTACTGGACTAAGATTTCCATATAAAGACAATGAAAAATAAGAGGAAAACTCAGTATAGAAAAGTAATACATTTTTAAAGAAGCCTTAAGTGACTAAAGATACCAGATCCTAGACCCAGGAACTTCTATTCACAGTATTTAGAAATCCTGTTCTCTGTCATTTACCAGAGAAGAACCTTGCTGAGTAGTTTGACTGGGATTTATGTGCCATTTTTAGACAAGGTAAACATAATAAATATTAACTGCAAACTTAGTAAACAAAATAAACAAGAGGATGTGTTCAGACTTCCTAATTTTAGTGTTTAGACATCTACAGTTTCAGTCCAGCAGGCAGAATTCCCTCAGTGGCTGCTGTTTGAAGAAATACTTTCATAAATGTTTTCTCCTCTGTCACTCAAGTTGCCTTCTCCCTTACCTACTGTTCCCTCACCTGCCTGCTTTTGCAGTGTCCCTTTCCTCTTTTGTTTTTTTCATCCCAGTTGCTGGGTAAGGACCTGTCATACAAAACACTGGCCACATACACAAATCTTTATAAGAAGCATTGCCTTTTGGCAATTTTTTCTACTGCCAACGAAGGATGTGCATTAATCCTTAACAGAAATATTGAAAGAAGTAATAGTAGTTACAAAGCACTGGTAATTCCTAGACCCTTCGTGTTCTTGTCAGCTGCACTAGGGAGAGTTGAGACCCAGGCACTATGGAATCATTTCTGTCACAGGACAACCCTTCCTTTGTTATTTCTGTCTCTGTTAGGGCCAATCTATGTGGAGCTGCACCAGTGCTACTCAGGCATGTCTGGGAAAAATCTGTCTTTGGTAGACCTGTACATAATTCTTTGACTTGTTATCTTGGAAACTACAAAAGAGTCTTGCTTCTTGGTTTTTTGATGGAAATTAGCAGACAGGGAACTGAAGGCAGAAGTTTCAAAGGACAAACAAATGAAATAGAATGGTGTTGTTATTGCATTGGGTAATTTAATTTTCTGTTTTTATGGGTTTGCCATAGGTGTGCTCTTCGTAGTAAGCTCAAATTATCACATTTGGTTGTTAATAGAAAAATGGATGAGTTAATATTCCTGAAGCATCTTAAAGACAAGTACTTAATAAATAACGCTATTTGTTATTATTTTGTATTAAAAACTTCGCAGCAGTTACCAAAATTAGTCTGCAAGTTTAGGACTTTCAGTTCTGGCTATATATTTATTTTACATATATCAGCGAAAAATGTTTTATTGTCTAACTAATTTTAGTAAGACTTTTTTTCTACATGACAACTACATACATGAAGTTTGAATTTTAGCTCAGAATGAACCTGGAAGTTTAACTTCCATTGCATCATAGCTTGAAGTTGTAATCATGGCAGTAACTTTTAGTGAGAATACTCAGTGTAGCAGTACTGCCCTGCAGTAATAATTCTTCAGTCCCTTTTGGGTGGATCCTGATTTGGGCATCCTTCATGAAGAGGCTGAATGCCCTCTTGCCCAATGCCAGTGTGTTAATTTTTATATGGTTGCTTTGCAATTGCAAACCAGTGTCCCTTTCCAAGCACTGAGTCAGAGGCAGATCAGTCTGACTCAGTTGTATTTGCACTGCCACATAAAACATGTGGTGACACAATAATTTTATGACCTTTCTGCAAATGGATCTTTGTGGTTGAGATCTTTGTGACTGAGATCTTTGTGGTTGAGATCTTTCAGGTCGAGATCTTTGGCCTAGCTAACATATGCATTAACAGGGATACTCAAATGTATCTTTCTCCACTGGTTCCTTTTCATTACAGTGGAAAATGAGCTTTAGTTGCTTTGGCTGCAGTACTTGATAAAGCTATGAATGCCTCTTGCCCTTCCGTTTAGAGGGGAAAAAACATTAGAGCCCTCAGACTGGGTAATGAAATAGAGGGAGAAACATGGTCATTAGCTGGAGTGGTGGTTGGCTCCTGAGCCAACTCTTCCACTGTAAGGAAGCATTTGCTGCTCTTAGGAGGCTTGTTTATTTCGGTGGATAATGGCTCTGTTTATTGAGTTTGCGCAAATGCATTTGATTTAGTCAATTTAGGCTCTGCATTTAAGCAAATTACAACTTAGGTCTCGATCAGCAAGAGGTAAATTAGTTTGAACGCATATAAAAGGATCTTGCTGAGGGTAAATTTACAGTCAAACCATTACATGGAAATCATAATGTGCAGTACATGTCAGGTTTGATAAATGAAGCAGGACTGTAAAATTGCCCTTATCTTGAAGTGTGCTTGCATTTAGCCAGCCACAGAGCTCAAGTGCTTGTTATGTCTGCTGTCTTGAACCAGCTCAAGAGAGAGAAATCTCTCCAAAGCTGGAATTACTACACTTAAAAAACACAAGAAGAATCCTTCCAAGTGCATAAGCTACCCAGCTCTTCTTCCTCTGCTCCTTGGTCTCCTGCTCAGTGAAACACCTGCCAAGTGCAGGCATGGAGTGCTGATGCTTCTTAAGGAAAGGCATTATCAGGAGAAACGTTGTGCACAAACACAAATGGGGAATTACTGCCTAGGCCATTGCTCTGCAAATATGAGAGAGAGAATTAGGCGCCCTCTTCAAGCCCTTTCTGCTGTAGGGTGAAGGCTTTTGATTGTTTGGGATTTTCTTTGCTGTGAGATTGTTTCCTCTAAAGCTAGGGCCATCCACACCTCTTTCAAGGGTATCCCCCATGGTACAGGAAAAGAATTATTTTGCTTTCTTAATTACCTCAAATCAGCCACATAATAAATGGTAGAAAAATCAGGCAGACAAAGAGTTTTTGGTTTGTAATTAAGAATTTTATTATTTTTTAAAATTTTGAAAATATACTATATCTGTGAAGAAAGAAACCTGTTGATATTCTGAAGGTGACTGATTATCTGATTACTGGTGCAAAATACTACCAGACGAAACTATCAGTTTTTAATATACAAAAAGAAGAATATTACAAAGAGAAATGGTTTATTAAAAACACCAGGGAAAAGAGAAAGGCCAGATAAACAATAAAAAAATTCAGTTTTCAGTTTCAAAAATGTTTGGTGTGGCGAACAGAAGACCGTCCATGAACTAGGCAGCTAAATGGTAAACTTAATTCTCCATCTGTTCTAGTACTTTTAACAGTTTCTAAGCAGCAGCAACATTCAATGTCTTTTATGGAATCACATTTTAGATACTTCACAACCCAATGTGCCGCTGCCAGCTGGTGTTTGAAAGCACGCTCCTGCTGCAGTTCAGTTTATATGGCTGCTTGGAGGCTTAAAATAGCAGATACCTTATGGACAACGTATGCAACGGTGTGCTGGTGTACTGTGGCTGTGCTTGTCTCAGTCGTGCACTGAATGTATTTGCACCTCACAAACTTGGCCTTAGAGCCACGGTATGGATGAACATCGAGGTTACTCTATCTCTTTAAACCTTACTTGTCAGTTTTTAAGTGGGTATGTTGGATTTTGGTTACTGATGGCTGCTTAATCCTTCTTTATTGTAACTGGAAAGCAGCGCTGCTGTCTTTACTTTGTATTTTCAAGTGTAATGTCTGGATATAGGGGCTTTTTCCCTCTCTGGTTTCCCTTTGTAGGATGGCCAATAAGCAACTTCATGGCATAGGAAGTAGCCTTGAATATTCTGGTCCATAGTAATTTAGAAACTGTTCAAACACCTGCTTAGACCCATAACCATTAACTGCTTGTTGAATAGCTATAATCTTCAGGAGAGTAAACAGTCAAAAGTATATAGACACGAGTAGAATTTTTTATATTTTTTATTACGTTCCTTCATTTACATGAGAAAAGCCAGAAGCAAACTACAGTGAGCTATTTTGTATCTGGCCCTGGTGCAGATTTGCAGATGAATTACTCCTATCTGTAGCAATCTTTTTTTCTGCCCTGCTGTAATGACATTCCTGACCTGCTTATTTCACTGCTGTCCCTTTGGCTGCATGAATGCTACTCTGGTACAGAGATGTGATTTCAGTGTTTTGCATGTTGTAACCTTTTCCTTCAGTGTGCACCAGCTGTATGCAGCATTGGCTGAAATCTGGGTTTTATAATTTAGGGCAACTCACTGTTGCAAGTAGAATTTGTCTGGAGAGTTCACTCTTGTGCCCAGCTGTCCATGGCCTGGAGGAGATGCAGTAGAGTATTAACAATATGCTGGCCCTTTGACCTTGAGACTTTGCACAAGGCAGTGGTTTTGTAAGAGCAGTCAAGAAGTTACTTAGATTTTCTTCCTTGCCTCAGTATCAGTGAATTCTCAACGAATCTAATCAGCTATTCAAGCCAAATTCATCCCCTTTGTTAAACCTTCTATTATCTAAGGGGGAGATTTGTTCAGATTGTCAAAATGGACTGAATAGCAGCAATAATGCAGCCATTAAACAGAAAGAAATGGGCTTGAGGAAATACAAGTGCAAGATTTATATCTCACTTTCTTAATTCTGCAGCTCTGTGAGAAAGATGTAGGATTGTGCTTGCAGCTTGGGTTTAGTGTTCAGGTGCTGTTTTTTGGATTTTTTTGTGGAAAAGGAAAGTAGCTACAAATGTTTGATATTACCCAGGTGTGGAAGTTTTCCTCTAAGCTGGGTTCTGCTGTATTCCATCAAGAGTAACCCTAGTAAGAGTAACTAGGTGCTGAGTGGATTGCAGCAGAGCTACTAAGTCTAATTGGGAAGAAAGGTTTTAGCAGTGACATTAAGTGAAACAGAACACCCAGGGTGGCAGCAGGGCTGTCTGCAGCTTCTGCAGTGAACAAAGTTTGCTGCTTATTGGTCCCTGGCACAGTCAGCCCATGCAGCCCTGCTGTTCCAGTTGATGGATCAGGCTTATAATTTGGATTCGGGGGCAGTAGGGGCCAGAAGAGCTCTGGAGGTGGCATTTGCAGACACAGTGAAGGACAGCCTGCAGTTTCCTCTGGTCATTTGAAGTAGAAACTCTAGTCTGATGGGTGTATCAATAACAGTTTGGCATTACATCATTTGTTTCTAAGCAGTAATATTTCTTTCTAGCTGAAGGTTTACTCTCCTCTCAACATAATTTTCCACAAGGCAGAGAAAGAACAAACCGAGGAAAAAAAATAAGAGGAGCAATGGCTTTCCCTTAAGCAAATGTAACATAAAACCAGAATCTTTAAAAAAGGAATGAAATGGAGCTGTTACTTGAACAGGTGCTAGATAAGAAACACTAGAATAATATTTACATCTTTCCTGGATCTTCAAGTGGTGTAAACTGATTCAAACGGTAGAGGTGTCATTCTCTGCTGTCTTAGGCCAGTCTACACCTCCAGGCACCTCAGTGCTTAAGATGACTCTAACTTCATATAATTCAAAGTTGTGGGGGAAAGGGCTCTGGTATATTCCACCTAACTTTCTGCCTCTGGGGGTCACAGGAGTCCACGTCACTCTACATGCATTGTTCCCTCAGAGAGATGGGCAGTTTTTCATCTCCCAGAGAGCCATTTTGTTGACATGAAACTCAGTGAAAGAGTGAGGCCTTTGGCTGTTTAAATCAAATTCATGTTGTATTGCAGTACAGAACCTAATGAAAAAACCACAGGAAATGTAGCTACTCTAGGGCCTCAGCTGCCAGTCATCCGTCCTTGTTCATGCCAGCTAGAAGAACCAAAGTTGTCAGAATAAATTATGTTTAAAAGGGGAGATGTCACAGCAGATTATTCAGCTTTGCAGAATTTTTTGTAATACTGTATATCATAAAAGATAGTATTTAAAACTGTAGACACCTACTTTCATTATTATCTTCATTACAGAATGATAGACAAATGCTGGGCAGGGAGGAAGCATCAGTTTAATTTTGTACTCAAGCATACTTTTTTTAAAGATGGGGTAAAAGAGGGGACTCTAGCATTAGGAGAGTTTTGTGCAGTTTTCTTCAAAATAAGTGAAGAATCAAGTCCACAGTCAAGTGAGAACTCTGAGATAGGTGTTAGATTTGGGCTAAAGAATGATGTTGGTCCCTGTGGGAGCATTAAAATGTATGAGAGCACTGACAGCTGGAGATTTTTCCCTAGGGTTTTCTTCCTTTGCTTAAATTAGATATTTTAGTTTCTGAAGTGCTATCATTTTATGCTGTGTTACCCACTAAATTTGAACAGTAAAGGGGTTTTTTTTTGAGTTGAAACAGATGGATCATATTGGGAATTATCTGGGACTTCAGGTACCTGAAGAAATTATTTGTACCCTTGAGTATAAAGAGTAACACCGTAGAAATATATAGCCTGAATAATTTGGGGTCTTGTTTCAATTTCATGGCATGACAGATCAGCTGTGTATTTAAGAAATCCTTTCGATGAAAGGTCTGTATATTTTTGTGTCTAGTTATGAAGCCTGAAAAGGTGACAGTGATAATACTTTCTATATATTTACACCATTCTATATATAATACTTTCTATATATTACACCATATGTGTATGCTGTAAGACTTGATGGACAACTAACTGATGAAAAGAACTGGTAGACTTTTATCATTAGGAAATGCAGATGATAAAAAGAAAAAAGGTTAAAAATCCAGTGAGAATATTTTCAGAAGTGTTTTATTTGTTTTCATAAAATCTTAAGACACCTGAAAACTGCACGGTCTTCTTAAAAGTTTAAAAACTAGTGTGTATGTGGGCTTTGGGAACTTTTGGTGGTCCTTCAGTAGATGTGTTCTCATGAAAGGTACGGAGTACGCTTTTCTTGTTGGTCAGGAACAAGTCAGTGAAAAATTTAACTTGCAGGTACTGAGGAACTCCTCAGCAGGCATCTGAGACTGCCCAGAAGCTGAATAAGGGAAGGCCTAGAACTGACATTCCTAGTGGTTTCTCTGAGAAAAGAGAGACAGAAAAAATGGTTTGTTTTTTTAGGATTTTAAGTTTTTCTTGTGCATTCTAAAGAAAAATACTAAGCTAGAAAAATGTTCTCTGTATAAGCTTCTATAAAGAGCTAAAAGTATGATTTAATAGAATGAAAAAGGAAATTATTCTTTGCAAAGAGTTTAAGTTGAGAACTGCTTGCATTTAAAATCAAAACCACAACTTTTTCAACACAGCAGTTGGCCTAAATGATAAGGGATTTCTCTTTTCAGAGTGACTATTCATAAAATGCCTAAAAGTGACATCACTCAACAAGATGAGTTTCAAAACTATTTTAGAAACACCTGTATGTGAGTTTTGTTTTGAAGTTTAGCAGCAGAGTACTTAAAGTGTGAGAAAAAAAAAAAAAGAGAGTAAAATCTTCTGTATGCAAAATATCCACCAAAATAAGTTTTAAAATACTTGTGCCTTGTCGATGTGTATTAGTTTGCAGTCTTGAACTGGAAAGGTGTTAAAGTTGCATCATTCCCAGCACAGTCAGCAGTGGCACAATCTCTAGCAGTTGCATATGGCTCTAAGGCTCTCAGCCTGCTGGTTTCAGACAATTTTAATTGTTATCTGGAATCTGACAAGCTATTAATCTCTAATATGGCAAAAGGGAATAACAGGGAGCTGGGATCATTCCCAGATGCTCTGCTGAATCTTCAAAGGCAGAAAGCTTTGCTAACAGTACGTGGTGCATCCACTCACTGATCTATGAAAACAAATTAGTCAGGTTTTTCTGTTTCCTTTTAGCTTCTCTCTTTGCTGAACGAGCTGTTGTTTCAACCTAGTGAGTGTACTTCCTTTAGCAGAGGACAGCAGATGGTTGATTTTTTCCACTTGAAAGTTCAAGAAATGTAATAATGTGCATTGTTTCATTGTTTTTGCTGTGTCCCACGCATTCCTGGAAGGTCATGCAAGAGAGAAATAATTCAACAGAGCTAAGAACATAAAGGCTTCTCTTTTTTCCCATTCCACTTCTTTTATTCAGTAACTCCAGTAATTGTTTCAGAGGCAAAGACATATTTATGCAAAAGACCATTGCTGATGCAGCACTGAGCAGAGCAGTGGCAATTTCCTGCCTCTGAGGCTGGGCACGGTTTAAATCATGGAGCTCTAGGTTCAGTTGTTCAAATTTCCCTTGTATCTTCAAGTCCACCCCCAAAGAAACCCCCAAACTGACCCCAAAAACTTTGCAAGCAAGTTTGGGTTAAGAAAGAATCCAACATGTTGAACAGAAACTGGAGGCTAGGAAATATGCCTAGGTAGTGTAGTGGGCCAACAATTGGCTGTTGTGTGTTGTGAGAAATTCATAAAAATAACATTGTCTTGGGACTTCATTTGTTTATATTTTTTAAGACTTTTGGAAATACTCAACTGTATTTGAAGTGCTATGGCCTGCTATTCTTGAGCTGATCAAACTATCCTGAAATATTACAGGGATGAGAGTAGGCATAAAGAATAAAATGGAAACACATGAATATTTTACAGTGTGCTCATTAGAAGCACAACTGTGTAGAAGTTAAAGACAGTACATGTCCAATAATAAGGCTTTTTCAGAGAAAAACGCATGCTTTACTAATTCTTAGCACTTTGAACATGGGTAACACTGCACAGCCATTAACTGTTTCTTAACATTAAGGGCCAGTTGCAACTAAAACTAGAATACTTGCTGAAGGCAATTACTTCAAGACTTCACAGGAGTTAGGTGGTTTTTCTTCAGGTGTATCTGATTGATGTAGACTCCCCAAACCATTAGAGTGCCAGTATACATATTTATTACCATCACTTTAATGCACTTTCCCAGTGTAAAAGTTTTTTTTTTTTTTTTTCTCCCATGGCGGTTTAAAGAAATATTGTATGCCAAAAAGGCCTTTTGTAAAATACAAAGCACTCCTGCAGCACTGCTCGCTGGCAAGCACAAATTTTGCAGCTAGCCTATGCACAAGTTTTGCAGCTGCCTTTTTTTTTTAGTAATGTCAGAAATTCTGATGATGTGTATTCAAGGCTCTTTGGGGGCAGAACAAAATAATTTTAAAAACCTCTTTAATTTAATTGCATGATTGTGCTACCTTTCTACCAGCAGTTTTTTTTTTCCCCTTTTGTGTAGGTAGGTTTTGTTTTTACCTTTGTACAGCAGCTGCATGTCCAACCACTTTGCAAAACTACATTTTAGCAACTTGAAATAATCCACAGAAAACATAATCCACACTTCAGTGATGATTTCATAGTCCTCTAAAACAGAAAAAGCACAGAGAAAATCCCTAGGATTTGGCATTTTAGTGAGAATCTAGGAAGCAACTTTCCCCTCTCCATCTATATTTAAACTGCTATCCACATAGCACTATAAATTTTATTTAAGGAGGATTTGGGGTGGCTTCTGCATTCAGTATTCCTTACAAACTGACAGCATCAAGCAGAAGCAGTATAGTTGAATTTTGGAAGCTGCTTTTATGGTAAGAATTCCATTAACAGATAACACTATGGATCAGTGGCAGGTGTTGCACTAATAATCTCTGGAATGTTCCTGCTTCACCTCTATTCTGCTCCAAGTGTCAAGATTTCATCTTCCTTTGGAAATTTGGTTTGTGATTTTTGGTTTGTAACTTCAATATCATGTGGGAGAGAGCAGCAATGTCAATCTTTATTTATTAAGGATCACTCAAAGCTGTATTTCAAGGTAAGTAATAGAAACCCGTTCTACTCCCTCCATTAAAGACTCAATGTCCCAACACCAAAAAATGTTACCTCTGTTAAAATTCAATGCTGTTCAAATGACACAGCAGGGATTTTAGGTGCAACATATTTTTGTCAATAATCCCCAATAAATTAAGTACTAACATTTTCCTTCCTGCACGTGGTTCCACAGCTATAGTATGACAGCAGCCATATAGACTACATAAAATTTTTAATTTCTCAGTGAAACTTCATGGGAAATACTATGATCAGAAAAGTTTTCTAAAAGCTCTTGGAAGTGACCAAAGCATAATTTTTTGAAGCAATAATATGCTAATGAAGGATAAAGTTGTGCATGGACACCAAGTGCATTGTATTTAGAATTGTAAAGGAATACAAGTTTAGAGATCCACCTCACCAAAAGCATTTAGGGAGCATTTCAAAGAGTTGGATTGCATGATCCTTATGGTTCCCTGCCAACTTGAGATATTCTGTGAATCTGTGTTCCATAAAAAAGGAACACTGCAAAATATGTGGTCTCACTCATCCCAAGAATGATGAAACATTTCCATTTCAAGCTACAAGGAAAGAGACAGATAAAAATTACTGTTCTACTCCCTTAACGAAGGGGATGGCGGGAAGCGATTAGGGGATTCATGCATTCCTGGGAAGCACATTGAAATAGCCATTGGAATATACCACAGACACTAAAATACTTGCATAAAGACATTTTATTATGAATGCAATGTAGATATAGATTTTATTTTTTTTTAAATCTGAGGTGCTTATATAAACAGCCCCACACTGGCTGAATGACAGTTAGTCTGCAGGGCACGACAGTGGCTGGACACCCTTCAGCTCCAAAGCTTTGCTAAAGTTAATCTCTTGAGGTTTTGCAGTACCCTTGGTGAGCTTCAGAAATCGAATACATCCTTTAAAACGGATATTAGTCGTCAGCCCAAACTGGGTCACACCATCTGAAGGAGGGAAAAAAATGAAAAAGGAATTACATTAGTTTGAGTTGATACTTAATTTTGTTCTTTGAGAGTCCTGCACAAGAACAGATGTCCCCAGCAATACAAGGGTATTTTATTTGCTGTATATATTAATTATTAAAAAATTAGAAACATTATGAGTAAATATGATGAATGCTGATGTCAGATAACAATCCAGACTTCTTCCTCCATCCTACTCTGATAGTGGCAGAATCTGAACACATATAAATTGCCACTGTAACCCATGTATGCAGCTTGCTGCCTACAAATGGTATACAATGCACACATGCTGGTCTGCAGATACTCAACTTCTTGAGCTATTTATCCACAGAATAACAGAAGAAAAAAAAAAAGAGGCCAAAATGGATGCAATTCTCAGTCCTAACATCACAAGAAAGCCAGTTCCTCAGGATCGATTTCAGATGTCATTTACAGACTGGTTCTAACAGTTTTCAAGTATCCTTTTTTTTCCCATGTGGATAGTAAAGCCAGGGGTTTGAGTACATCTCTTCCACTAATGAAGGAGGGGATGGAAATGAGCATGGTTTGTCTGGGAAGCTGGATATATTTCTCTGAAGTGCTTGAAATTCGTGGCTCAACCTGTTTCTCAATATTCTTCCAAGTGAAAAAGTGGCTATAGGGGTGCACTTGGATACAAATCTATGTGATTGATAAAGTAAGAATTGCAGAAGTAACTTTACACTTGTAGAGAGTGTCTGGCCATAGCATTACTCTGTTTCACAGAGGATAAGATGGCTGAACCCACATCTCTCCTTGCACAGGGAAGAGTGATACCAGGAGATGAATGCTAGCTTTTATGGGTACCCAGGAATTGATATTCTTGTCCACACTCTATGGTGGTGAAAATCTTCTCTACATGGAAAATTCTACATCAGCTAATTCTAGCTAGTTTGTAATTGTTTTGCACTGTTTATGTAGCCAGGAGAACCTTCAAGAGACTGGAAAATACAAACACTAATTTTACAAAAACCCATGATACTGTGTTTTCAAATTTGTCATGCAGCTGTCTAGGTATTTGGAATGTGAAAACAAATCCTGGATGAGCTAGACTAGACAGCAAAACAAGAGTATTTACAGTTAGTTTATTAAATAATTTCATAACTTGCCATGTGGCTGAACTCACGAATGTCACTTCATTCTGTACAGGTTGCAGAGTTACTGCGGATTCGTGTCTCTCCTCTTGATACCCAGTCCATAACAAGATAGTAACTCCATCTGCAGTGTTTTTTTCAGTGCTGGTTCATATGCTAGAATCTTGTTTTGTTATAAAAAGGCTGCCACAAAGCCGTTTTCCTTCTGGCACAAAGTTGTTGGTCTTTATCAATAGTCATTGTGACTGAAGTACAACTCTCATATCAGTACAAAGGACAATTTTTTTAAATGTTCCAAAGCCTGGGAGAGGAGGCTTTTTGAATGCACTGTGTCACACATTAGAATGAGGGAAAAACAACTTCTGGAAAATAATTTATGAATTAACTAACTCAGAGGAGTCTTGCCACGGACCTCAGCATGCACTAGAGCAGACACATACTGCAAACATACTTTGCTTTTTAGTTTTCAAGCTAGAGGGAAAATTTATTATAAATGCAACAAAATTGGTACTTTGCAAAAATTTTAACTGTATTTTCAGAAAGTAAACTGTTGTTAGAAGACTGACTGACTGTCTATGAAGAGATGAATACTAGCATTCATTATCAGCTTAGTGGAAGATGAAGCCAGCTACAGAGCTCAGCCCAATTCTCGATACTGTTCAATTACCACTGCATAAAGAAAGTTCTCTCGAGGGCTTCCAGAATACTGATTAGCAAATGTGGATTATGTTGGGCTTTTTTCCCTTTGAAACCCAGCAGACCACAAGCAAAGGCATTAATCAGAAAGAGATGGAGTCTTCTTACCTCTCTGTGCAAGCTGTTGTTCATATTCTTCAGTTCCTCAGGTTTTACAGGCTGATCTAAACACACAGTGCCCTTCCCCCTCAAGGGCATATATTCATTTTTTGCTGTTCTTAAATTTAAATATGCCAAATGCTGCTACTACTGCAACATAACTATTATGCTGTTACTAAACAAAAAGTTTTAAGAGGGAGGCTCTGTGTGTGTGTGAGCAGCAGAAGGCAGAAAGTCTGTCTAATGCCCTGTGACAAGTGCCTACATCTGAAACAGTGCAGGGGTATCTGTGAGAGTCTCTTGTTGCAGAACTTCTTGTTCTGAAATGCAGCTGAATGCAGAAATGAGCATCCATGCCAACTGATACAAACTTGGCCTGTCTTATCTACCATCTTTAGCATACTAGTCCTAATTACACTTAAGCCATTACCAAGGCAGTGTTACTGGGGCATAAGTAAAGCATAATTTGTGTTGCACACTCACCAGGATAACCTCCAACAAAGAGAGGGTCGTTAGTGTCTGCTGAGGTTGAGGCCCTGTTTGGGCTGTCAGTCTCCACCTGTCTGCCATCCACAGTCAGCTCTAAGCGGTGTTTGATCTTGTTTGCAAGAACCTTGTGCCACTGTCCATCACACAGGCTGCCTGGTGCCTCAGGCTCATAGATGGCAGAGAATCGGCCTGCACCATTGTCAACATGAAACATCACCTGAAAAGCATGGCATAGAAGTCAGCAAGTTTTCAAAACAGTTCTACAGTTCTTTTTATTTGTTTGAAGTCAACATGGTTTGACTATACACACCAAAGTTCTGATTTGGTACTAGACTCTACATGGATTGCTGTCCCTCTGGGATCTGGGCTCTATCACTGAGCTAAACACAAGTGGAAATATGCAATATTGCTTTTTAAGTTGTCATTTTCCCTTTTTTTTCGGTCTTAGTTTTAGGGTGTTTTACACCCCTCCAAAATCTTTATAGTCACAGAATAATGACTGGTTTTACAGACTGTGAATTAAAAGATATCCACAAGAGAAACTAGCATTATTAATGACAAAGCCTTTCCTCAAAACTTCTTATATGGTTACTCATTTAAGACCTGATGTTGCAGTTTTAGGAGACTCAGGACTTATAGAGTCTTTTAAAGTCTCTTTTAAAAGTGTAAGAGCCTCTAGATGTATGGAAAGTTGCAAGTGTTGCTCTCCTTCAAGAGCCCTGATATTGTTTGAGACACCTTGAGATTGGGGTAGTAACCTCGCATTTAAACTACCTGTGCTGTCTAAAACCAGTCCTTATGAAGAGACAAAACTGCTTTGCTACTCACTTTTCCAGCCACTAATTCGATGCCAAGCCCATCCATTTTCTGGCTGCTGACTCCTAGGAGAACACCGTTCATTCGTGTCGTACGGAATTCAAATTCCACAAGCAGGTCTGTTCCCACTCTGTATGCACCGACTTGAAGAGAAAAGGGGAAGCACAATAAAATGAAGCATCTAATATATTATTCCTAATCATGACACAAAGTGTGCTGAGAGTAAGGCAAAGTAACTAACTCAGCATTGTTAATGCACTCCATTTCATGCAAATAACTTGTAAAACCATATAAATAAGTTTTATTGAGATTATGCTTAGTGCAAGACCTTGCTAGGAAGTCATATAGTCTCTCCATAGGTGAGATAACTAAACATGATCAGCAAGAGCTTCAAGTATTGGTCTCACTTTTCATCCAGCCAACAGGAGTTAGGTAACACTGAGAATTTCTGAAGGGAGAATCTCTTCTTTCTCTGTTCTTTGACTATCACGAGAATTGTTCATTACCTGTTTTGGCAAAGCCTGTTCCATCGAAGTATGTTCCCTTCTGTGCAGTGACAAAGCATTTTCCAACGTTGAAGCTTGAAGTTGGATTATCCAAGTCAACAGGTGATTCTGTCATTTTAAAATTCCTGATGCAGCCATCAATGCTATGGAGGACCTGCAGTCAATATTTCAAACAAAATGTAAAACTATGAGAAGCAAGACTAAAGTATGCGGTCAACGAGTGCATTTCCTCTGCTTCTCTGCTGGATTTATGGAGCTGAATAAAACTTGAATTTTACATGATTAATCCTTAATATCTGATTGTAATTGGAATCTACTCTTAGTCATACTGAGGATGAATTACATTACTTTTCAGGGATGTGATCTGAGTCACATCTACTTGGCTTAATGGAGAGGACATAAAATAATACACCGCATAATGAAACATAGCAAATTACATCAGCAATGCAGGAATTTAATGGCCTATACTTTGCCTTTTTAATTGACTAGGTTATGGGCTTTGCAAGTAGATGAAGATAGCAGATATAGCTCTCTGGGCTGCTGGTAATTTTACTAGGTGGGTTTTCTTTTCTTCCTTCCTTTAATCACTTTACTGTGGGCCTAATGTTGCATGGTAAGACAGAGGTAATGCAGGTAACATTGCTACTAAAATGAACAAAGCCTCTGTGTAAACGTTGTTGACTGCATAGTCTGATGACTGCAGTGATCAGGGCCACTCATTTGGCCAGGGAGGCAGCTGGAGGTGCGGAATGGGCTCAGGCAGGTGGAGGTGGAGGCTCCTGTGTCTGCAGCAAACTGCAGCTCCAGTTTGGCTTCTGCCCTGGGCACACACGACTGTGACCCCTAGAGAGGCATCTGGGCACACTTAAAACAGTGGTGTAAGTACCCACGATCCTGCTCTGGGTGTGACCAGGGCATCCCAGTGGGACATCTGAAGGACACTGGCCTCTCCTCCAGAGTTCTCCCTCCCTCTTCCCCTGCAAGGTCTGCAGAAGCTGCATTTTGGTTCTCAGATTCAGACAGAGGCTTTGATCTTTGACCTAAAGAGCTAGGAAAATCTATCCCTGATACCAGTGGGAGAAAGGAAAATGACAGAACATGTACTTTGAGGAAGAAAAAGAAGATATATTCATAAGCAGTGCAGTAGAAAGGAGGAAAATAAACATCTGTGTATAAAATTCAGCCTAGAAATATGTACAAATGCAAAAAGGATAAAGGCACACCTGCAGAGAGAAATCTTGACTCTGCACACTACCTCCTCTCACAATATTCTGACTCATAATTGGAAAGAATTCCCAAGAATTTATTTTCTTTTAAATCAAAGCTGTATATACTGTGAAATTATATAGCTTATTACAGCTAAATACACCTCTACAGTATTTTCACAAGAACTTGAGCAATATCAATGAATAAATTAAGTTCTGAGCTGAACAATGCCTTCTGTCAGATTCTTCATAAATAGACCTTTCTGTAATTTCTAAGTAAAAGTCACCTCCAGATCAACAAATTTTGTTAACGAAAAAGAGAAATGCCAGAAAACAAAACAAATCTTCACCACAAGAATAAATCACAGAAATGCAAGTTTTGTAGACAATTTGATAATATTCTCTAATGTTACAATTTTCTTTTCTGTATGGAAAAGCAAATCTGGTTATACTTTAGCATGGTTACAGGTAATATGACCTCTTTTGCTGAAAGCAGAGTTTTGAGTGGTTAAAATGTGACATCTGCTGAAGCTAAATAAGTGGGTATCAGTCTTCTACACTGAAAAGGAAGCCAACCCACCCATGGTTACACAATAAATTACTGTCTAAAAAGGCTACCGTGTGTTTAGAAGAAAGCCCTAACTAAAGTAACACATCCTTTCAACTTAGTTTGCTTCAGAGCCTTTACATGAAACTACAACACAAGACTGTCTCATACATCGTGGTGTATTTCCGTGAGAGTGACTGGAGGGCAAGCACCGGTTTTTACAAGACATTTGAAGTCACAGCTTCATTTAAATCCCAAAGCACGTAAGACTGTCAGGACCTGACATTACTCTTATTGCCAGACTGAGCCATTTATCTACATGGGTTCCCTCTATTACCTCTGAAAAATAGCAATAGGTAAGGACTTCATGTCATTTTTCTCCTTAGATTAGTATTTGTAAATTGCAGATATATTTCAAAAAACATGATTTGATACTACTAGGAATTATATGCTGGGTAGTAAAGTATTGCTTTTGTTTTTCAGTGCCTCAGATTTGGTTTGGTAAATCCAAATGATCAGTAGATTTGCCTCAATTTGGGCTTTCTGCACAATCTATTATTTACTAAGAAACATGATTTTACAGGTCAGTTTTCTTTATGGAATACAACTCTCAGATGTAGCGTGGTTACTCATCCTCTTCATTCCCTATCTATGAGTAAATACAGGGACTTAAGCAGGATCTAGGGATTCCTTTTCTGTATTTATTTTGTCCACCCGAAAAAGGGGCCTCTTGCCTGTCCATAGACTGATATTTTCCATTCCATAAACATCTTGGTAAAATGGTATTTATTCATGCACAGCTTCTTTGGAAGTCTGTTTTGTTTGCTTACCAGATTGGTGTTTTGCCTCCTCTTTATGGATTCTCTGTAACTACCCAGGATGAACCCAGACACAGCTACTTCTGAAATTCCATCTTTTTGTGTCTCTGAATTGTACTGCACTAGATGCCTGATTTGTTGTGTGCTATAATTAAATACACTCAAGTCCTGGCTTCTGCTTTGAAAGAACCCTCTGCATGGAGAGCAAAAGAAAGCATGGAAGAGGTTTTTCTCCCATTCTGACACTCGTGTATCTCCAGAGGTTGGAAGGGCATCAGTGAGATGACTGGCATGGAGTTGTGCAGATGGATGCAGCAATGGCCTGGGTGAAAGAATACAGTGTTCCTAGTTAACTCTACAAAATTTAGGCCAAAATTGTATTTATTTCCCTGGGCTCTCTGTTCATCATCTTCCATGTCAGCATGGAAGCTGGGCATTTGAACCAAACAGTGATAAATTGGTATATGCACATTTCATTTGGAAACAGAAAGAGGACAACAGAATTTTCATGGCAAGTGGTACTCTGGAACCTGTACTCTAGCTGTGCAGTGATCCAAGTGGTTACAAGTGTATGTAACTTTCTGATTTTCCAAACAGGAAATAACTGCTATTTCTTTTCTTTTTTTTTTTTTCATGAGCTGGATTCTGAGTCAAATTTCTCCACTGAAAGAATGTTGTGTACCTCCACTAAGGTCCATTTTACCCATATTCTTGAGCAGTCTGAGGGAAAAGCAAGACAAAACAAAACTGGGAAAACATTGGTACCAATCAAGACATACTTAAGGAGTGTAAGATAACTTAAACAAAGTTGCTTACCGGACCAATTCTCCTGGTTGTGTAGTTAATGGGCAATCCTCCCACATACAGCATTCCTACAACATCCAATATATCGGCCTTCTTGGGGCTCACAGTCCTGTTTGAAACACCATCTACTATGAGGTTTCCTTCTTGCTTCACTCGCATTACTTTTATCTAGAAAGACACAAAAATGCAATACAATTATAGATAGTTTTCTGTCAACCAAGCATTTCCAGATTGTAACTAATCTTACAGTCCAAAAAATATAACAATACATGAGAAAGTAGTAGGAGTGGTTACAGAAGTACCATGGCAGCAACTATGGAAAATGTTTATGGAAAAAAGCTCCTGAGCCAGATTTGTGGCAACATCTGACTGTCTTTAATTGCATCTGGGTCAGAAAGCATCAGGGCTATTATTTGTTAGAATTACCGAAAAGACTTGAGATTCCTTTAAAATGCTTCATTGTTATGTTATAATAGGCACGGCACAGAATTTTTTTTCCTGGAATCAGACAGCAATTTTAAGTACTGAGAATAGATAAGTACTTCAGAATAAATACTGAATGTTATGGCACTGGTTGCAAATCTTTATAGCAGCACATGTTTGCAGACAATATTGAGTTTATGATTCCACTAGCTTGGACATGCTTCAGATCATAGTTCATGCTAGAGTAAATATAATTCCAACTATGTTCTGTTGTTATTATGGCTTCTGTTCAGACAAATGGGCTGTGAATCACATGGGGGGAGTGAAGTTGCTGGAGAGCTGAGGAAATTCTAAGCCAATGTCTTTCCAAAGGTTTATACTGAGATCTCTACAAATCAGTATAGTAATGGTTCTGCATTAAAAATGGATAAATGTAAAATGCATCATGCATGTTAGCAGACTTCTAAATAGCACAGTAGTTGGCTCACCAGAGTAGCAAAGAGAGACAAACAGCATTTTTTGGCTTTTCTTTAGCATGGCTGCTTCTGCTCAAGGTGACAGCTTATCTGTCATGCAGTAGGAATGACTGAATGCTGACAAGGGTGGCCTGAAGGTGAGGAGGGCCTGAACTTGGTGTTTACAGGCAACTGTAAATTTGAGATGGATAACTACAACATGGGCAGAAGGAAGATTAGGTGGGTGTGACAGGAGCTGGGAATGGACACTCTTACAGAGGACCTAAACAGACAGCAGGATAGCAGCAGCACCCAGTGGCTTCTGTGGGCCTGATGGAAACGCTTTAACCTAAATCATTCCAAATGGAGAAAAGGTTGTCGCTAAAAGGATTATTTTAAGGAGACAGCCCTGCTTTCTCAGAAACAAAGACTGTGGCCTTTTCCTAAAAACACAGCCTTCCTCCTCCCCCTTCTCAAATTTTTTTTGTGCTTTTTGGGAACTGTGACTTTGTCTCCATTCTCCCCTACAAAAACAGGATCTACAACAAGGGGCCCTCTCTTGTGGAGTGCCAAGCTGTATGCCCAAAGAGCACAATCTTCCATTAAGAAATATATGCTCCATTTAGTTCTCTTAGAATAAAGAGAAACTGGCTAAAGAAACAAAAGCATGTCTTCTGTATGTACAGAGGGAATAGCAGAAAGGGGCTTTGGTCTGCTGCCAGTGCTCCTAGGCATTATATGAAAGAGATAAATGATCACTACAACTTCATTTTTTCCCCTTATGAAATACCTTGGTGTAGAGCAGTTGCTATCATCAAAAAGTTCATGACTAAAAATCTCATGAAAATAAAAATCCTGGAGAACAGAGTGGGAAAGAGGCAATTAAAGAGTAAGAGAAAATACATTTTTTTTTTCATTTGGGGATGAGATGTGGATGCTGCATTTCTAAATATCTGTACAAAATTCAATGTAACTTATAGATATAAGTTCAACACATATCCTCTCTGTCTTTAATGGTGCCTTCCAGCCTGTCACCTAATGAATACACCGTGTGTCTGTAGTCCTTGGCCCAGTAAATAGTAAATTTCATGGCTGTGATATTATTCCTTCTTTTAGCATCCAAATGCCACAGGAATTGCATATAATGCTGCCTCTCATAAAGTCACAGAAGGCACTGCCAAACACACCCATGAATATCCTATTTATTCCCTACTGAATTAATAATCCGGAGAAGGTTTACTTATATGTTACTTCTGGTTTTTTTAAAATTTATTTTGTTCTTAGTACGCTAGCTTAACAATGACATTATTAATGTACAAACAACTGGTTTTAATGATGTATTCCATCATCATGAGCTGATACTCACATGAGCCCTATTAAGCAGGAAGGAACATTTTCTGCCATTCTTTACTATACATGGGACATATTTTAAATATGTTCAGAAATATGTGTTTCCTGAAGGATAAATTTCTGTGTACCAGTGCATCTGACACAAATTTTGCTAGATGATTTTTTTTCCCCCCAGAAAATCCTGGTTGTAAAGTTTGGCTTCTGTAGACTACGTTTTGCAAATACCTTAAGGCAAAACAAAGCTCACTCTAAGCATTACAAAGAATAGTTTAGCATTAGAGACTATTATACCTGGTGCCATTGGCCATCATTTATTTTGTCAGAAATCACTGTGCTGGTGTTTCCACTCCCCAGATCATAACTGAAGTAAGGCAGACCGTTCTTTATCTGAACTGTAGCAAAATCAGCGTGGTTGATGCGGGCCATATAAAACAGCAAGCCAGAATCAGCTGTTGTTCGGACTTCAAATTCAATTGAAAGCCTAAAAATCAAACATACAGGAAACAGTAACAAAGGAAAAGATATTTGGAGTCAGGCACTAGACAAATTCATCTGCCTTTTTGTGTTTTTCTAAAAAAAATTTTATACATTAGTGGCCAACTCTACTTGTCCATAAGAGTTCAAGAAAAATAATTTGGTTATATGCAAATTGCATTTCTGATCTCTGACATGTGAGTATTCATTAGTTCCTTTGCTGTGGAGCTACAAAACTGCAAGTTTGGCAGAGAATTTCAAGATATAATTCTCAGCTGCAGCTGTAGCAGCTAGAAAATCCCAGCACTTGTAAAATTCCAGCAGCGTTATCCGTCATCCACATGCATAATGCTCACAAAGAGGAGAGAGCTGTAGTGACAGCTGGCAAATGCTGAGTTTCTAATGGGTTGTATTGCCTGAAGACAGGTTGCAAAACTTTTAAAGATGCAGAGAGAAGAGTTTACAATGAGGAGATAAAACACTTATTCTGTTTTCTCCCAGGAGAAAATGAGGTTGTGTCTGAGCAAACCTGCTGACCCGTTGGACAGAATGGTAATGTTGAAAACCTCCTCTACAACAAAGAACCTGTGAAGAAATTATTTAGATCCTCTAATGCTAAGGTTGTACTGGCAATGCATCAGTAACCTTGCTCAAGCTGAGCTGCAAAGCTGCACTACCTAAAAGCAGCTGATAATATAAATGCGAAAAATCATTGCGTGGAAATTATCAGTCCAAGATAATTTCTAGTTTTCTAAAATTAGCATATGTGGAAATATGTGGTGCCACATCTTTATAGAGATAAATAAGTGTGAGCCTAATGGATTTGGAAACTATAAGCAGCAAAATTGCTTTGTGGTGTGACATGGCACATTTGTTAATGACCATGTGCCTTCAGAGCAAAAATGAACAACAAGTTCTAGCTTCACAAATCCATTAAATAGCTGCATTTTTATAAAGAGTTCATAGAATTCCTGTGCTTGTCAACACCTATATGTATATATTGTTATACTTTGGGGTGGAAATGTAATTTTTCCTGTTAGTTGTGCAAGCTTGATCTACTACTGGAGGAAAGGGGGGAGAAGTTTTGCTTATTAAAAGAAATTATCAAGTTACTGAACAAAAAAACTTTCTTCTGAAAAAGCAATCTATGAACTCAGTTGCACGACCTGGTTCCATTGTTCTGTTTGATTTTTTGCAAATCTGCCTGGGATCTGTGTGTGCCCAAACCTTTATAAATAGAGAGGTAAAGTGTTTTTGTGAGAGCTACTTAGGTGGGCACCTCATTGCCTAGATTTTGTACTTTAGTGCTTGTATAGGTTTGCTTAATAAAATGAAGTAGTCAAGGGATGTGATCTTTTTCAGATTATGCCTATAGTTTTGGGAGATGTCTTTGAGAGAATTAGGAGGGGCATTTTATTTTCACATTATCCCATCAAAACTCACTGCTGAAACAAACAGCATACCTGTTCTTCACTTTGGTGTCATCAAACGCAACTGCAACGTGGCTGTTCCTTGAAAGACCAAACTGCTTGCCACCTTCTAAAATGGATGGTTCTGTGTCAGCAACACAGGAATCCTGCAAAATATAGAGCAACCATACAAACTTAATATTTTGTATCTGTCTCAGCTGTGCATATGCTGGGAGTCTTCCAACTGCTCAGGACTGAGAATATTGTACCTAGTCTAGAGACTGGCCCTGTGATTTTCCAGTGTGCTGATGTCTCATCACACCAGGTAAAGTTATAAACCAATATGACAGGAACTTGGTGTAAAAGCAGAGCTCATTAAGCTGGCTGTAAAAGCAAATAAAAGTAATATATGAGCATTGCTGCTTTCATGCTTTCACCAGTGGACATTTACAAGAGTCTTAAGTGATTTCCAGGCAGCTCAGTGTACTCTTAGCTCACATAACTGAGTTTTACACAGCAGGATGCCCTCTTACAGAAATGAAGCCAGATTTAAGTTTTAAAGGGATACTTTGTTGTCAACTTGAAAACCTTAAAAATAATGAGTTAAAAGTAGTTTCAGATCCTGCAGCTGTCAATGAGTCCTTCATTTTACTTCTTTATATTGTTTTACAACTGTATTCTTTGCTTAATGTGCTGTTGTTTCCCCCGGTGCTGTTGAAAGGCCCCCACAAACAATCAGGGAATCTGAAAAACTGATGGATAGATGTAACAACTGTTGAACTCCCCCAGCTGTCCAACGTAGAGACATTACCCAGGCTGTAAAGAAAGAAACCCCTCCCTGTCGTTCCACTTCTATTAATCTTGAAGTGGTGCAACAATGCAAGGTAAAATATCTTCTGTCCACTATAATCTTCTCCTTTTAATTTCACCAGGTCTTTTAATCTCTGGTCCTAAAGCTCTTGTATAGCGGTGCCTAGGGCAATGTGAGACCACGGTAATTACCAGCTTCTACTCATGTCTGGCTTTTGCCTCCCACTGAGAGTATTGTGAAGAAACTACTCAAAGGATCTAACTCAACTCAATATCAGACAATACCGCTGGGAAAGAAACAAACTTTGATAGCTGCAAGCTCTGTTTTTAAGCGCTGTGGCTGCTATCATTTTGGATTGGTGACAGTCTCTTATTTGAGCCCTGACTCAGCAGGGACCTGCAAAGCACAAGGTGGGGTGCCTTGCTGACAGAGTTCTTTCTCTGAAACATTTTGAAAATGTCATGAATGACTTAAGCACTGAGATTTCAACTGCAAAGAGGAAATTTCTTTCCCCCTCACACTTAGTTTTTCAGTGATGTTAGATTTTTTGCTTTCACATGTCACAAAAATCTTCGTAACAGTATAGAGCAGTTCTAAAATATAATTTTCCATAATGAATGCTCTGGTTTGAATATGACAGAGTAGAACACCATGCATTATGACAAGAACAGTTGATACATCAATATGCAAGGGAAAATTCACGAGGACCAAGCAAGGTTATGAATGTATGATACCAATCTTCCAGTGATCATCAAAAAGAAAAAAAGACATATTTCCATAATGCAGGGTAAAGTTTCAAGTTATTTTAAGTTTTACAGGCTTACAGAAGTTTAACAATTATGTTAATAGCAATATTATGCATATAATAACTTCAATAACATCCGGGCTTGCTAAAAACTGCACATAGGGAATAACAACTGGTACTGGAAAAAATTGGAAAATACATTCACACACCTTTCTCTGGCACACTTTACATTTTACATGACAAAAGCAGATATTCTGACAGTAAATTCAATCCTAGGCTGGTATATATTAGTAAAGGGTCTGACCCTGACACAAGTGCTCCCCAGCATTAGCAAACAATGCAGTTTTATTTCATTCCAGCAGGATGACTGTAAGATAGGGCAAGGAGTGTGGGAGTGTGTCTAACACACCATGGTGGTTGAAATCATAGCATACACTGATTATTTACTAATAAATACTAATTACTAAATAGTAAGCATTCATTAGGCTGATGTGGAAAAATCAGCAAAAGGAAAAAAATTGGTAAGGTGTGTTAAAAAAACTTCCATATTTTATTCACAAGCCTGTGTCTGCTTTTGCTTTATCTAAGGTCAGCCAGCTTTACAGCCTTCACAAGACTGTGCACTAAGCATGGATCATCAGCCTCGATTAAAATATCTCAGCTTTGGTTTTTGAGTAATGGCCTTAATGTGTCCTGGCTGCTTAATAATCTCCCATATTGCACGACAGCCTGAACTCTTCCACTGCTCTTTACTTTGGTCTTGTAATATGTCAGGGATTTGACTGGTAGGTCAAGAAGTTCGGTATGTATGGAAGTGGAAATGAAGAACAGAAAAGGCCACAGTGGACTGTCACATATTCTCCATATTCTCATTTGCTGTATTAGTAACTACAAAGAAAGCAATTAGTAGGAAAAGGAAGCACTGAAGCAGTGCCCACAGGTCACTGAATTCTGTTAACACAATGCAGAAATGTGCGGATCAAAAGCGGAAGGTACCGTCATGGAGTCAAATGCAGAAGTAACGCTGGCGCTCTTCATTTCAGCGGCAAGGGAACCCTGGGAGGCAGGGAATAGCGTGAGGCAGAAGCAGCGGTTACCCAATGTTGAGGAACATTCTGGCATTCATAGCAAGCAGCAGCTGACTGGTGGCTGGTGTATTTCCCAGCTGTCCTACTTCTGGATCTTGTCTTGCATTCAGTACAGAGTAGGTTTTTTTCTCATTTGGAATTCAACTGCCCTCCCCTTTTACATGCAGATGGATGCATGTAGATAAAAAAGGTCCTAAAAGGACTTAAATAGAACATAAACCTTATTTAAGCCTCATATGTGAAAATACTTTTTTTCTGCTGTACATTTTCCATTTACAGTCCTTCTACACTGAGATTCTGTATAATTTACTGTCATATGAGTGCCATCTCATATGAGTGCTTCCTCATTACCAGACTGTAGCTACTTTGTTGCAAGAGTCCCTGGAAAAATACTTTGAAGAACTCATTAATATGAATGCAACAACTATCCAAAAGTTTGCCTTATTTAAAGTAGTTTGAAGCATACTAAAACATACTAAAATAGTCTTCAGCATATTAAAATAGTTTCATTACTTCCAAGAGAGAAGTGGAGTAACGGTGTTTTATTTAGATTTTTATTTTGAATTCCTGTTTTAAATTATCACTGCTCTAGATTCTTGATATACAGAACCACCTAGTTACAACGGAACTAGTTTCTGATATTAATAAGTAGATCTATTACTCTCAGTTTTGCCATTTTAAAAGTTAGTGTTTATAGTCTTAGAAAGTATGCACTTGCTCTTGCATGCTCTTCTGTGGTTTTTTTTTTTCTTTTTTTCTCGTTTATACGGCTTGATCAAGGGATCCTATGACTGCATTCCTTCACAACAGTGAGCATTAAACCAGATAATCTTTTTTACCTTGTTGTTGCCTGGTTCCTTACCTTTCTGTCGTAGCCTTACTGCACTGCAAATTCGCATTCGACTCCAAACAGAAAAGCTGCATTGGAGCCCTTGTGCTGCAACTACTCCACCTTGTGGGAACGAACCACAACCGCTGCCCCAGAGCTCTGAGAGGCCGATGTTTACAGCTGCGGGGCGCAGGGCACAGTAATTACTGAGATGGAGCTTGTCTGTCTTGAACCCAAGGCTCCCATTTCCATGCATGATGTGCAGATTTCAGTAGCGCCTGAAAAGTCCTTCTAGATGAAACTGTGCCATATATACCTGGCCAACAAAGGTGGTCATCTATCTTAAATGTAATTACAGCTTTTAACTTCTAGAAACTGTCTTATTATTGAAGTATAAATTCTAATAATGTAAACAGGCTCCTAACTGGGGAATGTGAAGTCTTTTCACACCATTTTGAAACCTCAGTGATACTGAGCTATAGCCTGCATAAACCTGTTGGTTATATTCAGGTCTAACAAAATGCAAATAATTTTCCCTTCAATAATATCTTCCAGTGTATATATTATTCGTTTTAATATTCAGATGTGTAAACACATGTTTTGTGAACAGTAAAATGTTGCATCAAATTATAAAACTACTACACTTGTGAGAAAAGAAATTTCTTCCTTAAATTTTATTGTATAAGACTGCTTGCCACTATCTAGCTGTTTATTTCTGGGAACAACAGTTGAGCTCAATTTAGCAGTGACTGTGGTTTCATTTTGTAATTCTCCTGACTAAAGTTATGAAATAGCATTGGAGGAATTGCCATATCAAATATCCTAGTTTATATTTTTCTTCATCTTGTCACTGACATGGCTGTTATCATGTGCATCAGAGAACAGCACAAGAAATATCATAATGAAACAGATTTCCCATGGGAAAATTTCCCTTCCAACCCCAAGCAGATATTGCTTAGCTTACATCTTGAAGTGTAAGGGTTTTACAGCTAAGCATGCAAGCCAAAGAGAATTCAAAAGCTGTCTCATTCTTCAAATTGCTGTTGTGATAATCCAAAAAAATAATATCAGAGTTTTTCATTATCCACAGGTTTTACTGACCTGCAACAGGTTATTCCATTTACAGTATCATGTTGAATTGTTACTATTTTTGTGGCAAAGTGCTTCATTACTTTTGATGAATAGACTTTCCAATTTGCCTGGAAAAAGAAACTCTTCAAACTCTACCTGACTGAAATGATTTATACTTACAAGTGCAGGCAATAGAGATGATGTTGGAGGTGGAGAAGCAGGAGGAATTCTTGGCCCTTCTTTCTCCTCAGTAGTGTCTGGTTCAGGTTGGACCAGAACTGTTGCATGAGTTGGTTTATCTTCATCCTCAGGTGGACTAACTTCTGGTTCTAGTGTGGGACATCGGCCAATATCTGCATTTTCAAAGGACACGGGCTGAGCAAAGTCCATGGGGCTGAGAACACACAAAAAGAGTGATGTCTGTTATTGGTTTTTCTGCCTTTTTACCACCCATTTATAAAGAACAGATACATGCTGCAGTGTAATTTCACTTCACAGGACACAAAAGCCAGGACTCATCCCATTCTTTACAGGTGGGTGCACATACAGAAGGACACTTAATCTAGAGGTGATAGTGACCATTGGCTTTCCTTCCTCCAGTCAGTGCAGAGAGACAGGCATCTTGTTTGGCAAATTTTACAGGCCTACATAGTTTTAATGTATTGCAGAGAAGTCCTTTACTCTGATGTGGAGTGATAAAATCCAAATTTAGGTACTTCAGATATGTGAAAGAAAGATTTAGATGGCAACTTTCTATAGAGGTTTTATCTTATTCATAATTGCCCTTCCTTTTACTTAAATGTTCCTTCAAGATTACTGCACTTTCCACAAAGTAAATTGATTCCCATGGTGGTTCTCAGAATTTTGACTTCTCTTGGAAGTCAATCTTACCTAAAATAGTGTGTTACAGTACACCATAAAGACCTATCACTGATGCACATCTCACTGCAGTGTTACTGTTGAATTTCTGTGATTTCATTGATAAACAGACAATTCTGCCTCATCTGTAAAACAGATCATTAATTGCATAGCCTATGAAGCATACATTGTAGACAAAAAAAGGAACAGCATATAAAGAAAACAAACAGATCATATTCTAGAATTTGCTGCTAGTATGATTCGTTGCAAAAAGGAACTTCCAGCAACCAAGGTCGTTAACCAGTTCTCATTAACCAGGCGTTTGTCAGCATCATTGAGACTTACGTGGCATTAATGACAAGATTCCATATACAGCCCTCAAATGGTGGTACGTTTCTGAGAGGTGCAGTCTGAAACTGAGAAGAAGTACCCCCCACAAAGAGTTTCTTAACAGAGATGGGCTGGTCTGATGGCAACCTCTGAGTCTGGACTTTGTCTTCATCAACTTGAACAGTGAACATCCTGTGGAAAAGATTTGAAAGCAAAGAAATATATATTTTCCTCTGGTTATTGCTTCTATTGAAATCACCCCTTTGCAGGCCCCATTTATTCCTACACCAGCTGTAACAATGAGCAACTCAAATTGTGTAACTGGCAGCTCACATTAAATGCATATTAACCACTAGAGAGGTTTCAGCTGCTGCTGTGCTTCTTTGGTCATGGTTTGACAAAGCCTGGCAAAACTGTGCTGTGGAGGGGTGATAATGTCAGACTGTGGCTGCATAGGAAGGACTGGCTCGTGGTGTGGCCAAACTGACACAGTAAGGGATGAGCTGGCTGTACTGTGATGGTAGATATAATCATCTAGAGCTCAGCAGGATGGGAAGAGCACGGGGGCACATTTTCTTTGGACTCCCTATTTCCCTATTTTCTTCTTGCTGGGGCACAACCACTGCTACAGGCTGCTCTGACTGCAGGATCACTGCAGCTATATGGCACACTTTTTAAAGATCTGGTAGCCTTTTTCTGGGGGAGACAGCAGAGTAGGAAAATTGCTGATTGTTCACCATTGATACAGGAACCATAATTCATTCTCATGGGTATTTCGCATGGCACAAGCCAAAGACCAAGCAGTCCTATGGTTACCATTAAGGTTGAAGAGAGGAAGGTAGGAGCCTCTGAAGCACAGCACCACTGCTGAGCAATCACTTTCTGGAAAATAAACTCTCTTTTGATAACTGTAAAATCATATTGAGCTCCAATATTCTTTCTTAACCATAATTAGAAATGCTAGCAACTGAATATTGAAAATGTTTATTGAAAAGAGGCCTGTTTTCAAATATAAAATGCTTGGCTTTGTTATTTACACACATCCTAGACAGAACTGAATAGCAACTTAAGCACCTGAATTATGTAAGTGCTGTACTACATGCAAATTTTCCAGTTTCCTCATAGTTTTGGATGGATTAATTTGGTCTGGAAAGAGTAAGAAACGTGAATAATTTTTCAAAGGGTTAGAGAAAGCAGTTATTAAAAGACTTATCTTTCAGGACAATCACTATGATATCTCCCAGACCCTTCAGCAGTGGAAAAAGGAGAGAGATTTCTCTGGAGGCAGTTCAGAGCAAAAGATTAATTTAGGTTCCATGAAGTGTCCCAAAAAGGGACACTTGTCTGCCTTCAGAGGAAGTGTAGGGAAATCTGACTGTCAAGACTTGAGTTATCCTTCGTGCTGCTGCATCTTAGTCATGGATAACAATGGTAAACATTTCGGGTCCAAGCAGAACCATGCAATGATGTACACTATTCTTCAACAGTATTGTTTTTCATAAATTTTATGGAAAATTATCTCTCTGCAGAGTTTTTACAGAGTGTTCCTCACATTTAAAAAATAAAGCTTCAGTTCATGAGCAGAGGAAGGTGATGCCATGTTGATATTTTTCTTTTTTCTTTTATATACCTTTTATATATTCTCTGTATTCTTAGCACATATATTTGTAGCTTTTGTAGCCTATTATTGTAACTTAGTTCCAGTATTTTTCTAGGCAGAAAGACTAAACTTTCTAAAAGTCTCCCAGCTGAGGGCCTGATGCCCCTATGCTATCTTGGTTCTCTGTGGAAACCAAGGTTGAGGCCAGCTTTCTGAGATGTATTTTTTTAAACAGGGTTCAAGCCTCATCTGAAGGGGGAGAATCTAGAAGGTACCAGAACTGGGGGGACATTACTTCATCTATTAAGCTTCTTATTGGGGAATCTTTGTCAGATATACTAATTTGCAAAGCCTATAAAAATTGTATACACGTTATCTGCAGTGCGCATCTTAGGCCTTTTTCACCTTGACAAACTGTGCACCTAAGGATTCTTATTAAAAGACGTAACCCCTTTTTATCCCCTTAACTGTGTCTGGCTCATAATACTAAGACCAGAGAAAAGGCACCAAAGGGTTAATCTTAATTTATGTCTTTTCACATCCATTTCACGTTACAGAACCTTCAGAGTTCAGGCAATTTGTTTGGTAACAAAGCTACTTTGAAAACACAGAGGTCTCATCTGAACAAGCACCATCACTGGTGGCACTGTACAGCAATTTTGCCTTGATGTACTCTCACATGTACCCTCATAAGGTCAAGCTGCTGTACTCGCTATAGCACTGCATAGAAGAACTTAGTTTGTTGTTTGTAGCTTTTTATTATCATCTGCATATTTGTGTTCTGTCACAGTGACACAAAATGTGGTCATCCATTTCCAAAATAACTTTTTCTTCCAAAGCATTTACGGTTTGACTTTGATCAACTCACCAAAGTAGAGGAGGCTTACTGACTGGAGACATTAATTACGAGAGGTTTTTTACAATACAATAGAAATTCAGCCAGAAAATTATACAGAAATGAAAGCAAATTACACAGAGAACAGAAGGGCACCTCGGGATTAGACAGGAACGGTTGGTCAAGAAGGCTGCAGTGTTGTGGGGGTAAGAGGGTGAAGTGGATATGTGCCTTTTGTAAGATGCTGGATGCCACATTTTCTTTCTGATTTCTTTTAACAACACAGAGCATTGTGCATAAGGCATTAATCCAACAAATGTCTGTACAGGATGTATGCATTTGTATGTTCAAATATCCATAATAAACCTTGCTTGGAACAAGGGCTAATAACTGCCTGCCTGAGTCCTACACACTACAGTAGTGCTGTTTCTAATCACTTTCTGAATGGTGAAGTGTAATAAGAAATGTTAACAATGTTGGAGAAAGGGAAAACAAGTTCAAGTGAAATTCAGTGTAAAACAGCATGGTCTGAGAAGGCCTGCAATGGATTTTCCATTAAGAAAAGTGGGACTGTGTGTTTTCACTGTTTTACCATATTTAGATGGCATCTCAAAAAGGCTACAGGCTGCTATGCTGTAGCAGTTTATACTCTTTGAAAATGGTGTTTTTCTACAGGTCCTGAAAAGGTGATTTACTGCACTGCAGCAGAATTTCTCATCCACAGATTCTTTAATAAAATATATTTGCCAAGAATCAGAAGGCTAAAGATGCCAGTTCAGACAAATGCAGGTCTCTGGAGAAACAGGCTGGTAGCCTAGGAAAGCACATAAACCCTGCTGTTCAGAACAATAACCACTATCAGAAGCTTCTAAGTATTTTTGGATAATGATGCAATTACACTAAATTTTTTTGTCTAAGCAGAAGCACTAACACAGATTGCCAGAGCCATCAACACATTTGCTTTGCTGGATTAGCTGTGCTGTGTGGTCTGTAGCACTTCTAGGTATTTGTTACCCTCTGGCTCGTTCTATCCGGATGGAATGTGCTCTGCCGTCGTGAAACTCGCCAGGCTCTGGTCTGATGGTGATTCTGTGGGGATCCCGGATCCCAGTGGAGATATGCACTTCTAGCCGACCTCTGCTCAGGAACACAGCATAGTAGGCCTGCAAAGGAGATGTTGGTGTGAAAAGGTAAGTTACATTTGGAAAGATATTATTTCACTTAGTTTTACGTTAGTTTGTATGTTTTATTGCCTTACACTGGCTTTTAATTTGTTCACCATAGACAAGACACTGCTGTTTCAGTTCTGCTGCTGCTGCTATACTCAGACTCAGGCATTTTTATAATGAGGAAGGGGTAAAATGAGGTCATGCTGGAAAACATCAACAAAAGATTTAACTCTCTACCTATTTTAAGGGAAGGATGGAGACTTCTAACCTACAATTCTTCTGATTTTTGTTGTTACAAGACCTTCTCTTAAACTCATCAGGCCCTGGAGTGCACTGATCTCAGCCTGCGTTCTGTGTTTGGAGGGCTGGCAAATAGTAGTTACTTCCAGTAGTTGCTCCAACACCAATATCATATTCTAGCAGATTTCAGGATCTAAACTCCAGTTACTGTAGCAGTAAGTGGTCATGTTCACTTCTGTGAACATGAAGTTAATGTCACACAGCTGAGCCATTACAATGTGCTGTCCCTGGAGTGTGTTACTCCAGGTCACCGAGAGCTCTCTTCCAAAACAGGCAGAGAGGATAATAATGAAATATCATTTCCCAGAAGTCCTGAACAAAGAATGCATCAAACCATTCTGTTTATTGCTGTTGTAGTGTGTCTGTCTGTCGGGACTTTAATCCAGATTTAATCAAGACTTGAATAATTTCTAACAGCAATCACACTTTTACCAGTCACTCAGACACTGTGGACTTATATAGCAAATTTGTATTTTATGAGAGAAAAGGAGAGGCTGGAGCACTCAAGTCTTATATTCCACAGCAGTGATCCCAAACAAGGGGCTTATCTTACACTGTGTTCACCAGCTTTTTTTTTTTTTTCTTTTGGTCTCAGGGAAATTAGAATGATCCTCATTTCTCTATGAACTGGAATGAGAGAGTTTCCAAGCATTAATAGTGCATAAATAGTTCTCAAAATGAGTGAACAACAGTATTCTCTAATATTTAGGTTTGGATAAAAGGAAAATAACAAGGAATATAAGAAAAAACCAAATCTGTTGCTTAGCAACAAGCAATGGATGCCTTACTGTAAATCTGTAAGAGAAACCATTTCTTCAAGGCAAAAAAACCTAATTCTGAGCTTCTATTAGATTCTTCATCAGATAACGGGTAACATTAGAAATAATTTATTCTCCGCTATTGAATTTTAACTTACACATAAACATCTGACAGTGTCTGGAAACAAATTGTGGAAGTTCAGTAAAACTGTGAGTTTTCTTTATCTTTTGCCAGGTTCCTCGTACCTGTCCTGTCTGTCTGCGCTTTCTCCTCAGAGGGGCAGCTTTCCTTGCAGAGTGCCTGCGCTTTCTCCTGGGGGGCACAATTGTGCCACTTGTGCCAAACAAGATGATCCCAGATTCATTCCTGGTACTGAAGGAGAGATTGATTTCTGTGCCCACGTCAAAGGAGACAGGCTGCAGCTCCACAAAACCTGGCTTGGAGAAGCTAACCGTATGAATGTTCTGTAGGAAGGAGAGGAAAGGAGAGTAGAATTAAAAGCAAGAGAATGAAGGCACATGAAGACTTCTTAACTAAAATAATAAACTATGTAAATATAACTAGTGGGAAAAGATGGAAAGTAATAATAAACACTTCACAATTTACTCCTCAAAGTGTTCTGCAAACACTAATTTAACTGTTTACATCTGTCATCATTAGTGTATTTGTGGAATCCCGTCTCACAGGAAGGCAAAGTTCCAGTTTTATGTCGATACATCCTCTTGGATTAAAAATAACTGCTCAAGACTGGATTTTTTTAATATGAATGTTTTCCATTTAGTTAATATAGCTGGATTTTGTTTTTAAATCTATGCAATAGGTAACAACAATCAATATGAACATAAACTACATTTTATTATTTGTCAAATGTGCTGAGAAAACACTTTTCAGTAATCAGTCACTATTGCTTCACTAAGCACCACTGCTTTCTTGGTTACTCAGAGTCATAAATGAAGCACTTTTTGCACCTGGCCCAACTCCTTGGATATTTGTAGTCATTAACAAATTTAAAGAGTAGAATATGTCATCAAATAATAAATCAGTGCATACTCCTGAAGATTTTCTATCATTGCTGCCAACTCATGTATTCTTCCAGATGTGGAAGACCAGTCTATAGAAACAGTGACTTTTTCTACAGAAGTGCACCATTTTTTCAGTATGGTAGAATTGTTTTCAGGTCTAGACATAAAATAATATACCACAGAAAATCATTGTGGTGCTCACCTTTCTCGGAACTCTGAGGACATTTAAATAATTGAACACACATCTAGTCTTTATATTTTACTTTTGCTTTACTTCTTTTTAATTTCCCTACATATCTTGTCTTGTACAATTAGAATTTTTTATTTATTTCCCCAACAAAAGGGTTAATCCAATTAGATTTCATACTCTGAGACCTCAACTGTTACAAAATAATGTGAAAAGCAAAGTACTTTCTAAGATTCATAGCAACAGAAGAAAATGAACACAGTGATCCTTCTTTCCTGCTCCTGAAAGAATCTACTATAAATCAAAACAAATATATCTATCAAATTTTTGCTGAAACCAAGTCTGTGAGATTTAAAAGCATTTGAGCAATCTGCTTGTTTATGTTATAGCTTTACCACAAACTTGAAATCTTATAATATGTATCTCATAACATATCTTGTCTAATATCCTGAGTCCTACTGTTGTGTACATTTTGCTCTTATGAAAGCAGAGGTACAACAGATGAACACAACGAAATAGGACCCTTGTCTTTATTTTGGCCTGGCCAAGTTCCAATTACTGTTCAAAGTAAATTTTTAATGTTTTGGAAAAAAACCAAAATATTTGGAGAGCATTGGGTTAACAACAACTCATTTGGATTTACGGTAGTGGTATCTGACATGGAACTCTAGATCTTCTATCTGTTTGCAAAACTATCTTAAATAGGACAGATTTCCAGGGAAAAAATACAAACAATTTATTGGGAGATAAAGGTCACTGGAAGTATTTTTTTAAATACAAAGATTTTTCTTTTCCATGGAAAACTACTACATCCCCTCCAAAATTTCAAGTCAGATTCCATGAATTCTACATGCACTGAAAGGCTGTAAATTGCAAGCACAAACAATTGAAAATAAATGGACCTGAGCTGCATTTAAAGCTAAAAAAACAACACTAATTTTGCACATTCTTAGTGATCAGTAAGAAATGTGCCTTCCACCTCAGTGGTAGCTAATGACAGTAAGTATTCATACCTGAGGTTTTATGTAGTGAATTACTTTATAATAACAATTTTAAAAAATAATTTAAATCCTTGGGGTTCATGTGCATAATTTTTTTTTAGTTTTTGCAATGTTGTCAGTACCTATCCTCATTAATGTCAATAATTCCAATTTTAATCAGCTGAAACAGCTAAGTCACTGCTAAGCAGTTCAGAAAATCCTACCCTTTAGGGATAGGGATATCACAAGTGGCCAGGGATACTGTTCAAGAAGTTAGGGTCTGAAAAACAGGTCTACTTGCTGATCAGACTTGTTCATCTGTCTTTCTCTTAAATGTAACTATTTGGGTTTTAACTTTAGATTCCTATCTAAGGAATATACCATATACAATTAATCTATTATGCCATAAAATTAGAAACCAGAAAACATTGATATACATTGACGTAAAAATATGTGGAAATCAGACTAACCTCTAGTGTGCATCCTTTGGTTAGACCAACAAAGTCAGGACTACTCAATATGTTATAAGGTGTCCTTGAAATTTCAATGTCTTTCAGGCAACCTGTGTATTTGTCTAAGTTCACTTCAGGCCTAAAAAACATTTAGAAGTACAATGTGTTTTCTAAAATAGAATTTAGGGAGAACAGTCAGCCAGACACACATACATTCACTTTCAGATGCACAGATGCTTGGTTTTTATTTTTATTTTAACTACACACATGCACTCAAATGAATGCATGTTGCCTTCTACCATCTATCAGCACACATTGCACTTGGCCTTGCATCACTCAAAGGTGTAACAGGAGGTTCATCTCATCTCCAGTTGACAACAGTCCCCTTCTCAATTTTTTCTTTCTCTTCTTCAAGGGTTTTTGCTTGTTTGTTTTGTTTTTCCTTTGGTAAAGGAGTGCCATCACCTTTGGTGTCAAAACACAGTGAGCTATGAAATAAGGAAGTTGTTCCTTAGGCAAAGCAGAAAGATGCAAGCTGGGAAATCATAACAGTAAGGAGAGACCTTAACTGGAAGACATTTTTCATTCCTCTTTTTGCATGATAGATCCAATGAAAGAGGAACTTTAACAACATACAAACATTTTGAATAAAGTTTTTACCAATAAGCTTCTGGAATACAATCAGGTTGTCTGACATTTATTTCATATTTCCAGTATCTTTCTTATGAAAACTGCTGCATATGTTCTTAGGACACAGCAATATATCTGACTTTTTCAGGCAGTTAAACAAAACAAAGCACTTGGGCTTGTTACAGAATGTAACTATCCAGCCAAGACAGGAAAATATTGCAACAGAATTCAAGTTCCATGTTTGGCTCATCAGCTGGCTGATGAGGAGAAATGAGAAACCCCTTGAAAATAACACCAAAGCCATCATGCTTGATTGCAAAAGTATGATTTCCCAGGCCTGGGAACACCAGAGTGAGACCATAACTGCTGGTAACACCTGAACCAGGCTTGCCAGAAGAAAAGCCTTATAAAGCCACTTCAGAGAAAAAGCTGCCATTCACATCAAGGAGTGTAAATTCCAACAGAAAAAAACCCAATATTTAATTTTAAAAAAATATTACTCATGAGTGTTTACTAAAATATCTGAATAGTATGAACAGCTCAAACAGAGAAAAGTTAATTTGGGAAATAAATAAGGAGTTAAGACTGGGGTGGGGTGGGAAAAGGGGGCAGCAACAAACACTTCAGTTCCCCGGAAGGAAATAAAAAAATTTAAATAATACTAATTACAAAATAAAACCGTTTTGCACAGATACTAATCAGCTGCATGTTTTGGTACTGAAAGCCATTCTTTGCATTATAGCCGACCTAGCAAGCGTGATGGCAAATTAGTACCCTCTGCATAAGTTAAAGCAAGCATCTGGTCTACTAAAATGATCCATATGCTGCTTTATTTACAGTCAAGTAGCTATGGTCACCTTTAATTTTTTTTTTTTTTTCCTAGCTCTTCTCCAGCTCCTTTACGGACTTATCTTCTAAGTGGAAGAACAGTTTTGCTGTTATCATTGTCAGTGGTGCCCACTGTCTCCTGTTTTTGCCATCTAGAAACCATTCTTGCTACTACCCTTTTCTGCCTTGTCCAGGGACAGACTGTCCTCATCCTGTCCTGGTACAAGCAGTTGCTGTTATCTTACAATTCCCAACCCTAATCACAGAATCACAGAATGGGTAAGGTTGGAAGGGACCACCATGGGTCACCTCTTTGCAAACACTGAACACTTGCTTGCTGTTTTCTTAAGACTTCCTTTTTTCCCTTTTCCTCTTCCAAAATATACCAAACAAAGTCCAAGTTCACTAAGATCTTGCACAATTCTTTGGGTGTTTTTTTTTTGTTTTGTTTGTGTTTGTTTGGGGTTTTTTTTGGTTGGTTGGTTTTTGTGTGTGTGTGTGTTTGTTTTGTTTTGGTGGTTTTTTTTGTTAATTTTCTTTTGTTTTTTGGGGTTTTTTTTCTACAATAGGGCCAACTTTGAGGGAAAACAAACATCAATTTCTAGAGCTCAAGAGGCAGTAGTTTTTCTGAGGATCAGGGGAGGGGGGGTGGGAGCGACATTGTATTTTTCCATTTCAAGGCAGGACTTAGGCTGCAAAACACAATGTAGTTCAGTTCATATCTGAGCACACCAAAACAAAAGCAATGGTACACACAGTTGCAAACTGAAAACACAATCTGAAATAGGTGAGCTCCCCTCTCTCCCCCTCATCCTCCTGTTCTTCTAATGAGAAGTGGCAAATTTCACAAAAATCTCCACCTTGCTTTCACGCTCTCCTCAGTAAACACTGCCTGTGAGTACAGCGCTCCTCACCTCACATGGGACTACACTGCTCTTATAGCCCAGAGGCTGGAGCCAAAGTCAGCAGCACAGCTGGCTGGAGCTCTGCTTCCGAGGCATTCCGGTGTCACCAGCAAAACACAGCTGAAGAAAGCAGCTGCGTGAGGAAAATAGAAGTTGCTTGTGCAGGTGTGCGCACAGCGTGGAACGTGCTGGTGGGGAGCCCTTGGGAGCAGCTTTGCTGGCTGTGGCAGGAGCAGCTCGCTGAACTGAGAGCCCTAGCGTAGCAGCTGCTCCAAACACTGCCCACACACTGCTGCTGCTGCTGCTGCTGCTGCTGCTGCTGCTGCTGCTGCTGCTGCTGCTGCGGCGCCACCCAAGCTTTCAAGCTGCACTTACTAGGCACATGCAAGTCATGCAAGTAATCTGATGGTTTTTACCTTGCTTTCATACTGGGGTGAGAAAGAAAGACAGAAAAAGAAAACAACAAAATTGCATTAATTGTAGCAAATAGTACTTCTTGTATTGTTGTTCCGTGATACTTACTAGCAGATTTACACCATTTACAAAAAACATATAAGGTGAGATTCTATGTATGCTCTCAGGCCGTAACAATTAACAGATTAACTCGCAAACAGCTACCTTAAAACGTAATTCATCAGATGGCTTCTATAACTTGATACTATACTTGGTCACGAGCGAAAGCAAACCATGTAAAAGAATGTGGCAGAACTGACATGATCTGATAATTACAAAGTCACGGATACCTCAGCGTCTATTGTTTGCAGTAGCTCAGCTTTGCCCTAATCCCCCTTTCACTACTTTTGATTCTAATTTAACATAACATTAATCTTGCCTCAGGCACTGATGAATCATAACTGTAGGCAAAATGGTTACCGCAGGTCAAAGCAGCTGTGGTACACTGATTTTCTGGGCAACCACAAAGGAAGTGGAAGATAATTACTCTAGACATTGTGTTATGCACTGGTGTGATTTCACAATTACATAATACAATGTTATATTTCATAAGTAAAATAGATCTTAAATCTTTTCATTGCTGGGTGATTTCACATCAGAGGTCAATGATTATCCTAATAAATTAACAAATATGTCCATTCTTTTAGTTGCAGAAGAGTCTATGGATTAAACACAACAGTTCCTTGTGCACAAGACCACTTCAAGGCTCTCATTATGCCATGTAGTTAAAGCTGACACAGATTAATGGACTTGTTTCCCTGTTGCTCATCTGTTCATTGTAGCACAGAATTCTCTTGTTTTGTCATTGCAAAAACAGCTGAATATTAATTTAAAGTTTAAGTAAGTTTTTTAGTCTATTTAAAGCCATGTAATAAAGTCACTAAACTTGAGTATCTGTTATCCCATTTCTTTAGTTTGTTTAAGCTGAAGTTAACATTTATGAATACTACTGTGCAATACTTAACAAATAATTACGGGGAATTTTATTTGTGTAGGAAATTCAGGATCAGACTTCTGAAGGAAAAAAGCTGTCATATTTCATTCTACTTACATTAAATATATCAAGAGTATGGTATCATATACTCTGAGTCCTGAATGCAGAAGGAATTTTATCTAAGGATATCAGGAACTAATATCTAAAAATAATTTTAGATTCTATCTAAGCAAAATATTTTAATACATATTTAAAATATACTGACACTGATTATGCAAAAACATGAATACCCCTTAACCAGTAATCCCATGAGGAGTAGTTTGTAGGTCAATTTTTCTACTCATGCACAAAGTAAACACTTGTCCTTAATTTTGTGGAGTTATAGAGCCAAATCTCTGAATCTGCTGTCACAAATTTTGTGCATCAAGTAAATAAATACTTAAGAAGTCAGCTACATCATGGTTCTTGCACAGGATCAGAAAGATGTACTTCACTGCAGATGTTACTTCCATGTTGTACCTGTGTAAGGTGAGCTGTGTGAAATACGAAACATATGCAAATAAAGCACTATTCTGCTGTGGCAGCACAGGGTACATTGGGAATTCACCATTCTCTTACTGCAAGTGAACTTGAGAAATGAATGCAGAGAATAAGATTGCATGTATTTATATCCCCTCACCAAGGCTAAAGAAATCGGTTTGAGCCACATTACCTTAGATTTCTCAAGGTTGGCAATCCCCCAAAATATATTTTCTCGTGCCCTTTTAAGTTGAGTCCAAAGTGGCTGCCTGTAGAAGTTGTTGCTATGGTCTCTTCTTCATTGGTGTCTATGTCTACAATTGTTATGTTGGCTAAAAGACATTTGAAATTAGTTACAAAATATCAGTCATGAACAATGATGTCCTAATGTAAGAAACCAACAGAGAAATATTTGTAGGGTTAGTAGGCGAGGGAAGAGGCAAGGAGGGCTGTATTTTGCCATTAAGAGACTGGATTTCCATGTTGTCAATTATGGCCAGGGGAAGAATGCTGCACTTTCCTCTGTTTCCATAACAACCTGAAAAGCTATGACAGCTCTGTATGCTTTATTTTTATATATTCTCTAAACCTGTTTCAATTTGGTGCCTTCCTTGTGTCACTGTAATTTGGAGGCAACACTTGAAGACGAAGTCATGACAAGAGATCATTTTACATTTAATTTGTGATCTCTGTCCAAAGATTGCCACTTAAACAGGATTTTGTAGTGTAAAAGTTTGTTAAGCATTGCCAATAGGTGCCTTAGAGACTGGTGATCAGTCACTCTAAACCATTTTCAAACCCAAAGCACTCGCTGTCATGTCTAATCTCAGTCAGCGATGCACTACATACAACCATCCTATTAAGTGCTTGTTCCATGTATATTTTTAATGTATGGATTAATACAGAACATAAGGTTCAATAAAAGAGGTAAGTCTCAGTGAAAAATGCTGAGCAGGCCCCAAGATAGATAGGGATGTTCTAACATAGGGATGAAAAGAAAGGGTTTCTTTCCTTCCTTCCTTGAGAATTGAATAGGGACAGACTTTCTGCTATACTTTACCAAAGCCAGACTAATTTTCCTTTCATTTTTATACATGAATTTTCTTTATAAACACATGATGTTTGAATGCTATTGATAAATTACAATTACATAACATTGTATTTTATCATAATACCTCCTGGGTTACGTATGAACTAAAATAACTAGCTAGCAGTAAGGAATTCATCTTCTAAAGGTGCAGCAAATTTGCAAGTGAGATCTCTAAATTATTTTGGCCACTGTCCCAACTCCCAAGTCTACTTCAGCCAAATGCCAAGGGAGAGGGACTGTGTGCGACATGTGAGGGACAGACAGCGGGCTGGCACTGCAGGGGGCAGAGCCAGAGGAACATGTTTGGGGGCTTGTGGTGACCCTGAAGATTCAGAATGCAGTAAAAATTCAAACTGCAAAAGCACAAAGTATGTCACAATTCCCATAAATAAAACTACCAGTCATAAATAAAAGATTCCACCAACCCTATAACGAGATTATAAAACAAAAAAAGGGTTTTGCCAGCATGATAACAAGTGTTTTTTGTCATCTTATCAAATGCCACCACTTCATATTTTGTGCCAGTAACAGGTTAAAGAATTAGTAGAACTTCTGGAGATGTTCCCAGTTGTTTCCATGCAGATTCAGTTCATAGCACACATCATTAGGGAAGATAAAGCAGTTGTGTTTGTCTAGTGAGATACTGTACTATCAGTACTAAAACTGCTACTTTTTTAGGCACTTTGGTATATGCTGAGCATGAGAAAGACTGTACAGCATGAAAGTTATGTCTGCCCTAAAAAAAATAACACAGTTGTGTTTCAGGATTTGGAACAACACCAGGGAACTGATAAAAAGGCTTTTTTCCCCACTCAGAAGAATTTTAGAATGCAATTTATGTAACTGTATAAAAGAATTATGCCTGAAAAACTGGCTACCTGTTCATAAGGCCTGTTTGACAGTGCAATCACTCACATGCAATTCAACACACCTTTAATCTAAACAAAAGGAGTTGCTGGATCACTAGAACTTGTAATTCCCATGGCATCTTCCCTGTGATTAGATGGTTAGCTGTACTGCACAGTTAACTGGAAAAGTCATGGTGCTGACACCATGGGAACTTACCCTGCTTTTGAATTCTGGACAGGGTGAAAGATTTCCATCTGCCATCATTATGATTTTGGTTGCTGATAACCGAAGCTGTACCTGAACCCAGATCGTAGCTGACTTTTATACGTCCACCACTTAGTTCTACACTCATGAAGTCCTTCTGTTAACGAAAAGGATTAGATACGCTATTATGATTCTTGTTCATTTTGGTATGTGGCAAAAGACATTAAACAAACACCTTCTAATTATGGGGGAAAACAGATGATTTTTTTCAAGCTTTAAAAAACCCCCACAACTTATGCATTTACTACCCAGGACCCTCATGTACAAAAGTGTGATGCCAAGTTCTTTTTTTCCCTTTTATTCTCTTCTGGATTGGTAATTAAGTTGGACTTTTACCATCATCTTAGCTGGAGTTTTGATGGGAGAGTAGTACTTTTATTTTTGTAGATTGAAGATAAAAATAGATATTATAATTACCTGAAACTAATACTCAGCTTTGAGCATATGTCTGTACTGTAGCTAGCATATTTATTGCATACCTCAGCTAGATTTAAACTTGCAAGGTAGACAAGAAAAATATTAAAGATGGTAAAAAGGGCATGTTTTACCAGATTTCCAGGGAGTAATCTATGGAAGCAACAGAGCAACAGAGAGATGAAGACACAAAGAGCTATGAACTCTTGTATTTTCATCAACCACTGACACCAGCAACTGGAGATGGCTGACTGGAGCAACGATATATGCTGCACTGTCTACAGAAAATGAGCTGGCAGGACACAAAGAGCAAAACAAACAGCTGGGGAACCGGACAGCATGAAAGCCATTAAGTAAGTAAGGGTGGAACTATGACCAAGGATGTAAATGTGCTAGAGAAAATTTTATTATCATTTTGCTCATGGCCAGTTCCACCTTTTCTCAGAGTACAATTGAACAAACTCAGTATTCTAGATGCTTAGGTAGGTCTGTCCATGAATCATTAGAAAGAGCATCCTCAAAGTCTTTATGCACTGGGACAGTATCGTAAGAGACAAAATATTTCAGGGATCAGTTGCCTGTGTTTTTCAGAATTCAAGTAAATAATTCTTTGTAGAAAATGACATAAATTATTAATAATTATATAAAATCGAAAATAATTACATTAATTATACTTTCAACATTCAATTATAAAAGTTCATTAGAAAAACTACATAAATACTTCATTATCATAATAAAATGCTAGCTTTTGCTATAGTCAGTCAGAAGGAGCACCCTCCTCCTTGATAACTTCAGCTATTTTGATAATTCTTTCCAAAATACAGGAATCCGAAATAAGACTGATTTACACAAACACCGTTTTTAAAAAAAGAGCGAATGCTCAGTAATTCTTCAGTGAAAACTATTGTACATAATTTGTGGCCCATACGAAAAGGCTAAGGGAAGGACTTATCAGTCATGCATATCAATCTGGATCAGAGATGCTGAAGATGAGTTGCTCAGATCTGGACAGGTGTCTTTATAAATAATTTCTGCTTGCTATCCACACACATTTGATACTTTGTGTGAATAAAAACAACTTTATAACTAATGTTTCTATTCTCTATTTTAGCTGTAAGAAGCACCATTTGTAGATATTGGAAAAACATGATCACTATTACATTTTATTTGCACCAGTTCCCCTTTAATCCCACTCACATAAGACATAAACATTTTCTTTGCATATCAGTAGGATATCTGAAGATTTGTCTCTTCCCATATTTCCCCTGCCATCACGCTATGATATTTTAAATGATGAATAGACAAACACAACTGAAAATGTTAACACACATAAATATTTGGGATAAAGGAAAATTAATTAACAATTTCAGAAAAGCTGAAATTCTCTCCAGACTAATGTAATGACCCCCATTCAGTAAACATTAGGTAGTCAACCTCCACACTATAACACTGTCTTGTGTCATACCAGGCAACATCACACCAGGACTGTGGTACATTAAATTACTAATTGTTTTCATGATCTGATGAATTCAGTCACTGCAAAGATGCCAGGAAACCTGCAAGGAGTGTAGAGGATAGCTGGCTGTTCTTACCAAATCATCAGTAGCGAGATACATCAGCAGGGCATTTGATGAGAAGGTCCTGAACTTGAATGTGACTGTGGAAATATTGGGGTTCCAGCGGATTGGGCGGCTCACCATGGCATAGCTGTCCCCATCAAACTGCACCGTACCTTCACTGTCTGCCACCTGTGGGCTGGAAAGGGACAATTCCAACCATTTTCCTTTGCCATGTGAAGTTAAAAAAAAAAGTGCAGGGCTAAGGAAGTATGGGAACACCACCTGGGAGTCTTCCTGAACCTGGTTGGATTTCTTATCAAACCTCCAACTGGCAGGGACAGGATTTCCCATTCTATTTCGAGAATGCAAACACCTTTCTCTTGTGGGGTCTCTGCTCACTGCCTTGGTGGCTGTGAAAGCCACCTTGAGGCACTGGACTCTGCTCCATGCCACGTAAGAAGTGCAGGCACCCACACCACAGCTGTCCATGAGCCACACTCAGTCCCACTGTGGATCTCATGCTCTCTCATGCTTTGACTGTTTCTGGTTACTCGTTGTCAGGAGCCCTTTTATCACAGCACTGTCACACCATCTCAGTTCTGATAATGCTCTGACCAAACTCACAACCCAGACCACCTGCTTCCCCTCTCGGTGTAATTACAATCTAACTTGGAACTTGATGGCTGCTGTGGAAATTCCTACTTACCACTGAATATAATGTCACTTCCGAAAGAAGCGTGAGAAACAGTCAGTGCTTTACCTACCTGACAGCACATCCTTTGCAGTCGCCTTCGATATTCCTGAAATTCCAGAGTCCTATGGGTTTGCTATCTAGAAAAGTTTCACCCATGCAGCCAGTGAAGGTGGTGACTCTTACAGCATCTGATTTCTGCAACGGGGAACACAAACCTACTTAGAATTGAATTTAAAGTGATCTACTGCATCTGAAAACATAACTGGTACAAAAATCATAAAAATAAGTACCACATAAAATACTGTATAAAATAAAAAAACACCCCCTTTTTAATATTTTAAATATCAAGACTAGTATTTGATCTGAGAAGCCTTCCTACAGAACAGCTGATCAGTGAAAATGTGAACTAAACTTTCTATCAATTGGGAAGGCCTAGGCAGAGCAAGTCCTGAAGAACAAGGAGCTTCTCTGGCTTTCACTGTCAGCTTTCCTGGCTGTTCAGAGAGCTGCCTGCTCTCACCTGTTCAAGGCCTAGCTGGGTTTTCATTTAAGGCTTTCAAGAAAGGACTAAGAACAATCTTGGCCACAACACAATCAGCAAAGTGTTTCTCTTGTAATGCTCAATGCCCTGGAAATTGAGCAGACTGTCCAAGCTAAAAGAGTGAGAACTCAACTGTTACACCTGTAAAGTTCATGCTGAATTTTGGCTGCAGAAAAAAGTGCAGATGGCACAGCAATTACAACATGTCCCATCATTAAGCTAGGGTCATGCATGCAGAGTAAGGCTCATTAGATCATAACATGGTACCATGATGAAGGTAGTAATAATTGACAGTACACAGAGTACTCAGCTTAAAATTATCCTTCTAAAAATACCCTGATTCATTTAAATTTCAGTTCATCAATATGAGCTGATTAAAAATCTATATACTTAGCTATTGGAGACAGACAAACACCTGCTGTTTTTACAGCAATTACAAATATTAAGATCTTGCAAGAGAACATGGAGAAGTGCAATTTGAAAATACTCAAGGAAAAGTATGACTCAAAAGACTTAATGTGCTACTGATATTTCCAAGAGTAATTAGAAAGGTTTTAATTAGCAACAAGTATGAACTTAATGTCACTTCTAAGAAATTCATGACATCTAAGTATTATAGTCTTCTGCACAAGTCAGATGAAAGATGTTTTTAAAAACTGAAAATGAACTTTCTTTTTGAATACCCTACAGAGATGCATGCAAAAAGGAAAAAAACTATAGCACAAATCTAAAGCACTCCAAAACCCTGTAATATGAAAAAGCAGATTTCTGAGTCAAAGACTTAGGATATATTAGTGATCTTGATTAAATGTCCAAAGAGCTGTAGAGTTTTAGAAAAGTCTTGGTTAAGGTCTTCATTTTGTGAGCCTTACAACTGTGCCACATGATGACAGAAATTAATCGAATTTCTATTTTAATTCAGAGACTATATTTAAGCAAAACAAATCTGGCAGTGTTTAAAACCATAAATTGCAAATATACCAGACATACCAAAGTTACAACAGACTGCCTTCCTACTGCTGCCCTTGTCTTTATTTACCCGGAGGAAAAAAGAATTCAGGAAGATTTTCCTGACTAAGATGAAAAAATAGGGAGTTCTTCAGAAAACATTCAGACAATGCTTACTGATATAGAAAACAGCTGTTCTGACATCAGGGTTTTGCACTTCAATTTTTTTGCATATTGTCTTATTTTAACACTTGAGGAGATACACAAACTTTAGAGTAAAAAAGGTTCAGTGAGTTCACTATTTGGAAGAGCCTAAATTTTATCTTCTTTTCAAATGCTAAAATATTGACCAGGAATAGAATAGTTAATTTAAATTGTTTTGTAAGGAACGGCATTGGAAGATATGTGTTAATTAGCTTTTATTGGAGAACATTTTTTGAAAAGATTTCCATCTATTCTATTTGGCATAAATCTTCTATTCATCCCATGATGTTTAGCAAGGCAGAAGAAGTCACTGGAAAAATGAACAGACAAAAAGAAGAGAAAATAGATCAGGGGTATGGTGCAGATAGCAGTTAAAAAGATGGGTAGTACAGGGGAGAAAACTGGAACAAAAATGAAGAAAATACAGCAGAAACACCAAAAGTAGACTGCAGAGGAGGAAGTGATACTGTGGATACATGAGAAAGGAAAAACCCCAGATGCAAAGGAAAATACACTGTTATATACATTGTTAGGAGACCAGAAATGCAGGGAAAGAGAATGAGCTCCTGCCACTCAGGAACTGAAAGCCTGTCAGGGCAGCAGTATGCCCAAGGCAAAGCATCCATCTATCCAGCAGGAATTAGTTGTTTGGGTTAAAAGCTGCATCAATACAGCCAGCTACAGGGCTTCTGATGAGAAGGTAACATCATGGACAGTGAAATCTCACATCAGTGCACCTTGGTCTATGCAAATCGCAATAATTTTCGAAAAGTGCAGGTGTACTGGCATTTAAAGCACCTACTACAATGACACCAGCATACTAAAATTTACTATTTCTATATCAAGCAATAACAACATTTGTCCACACAAACAGCCAGCTAACCAGATAAGGCATTACCTTAATTTTTTCAGTTAAACCACCAACAAACAGCACAGCATTAACATCTACATCCAGAATGGTATATCCAGGTGGGGAGACAGCACTGAACGTGGCTGGCACAATGCTGGCTTTAGGACCATCCAGAGCTCGCACCGATATTGTGCCATTTCTCCCAGTCCTAGAGATTTTAAAAAAATAATTTAAGCACAAAAAGTCAGTAGTTACAACAAACACAGGAAAACTCTATTTTATATGGTGCCTTTTAACAGAAGCACATATGACTGACCTGATTGTGCTTCACTGATACAAATGAACAGACACTTATGCCTGCATAAGTTAAAGACATGATCACAGAATGAGATTTGTTCCTCACCTGAACGTCCTTTCTGAACAAAATTCACCATACACATGATGTGGACCTTGCATTGACTAAAACAAAGAATGCTTATTCAATTGAAATGAAGTGATAAAGTACTTCAGTTTCCTTCACTGTGAGGCACAGCATTTGCATTTCCTGTAGTGGAACTGTCAGGCTGCTTTTCAAACAGGCAAAACCCCCATTATGTTCAAGAATATTACCTCACTGTCCTCTACGAATCACATCAAACATTGATGGCAACACAACAACAATGGACTTTGCCATTTATTAGCAGTTTCTGCATCAGCTTGTTTTCTGCTCCCTTGGTTATATTAATGTAGTAACTGGCATGGAAGGAGTTTGTTGACATATTTTTACAACAGAAGGAACACAGTGTGGAGAGATATGGTTCCTCTTAGTATCTCAGGTATATAGAAAGGCATTTAAAAGAAAACTTGAATAATTTCAATCCTCTAAAATAATTTGCTTAATATTACTTTAGCTTACAGCAGTATGGATAGTAGCTTTCCATAGAAAGGTTACTACTTACTTAATGGAAGTAAACTATTAAGCATTTATAATCACACCATAAATGAGTGTTTCATCCCACAAAGACCAGAATCAACACAGGACTGCTGGTAAATGATTGAAAGCTGCTCCCTCAGTAGTTCTGGGTGAATCCCATCCTCACGGACTTGAGTGGGTTTAAGGTGTAAATGGTTTATAATAGGAAGTTTACCGGTGTGAAGCCCTTTAAGGGATATAAGTTTTCAATTCAATAGCTCTTGAAAGACTAAAAACCACTAAAAACATTTTTTAAACTGCTGAAATCTGATGCTTTCTGAAAGAAAGTTATTGGCACTTCCAGTCTATATTGTGCTGAAATCAGAATTCCAGTTATAAAACACTCAAGTGCAATAATGCAGAAGTCACTGAGCAGACTGACACTTTTTAGGGTGTCTAATAACTCACAAATAGTATGGATGTCTTTCATCTTCAAACAGACTGAAATGCTAACAATGGAGTCTCTTCTATAAATAATTCTCTCTTATTAAGGGAGGACAATGGAGCTTGAAGAAAGATCTTGGCTAACTTGACAGCAAAAAGACATTGCTACCCTGTGCATGACAAGTCATCAGGTTAGAAGATATTGTTCTAGTGATAGTCAGTTCTGTAAAACTGGAGGATTACAGAGGATATACCAGCACTACATGGCTGATATGCAAAAAGGCACTGACAGGGCACTAAATTGGGAGGAGCTGTTGACTCCCTCAAGGGCAGAGAGGCCCTGTAGAGAGACCTTTACAGACTAGAGAGAAAGGCAATCACCAACCATACGAAATTTGACAAGGACAAAGGCTGGATTCTGTACTGGGGATGGAGTAACCCTGGTTGTGTGTATAGACTGGGGAATGAGGCACTGGACAGCAGGCCTGCAGAAAGGGACTGGCAGGTCCTGACCAATGGCAAGTTGAACATGAGTCAGCAGTGTCCTGGCAGCCAGGAGGGCCAAGCGTGTCCTGGGGGGCATCAGGCACAGCATCGCCAGCCAGGCAAGGGAGGGGATTGTCCTGCTCTGCTCTGCTCTGCACTGGGGAGGCCTCACCTCAAGTGCTTGGGGCAGCTTTGGGTGCCACAGTATAAGAAAGACATTAGAGAGCGTCCAAACTAGGGCCACGTTCAAAGCAGGAATGGTGAAGAGCCTGGAAGAAGCCTTATGAGGAGCGGCTGAGGTCACTTGGTTTGGTCAGCCTGGAGCAAACTGAGGGGAGACCCCATTGCAGACCTCAGCATCCTCACGAGGGGAAATGGAGGGGCAGGTCTTGATCTCTTTACTCTTGTGATCACTGACAGGACTTGAGAAAGCAGCATGAAGCTGAGTCAGGGGAGGTTTAGGTTGGATATCAGAAAAAGCTTTTCCATTCAGCAGGTGGTTGGGCACTGAACAGGCTCCCCAGGGAAGTAGTCACAGCACCAGCCTGACAGCACTCAAGAAGTGTTTGGACAATGCTCTAAGGTACATGATGTGACTGCTGGGGGTGTCCTGTGTAGGGCCAGGAGGTGGGCTTGATGATCCTGATGGGTCCCTCCAACTCAGCTTATTCTATGGTTCTATGAAAAGTTTATGTAATTCCATGCAGTGTTTGTTCCTAAGGAGATGTATGATATAAATGAGATGACTTTTGCAAGTCACCAGCATTAAATTTTAAAATACCACACAGTAAACTCTGTTCCTTGACCCCTTGAAAGCACAGAAAATCTTCTTTGAAAAGCATGGCTGATATTTGCTACAGTAGTTTAAGATTGAATTCTTGCTGAGCTGAACTGGATATGTCTACAGTGAACTTGTGATTCAGGCATCCTTTGTCCTCAAAGGAAGGGCACTGCTTAAACTCTGTCATTAACAATCAAAACAATGGTAATATTTAAATCACAGTTGATTAAAATCACAACTAATCAGGCCCTGCTCCTAACTGAGGCCTGCTGAAGTCAAGTAACATTGATCTAGTGAGTCTCAAAAATATTCTCTCATCCATTTGACTGTCTCACAAAATTGACATTATTTGCATGCTGTAAGTCTGCTTAAAATAATTTTGTCACATACTGTTATGCCAGATTTTCCTTTGTTAATTGGTACTTGGATTGATTGCCGTTCTTGATGCCAATTAGATTTGGTTCTGTAAGCAGGTAAGTAACTCATAAGTGAATTTGCTAAACTCCTGTACCACCAAAGCATAAGGAATTCCTCTAAAAAGTCCTATAGGAAAAAACCAAATTTTACTTCAATTCCAATAAAGAGAATTCAAAGTATTTCCATTATAACCTCTGAATATACAATAAAATACAAAGGATCATTATGTGTTAAATAAAAAAGGTGATTAAAATTAATAGTGTCTGTGGGAAAGTGATGCAGTAATTATTGACAGTCTAAAAAACTGGAAATTTTGGTGCATGCATCAACCAACCATCTCTGGTCATTAATCAACAGTCAGATTTTTCATATTTAGATTTTGTCAGAATGCTGAGTGAACTTGAGAATTTTCCAACCTCTGTGCCACAACATCTCTTCTTTTTAAGGCCCTTTGGGATCCCTGCTTAAGAACGGCTATCACCCTGTGGCGGGTTTGTATCATTATTATTGTCAATCCTTGTCACCACTGAAAACAATGGCAAAACTTAGCAAGGCCAGAGTTTCATCTTATGTCTGCATGCTAAGCAGATGTCCTGCTCGAGCATTTGTGTCAGCCTGGAAAAGTCTGTGGCTGGAACTGAGCAGAAATTTGGAGAAAAAGTGTGAGGGAATGAAATGAGTAAAACTCTCCAACAGCTTATGAAGGGAGAGGAGTGCTATCAAATGGACTAAAATGTTCAGAGTTGAAGACTCTTCTGTAGGGTATGTGATTTGTGAAGTCTGCTTTAAGAATGCAAAATCAGTCCCAAGCTTTTCATCTTAATCCCACAAATCCAACTAATGCCTCTGCAATGTAATTCTCCTAAACACTGCTCTGTACTTCTGATTTGTGCAGCTGTAATCATTCTAAATTGCTGATCCAGCACTCTGTTCGAAACTAATGGCATGCACATCCTATATATCCAGAACAACCAGCTAATAGGTAATGGGCTTTTGTAGGATGTGTGAATTTTATACCATGACCTGGCTTCATATTCTGCTGAAGCAGCTTTCTTGTAAATGAAAGCCTGCCATTACTGTATCATGAAGCTGCTCTGGTATGCATAATATGAACTGGTGAAGATTTCAAGAATTTGTATTGTATCCCAGTTTGTATTTTCCTAGCAGTAAGGTTTTAATAAGCGAGCTTCTAGAGACTGTGCCACAATTTTATTTAATTCTCTGCTCTGAATGGCTGATTTCTGTGATTTCCCTGAATTATTTAAACTGGATGCCATTTCCTCCTCTGGGAGCTATGCATGTAACCAGAATTAGAGTGCTTTGTTTTCTTCCTCCTTCATTCTCTCATTCTCTGACTATATTATCCATTCTATGTTCAATACTATGCGAAATTAACTGTAATGATGCAGGAGAAATTACTCAGCTTTCTACCAAATTACAATACAGCTCATGTTATCTAAATTAGTAAGATCTATTCAAGATAAAGGCTATAAAGTTATGCAATCCTTATGCTGTGATTACTAGGCCATATGCCATGTGTTTGCTATTTGAATGGAAAATATAAGAGTCAACTAACAAATCTGGGATTTGAATATTTCCATATCTATATTTCTAAAGTTCAAAAGCATTAAACAGCTGATTTCAAATTATAAAATATATTTTAACTTTCCAGAATATCATCTCCTTCAATTTTCATAAACTGTATATTTTATAAATATTTCCAGTTTGATGAGACATTTTGCCTACGGAAATGGCGTTCTGAGTAAGAATCAAGATACTTCTGTGTGACAGACCATTCATTTGCAGTATTGTATCAAGACCAGAAATTCAGAAAAGCTGCTCCTCTTTAAAATTCAAGAAGTAATTATTTGAGTGCCAAAACCTGTAACTGATTTTAAAAGACAAGAAGACAATCGATAGAATGATAGATAAAAAAAAGGGAATAAATATAAGCAGTGATAGATTGTTGATGCTAGAGGGGAAGTCTGTGATTAAAGTAAATTCTTGACACAGAACAATTGACATTTCAATAGTAATTGCAGTGTATACCCTTTTGGTACTAATGGATGCAGGTTCAAAAGCTTTTGTTAAACCAGACTAGAATTTCTCAGCTTAGCCATTTTTTCTAAAGTCTTGGAAGTGAAATATATACTTACCTAGAGGCTTCAATCCGGTACCAAAACCCATCATCAATGGTCAGGTCTGGATACTCCACCCGTCCAACTCCAGATCCCACATCCCACAGGAAGCTCACCTTGCCCTTGCGCATCTCTATGGCCAAGAAGTCAGTCTACATGCAAAATACAAAAATAGAAGTGATCTCATACTTTAATTAAGGAAGTTTTCCAGAACTTTTCACATGTCAGAAGGTCTAATGAGGCATGAGAAACCCACACATAGACAGTAGAGTATTAACATTAATTCTCACATTGCTCGAAAATGAGACTCTCTTTTTCCTGCTTTTATTAATTCAAACAAAGAATCTAAGCCAAAGACAGCAAATTATTTCTCTCAGTGATATAGAATAAATGACTGCCAGACTTACAGAAATTCTAATATTGCAGCCATCAACAGAAGGATTTAACTCAGAGAAACACTGTGAAGCATCCATTGGATGGCAGAATGATGTTGAGATACATGATGCCATCTAGACTTTTCATTTTGTGTAGGTAAACAAAATACATAGTTCAAAATGCTGGAAATAGAATACTTCTCCCATTTAATGAATTATTATTGGTTATTCTAGAAGACTGTCTGTTCTAGGCCTCATGGGAAACTGAATCATTCACATTATTATGCTTGAAATTGTAGTCTTGACTTAAAACTACAATAAATAGGAGCTTTGACAGATGCAATATGATTAGCTACTTCATTCCCAAGGGAAAACCCACAACTAACTCCAAAATTACTCTGGTTGCACTGTGACTTTTAAATCTCTAATGTAGTTCATGTAGAAGCCTGCTATTTCATATCTAGTTAAAATACAGATTTATGTAAAAAATGTGCTGGTCATATTTTAGAAATCTGTATATTAATAACAAAGACAGTAAATGTCTAGATTATCTTAGACCATCTACTACTGCTTTGAAGCCTCTGGGAGGAAAAAGAACCTTTCTCATCTTCTGTATTTGTCAGTAGTCTGATTTGATTGAGCAAGTCTGACATAAAAAGCAGGAGACAGACTCACAAACTTGGCACTTCCAAGGTAAAAAAGCAGATTGTCAGCAACTACAGTCTTCACATTGACGATGACGGTATTGTATGTTCCCTTCTTTATTTCTGGTCTGTATGTGCGAATACAATTGCCTCCAGACGACACAGACACTTTGATCTTCAAAAAAAAACATTGCACAAAGAATTCAGTTCACTGCTTATTATTCCAGAAATAACCACAGATGCTTCCAAATAATTATATGACAATTATACTTCTTTTTTTCCCTTCACATTTTTTTTGTTACATGTACCAGGGAGTTGCTTGGATATGCAACAAAGGTAGAAATGGAATTTTCTTTCTGGGATTGCTTGTTAAAAGGAAATAAAATATCTTTCTGGCATTCACATTTAAAGGACAAACTGTGTAGATTAAAAATAGCTAGAAGATACACTGGTCTAATGCAAGTAACAGTGGAATTACAGCAGGACAGATAGTCTGTAAGTAGAATATGCAGCTCTCCCAAAGTAATTACAGCATATTGCTGTTGGGTGGTCAGAATTATCTATTTTCCCCTTGTAATATCTTCAATTATGCCAATTTAAGACACCTTTTCACAATTATTTTTAAACCAACAGTTATGTCTATCACTGCTTTTACACACTCCCTAATGGAGCTGGCATTCATAATGAAGTTTTATTTCCACAGATGAGTGACATACACGTTTGGATACATGTGCTGGTTTCCTCAGGCTCTGAGCACAGATAAAAATACTTTACTGTTTGCTTTCATAATGCCAGCACAGACATAATGACCGTACAATGGTGTTTCAATCCCAGCTAGTTATGTTTATGCATTAGAGGAAATGTACACAATGGTATCACCTTATGCTTAGGGCAAACTCTGCTAAAAAGGAGACCCATTATAGGACCAAACTTGTAATTTCCTTATCTCAGAAATGCTGAGCAGTCAAATACTTCAAAGCCTTCAGACAAAAGATGAATGTACCAAACATATCATTACTGTAGCCTGTCTTGCTATTCTGCACGAATTTCATCACATATGTGGAATACTCTTCTTTCCCAATATCCTACTATTTTGTAGATTATTTTTGTCAACTATTTTTCAACCATTTTTGAGGAAGATTTCTCAAGTACCATCTACAACACTTTTTTTCCTTTGCTATTTAGGTCACAAGCTGAATAACCTCAGTATTAACCAGACGATCCTCAAGTTGAGAGTATTACTGGATCAGGGAGACGGACTCCAAATTCACTAAATGGACTAGAAATATATTCTTAACTCAAGTTCAAGTCCTTAGGCTGCTACTCCACAGAGAAATATCAAAAATATGGGAAAAGCAGACATACTCAGCAATTTCAGTGAGTCTGAGATGGTGTCATTCTTGAGTAATATAAGTTCTATGAAATGAAATCAGGGGCTTAATACCAGTGCTGAAGCAGAAAAACACATTTTTGTTTTCACAAAAAATCAATGATATTGTGACTCTTCTGCTGTACTACAACCTACAATACTTCTTAAAAAATAACCTTTTGAGATCCATTCCTACGGATGTTATTCATTTAACAAGTGCATGTTTTAAATGAAGAAACAAGACACACAGTGAAAAATCATCAGAATAGTCTCTTTTTATCTGAGAAATTATACTCCCTTATTTGCTCTCTTTACCTATGTTTAGAATTAGGAAAGATTCACACTGTAGAAAAGAAATACAAAAGTAGAAAATAAAATCCCATCAATACTCAAAAGGTAATTTTTTTTGAGCAATAGGACTTACCGAATTGGCTTGCTTCCGAGCTTGGTTTATCAGCTCTTTTATCTGAGAAATGTTTTTCCCTAAGTTATCCTGAAGTTCTTTGATTGGCTTGATTTTATCTAACAGGCGATCTGCTTCCTTTTCTAGGTTTTTAATACTGGAATCTGCATCAGCAACTTCATAAGAAAGAACAAGGCAGAGCTTTAGAGAATAGTGTCAGAGACTAATTATACATTGCAATAATAAAATCCACGAAAATTCTGCATATACAATGCTCAGGCGATTGTATAGGCTACTGTGAGGTACACACAGGCCAGGAAGCTACTTGAACAGAATAAGGTAATTTCAGAATGTTTAGAATCAAGTTAAAGTAGTAATAATAGCAAACACTAGTGTTAAAGCAGGATTTTGGAGATGTAATTATGCTTCAGGTCAGGATGATCATTATGGAAAACATTTCCTGTAGCAAAATACATTTATGAAAGAAATATTTGCTTTCTTCTTTTAAAAAAACCTCCAATTTTGAAGAAAAATGCTAGATTAATGAAAACTGGTTAGTTTCCATTAGTAATTTCTGAAATTACTGGGTTAAAAATAATTTGAAATGAATCCTTGAATTAACTATAATGAGCACAAATACAAAAAGGTTTTATTCTGGTCACAAGCTTAGAATTCTGTATGTTACTGAAAATAGATTTAAAAACAGTGGCAGTAAACTGCAAATGTTTCTCTTTTTTTTTTTTTCAGGTGAACTTAATAATTTTACAAGGATATTTTTGCCTCTCTTTTTCTTTAAGCCTCAAATTTCTTTTTTGCTTTTCAACATACAACTAGTGAATAATACTCTCTCTTTGGCAACTCATTAGCAGATCTACAGATTGCAACACTTGGCTTGCATGAGGGTGTGGGTTTTTGGGGATGACACTAAAAGGGACACACATGCATTTACCAGAAAGTTGCAAATTACATGAAAATAATAGTAATAATAATAGCAATAAAAATAATGCTTAGATAAAGCATGAAAAACTGCATATCTGATTTTTTGACCCAAACACTCATATCGAAACCTTCAAGATGCTTCTTAAGGTTTCATGTAAGTTAAACTAGCTATCAAGTCACTTTATCTCAAAGTTTTCAAAAAGTAACTATTTAGGTATTTCAATGAATGTGAATCATAGAGCACCATGCAGAAGCTGTGGTGGTAAGCAGTGAATCATTGTTTACTGGAAAATGCACACTGAAAGCTGCAAGTAAGAAAAATGTACGTACAGATTTCTGCAGGCAAGATATGGAGACAAAGAAAAGAGAAAAAACAGAGGATAACATAAGAGACAGAACATAACAGAATGTTTTGAAGACCTAAACAGAAATGTAAATTAAAGTAAGGGACAGGATGAGTCTTTAAATAACTTTTAACCTTTTAAATAATGCATACCTATCAAAATGAGAATTCAGTGCCTACATTTTGACATAAAAGAGAGGCTATGCCTACTTTTGCATGTAGTCATGAGTGCCAGCATACTCATTTTATACATCTGGAATGGTTCACCCTACATTACTTTAATCTCATTCTGTAATCTGAGTATTCATTAACGTTTGGAAAATAATGGAACTGTACTTCTGGAGAACATCTTGCAGTTTAGCTTTATCAGACGTGAAATAGTTTGCACGTGTTAAAACCACTCCTCAATGCAAACAGAATAATGGTGGCTGGGGACAATCACGAGATTAAATTTTAAAATATCACTCCTAATCCCAACTAAAATGTGACTGTACACACAGGCTCAGAATACTTCTGCTGGGACAGATGGCCTAGTCTAGATTCAGCAGTGCCAAGAAATGCCTGCTTTAAGACTGCATCTCAGTTGTTTCTCACTACCTTGCAAGAGGTTACCCTGCAAGAGACCTTAAAGATCTGCTGCTTCTATAACCCACTGTAATCTCACCACACTATTTCAATCAATAACTAGTTCTCATATTGTCTAAACTTGTATGGATCAGCCCGCCCCGTGGGAACTGTACTGGGCTCACACATGGATCTCAGCTGATGAGGGATGGGGAACTTGCAATAGGCAGGCAGTGACAAACAGCCACTGGGATTAACTTCTTTCACTAGAACAGCAACAATTAGAAGAGGATATTTCTCCACAGAATGAGAAAGACAGCCTCCTAAACTGTACATTTTTAGGTGCCCAGCTTCATCAAGCTGACAACAATCTGGGGAGCCCAAAATAGCTGAGAAATTAGTTCTTCAGGCATTTTCTAAAGGGACTCTAGTTCTGTATCTGTATATTCCTATACGATAAGGATGGTTTAACAATCTGCCATAAAATTTATCGTAATCTAGGATTCATTTTTATCCATCCTAACCAAAGTGAAAACACAAAAGTAATTGTCACATTTGATAACAGAATTAATGGCAAACAAAAAAGAAAAAAGGGAAAAAAGCAGACAAAACCTCATTCCCAGAATCTTCTTTCTTTTTTTAAGTGTCTTCAGTGTTCTACCAAAAATAGTAACGTATATGAAAGAAGTAATGCATTTCTCTCAGGACTGATTATCTGATTGACTGAAGACAGATATAGTGCGGGGTATTTTTCTTGAATCGGGCAGTGAATTGCCAGTCAGAATCCCTGATTATTCATTCCTAAATACTTTAAAAAGTAGTCTGAGGAACAAATCTATCCATTACATGTTCATCCTGCTGACATTAGCTTTTCTTCCAACTACTAGCACTAATCTTTAAGATTTAAAATTATTTTCACAGAATCACAGAGTTGTTAGGGTTCGAAGGGATCTCTGGTCCCTTTTCACATATAAGAAGCCCAGAAAACTGAAGTGATAGAGACTCCTTTTATTCCAGCATACTGTAGTAATGCTATGTAAGTGAAATTCTGGAGTGTCTCTGTTTCATTTTGAGATGAAAGAAACCCCCACCAAACAACCCAGAAAAGATCTTACTGTTCTTGATAGGATCCTTCACAACTGCATTTGTTTTGGCCACATCATCTGTAAGTTTACTGTAGTTTTTTCTCAAGCCCAAGAGATTCCGATTGAGGTCTTTAATCTGGGCCAGGACATCATTTGCTGTATCGTTGGCTTGTCTTGCTTTGTCTTTGGCTGCCTGTACTTTTATAGCTGTATCTGTAGGTAGAAAATTATAATGAAATGATTGACCAGAGTACAGAAGTAACTTTTTAGAGTAAAGATATATCACACCCGTGGTCCAAAAACTCCACCCTTATTTCTGAAATTGTGGCTCTGAAAAACCCTTAAAATACAACAGCACCTCAGAAATATGACTGAATCTTTAATAAATCATTATTATTGTCAGGCCTGACAAGAGAAAAAATAACAACCCTGATTGCCTTTTTTCACTTCCTTTTTTCATCATATCTGAATAGTTCCTTTGGGGTCATAATTAGAGGTCATACACCTTCCTGGCAGAGTGAAAGTTGGAGTTATTGTGTTACTTCCCTCTATTAGTCCTACAAATTATTTTCAGCCACACTTCAAATTATGCCATCCCTACACACATGGGTCCTTGTCCCACATGTGGTCTGTCTATCTCATTCTGAATCCTTCTGCTTTTATCTGACTATTAGCAAAGCAGGGACACAGGAATTATTAGTTTAAGCTTTTCTCTGCTTTCTCAAATCCTTGAAGAAGATATATGACAGGATCATTTTCTCTCCCTCCCTCATTTGATTATTTTCTTGTTGGACAACTAATTTACTGCATTTTCTTATCCATGCCATTTATTTCCTCTGAATTTCATTCTCAATACTCATCTGCTTATTTTTATGAGTGTCCTTGTGCCAAGAGCAAGCACCCTGTAACTCTAATCTGCCAAGAGTTTATTACATTGCTAATGATTGCATATTTCATATAACTTTTACTTGTTCCATATTTAGCATTCTGTGTCCTAAGGTTAACAGGCCTTAGAGGTTCATTTCAGTTGACTGAGACATTATCTGTACACAAGAAGACAAATACCCATGTCAAGATCTGTGACTAAAACCCAAAAAATGGTACATGATGAGCATGAAACATTAAACAATTTATTTTGTGAATGCCTGATTCCAAGGATTATTAAATCTAAACCAAAACTTTTCAGTTAGATGGAATTGTAAAGCCACAAAGATGTACAAGATGAATAGTAAGTTGTTTTTCATGTTAAGGGTTTACTTGCAGTCTGAACCTTCAAGACCACCAAAAAACACAAGAATACAGATTTTCTTCAGAGACTTTTCTTATGGTGTAACTTCAGTTTATAAAGTGCTCCTTGGAGAGAAATTCATAGCAAAATACATTGATTTAAAACTTTTTATTTTTTAAAACATTCATTTTATCTTTCACTATCCATTTTAATGAAACTGCATTGCAGTTTTCTGTCCCTTGCTACCACAATGCAATGTAGCTAACATCCCAGGACTTTGGGATTTTAATAAGTATTACGTTTAAAAAAAAAAAGTCCACCTAGAATGACAAATGTGCACTGAAATGTTAAAAGTTAGTTACTCAAGCAATGGTATGTTGGCAAAAGCAGCAGATTGCTGTGCTGAGGTCAGATAACCCCCAAACTATGGGGCAGAGCAGAGTTTTTGGGTGTATAGTGGTGAAACCTCTGATTTGCATAAGAACAGCTCCAGTGATCACCCATCGCCTGAGGGAGGATGACTAAAACAAAATGACCTTTGTTCAGTACCAAGATGTTTTTTCAGCCAGATAAGGAAAAAGGCTGATAGAAGCAAATCCTGTGGAGGTGGGATTGTGCTTTTTATCATGCCAACATCCTCCCTTACACAACTGGCTCGGGTGTAAAACTCGCCTACCCAGGGGATGTATCGGGACATTCACACATAGGCCTGAAGGTGTTCATCCCTTCTGATAAGGCAAAACTGGCCCAAGCACACTGGTGGCAGAAACAGCAGTCATGTCTTAGAAGGGGTCATAAACCATCAAAAACCTCAGACTCATTTCTGGGGCCTTCCAGCAGAGGACAGCACATGACCCACAGTGTCGCATCAAACAGCGTAAAACTCCCCGCCAAGGGAGGTACCTGGGTGTTCCCACCTGAACCTGAAGGCACCTTAACTCACTGTACTTTATGTTGTGTGGGGCTTTCTCCATCCTGGATAGATCAAAACTGTGACCATCACTTTGATCTTGGAACATCTAAATTGCAACAACCAAGTCTTATTGGTTGATCCACAAGAGGTGGTATCTTTCCTCTCCATTAACTACTCTTACCATTTTGTTCTTCCTTCCTTTCATTATTTTCCATGCACATTTTCTAAAATGACATTTTTGTACTTTTATATTGTTATCTTTCTATAGTTAAAAACCAAAATGTTTACATACTCCCTTTCTATTGAAACCCAGTTGTTCTAAAATAAACCTGCCATATAGATATGTGTATATATACATGTACATATACATACATCTATTTATCTATCTATCTATCCATCCATCTATCTATCAACACTGGTCATTCACTGTCATTTCACTCTAATCTGCCCCCAGTGATCTTTAACAAGAACCTCAGTCACCCTCGCCTTCAGAGGTGGGTCATAAGAGCACAGCACTTCAGAGCCCATTAGGAAAACTTGCTCCAGTTCTAAGCAGTTTACAGGCTAAAAAAGATGTACAACACCAAACAGCAGCTGGAAATGTTGAGAGTAGGATAGAAAGGTAAGACAAAACCCAGCAAATTTCACCCTGCTTTTCCTGTAAAGTCGGTAAGTCTCATTCTTTTTGGGTTAAATTACACTTATAATTATATAACACTTGAAATGATAGTGCTTCATTAAACAGTAGCTTCAAAAAAACTTTAAAGACTTTTCACATATAAACAAAAGACTATTTGTCTTGGAGTGTATCATAATTCCTGATATCATAATTATTTTCTTTCAGAAACCTTCTGCAAACTGCAGAACCATGGCACCTTTTACCATCTCAAAAGTCAAACTGATACCATGTAAATGTTTTCAGTTCAGTTTTCTCTCTTACATTGCTCATCTTCGTCTTATAACAGCCAATGGTCAAAGAGGACCCAGTGTGGACAAAGGCAAAGACTGATGAGACAAATGTTAAGCGATGGAAAAAGAAACAGAAGAGCAGAACTGAGTCAAATGTTACAACACTTCTCCAACTTACCATTCGGGATGGCTGACAGCTTTTCTAAGGTTTCATTCAAAGCTCCCAGGAGAATGGAATTCTTCTCATCAGCATCTTTCATCCTGTTCTGTGTGCTGTCCAGATTATCACCCTTTTCTATAAAAAGTGCGTATGATACAGAAGCTGTAACTCTTTGTTTTCACTACCCTTTCTTTGCACATAATTTAAAATGCATAATAACAAGCAAGCCATTTTTCATTGAGATATCAAATTGTGTAAATAAGGAACTCTAGCAGAACTTGTGAGATTCACTGATCATCTTTCTCTGGTTTCTTTAAGTTCCCTAATTCCATAGTACCTTAATGCTTGAGTTCCTTGTACTGTTGTATATTTATCATGGGTTTTTCAAAGGTGTGCAGAGGAAAAAACTCATTGTTATGATGTTCTGATTTTGGCCAATTCACACAATTGACCCACTGACAGATTCAACAACTGTGATGTTAGTCACAGTTTTGATCCCTAGATTAAGCTACACCTTTCTTCTTAAGGTGGTTGCCCAAGTTGAATGAGTTGAATGTGGTGTGAAAGTGGCAAGATGGATTATGCCAGCTTGCTGCTGCAATTAAGAGTGTCCAGAGCCTAGCTCTCTTGGATTTTCTCAAAGATGTTGACATAACATATGTGGAAAACACAAGATCACTGATTGTCGATATGAGACGAATACATTAACAACAGGTTATTATGAAATAAACATTCTAAATTCTTTGAGAAAACACTCGTCTACTAACATTCTAATAACATTCATAGTAAAAAATTTGTTCAAATCAAAGAACCAGTACAAATCAAAAGCACAGGTATGTCATTTGGTACATTACAGTTGAAACTGATATCCTCATTTACAAATAAGTTCCTATTTTTCAGCATTTACTTTGAATAAAAAGTCACAGAGGGCCTTCTGAACAGTATCCAGCAGAGCAATACAGCAATCTCAAAGCTGAGATTCCAGCTAAGCCTTATGGCTATTGAAACAGACATTATTCCAAAATTCAGAAGTAAAATTTGACATAAAGAAACGTAGTTAATGCTTAAACTACTATTGTAGTGGCATTTTTCATTATTTCTTTGTATCAATATGAAGCTCTTTGGAACAGACAGCTGGTAATTTCTTACCTTAAAGGCGTATCCTACTGGGAAACTAATTCAACATCACTGAGCTTGATAGCCAGAAGAGAAGAATAATTTGTAGAAAAGGAGTTCAATATACAAGTTATGACTGTGACCTTCAGGTGTATGACAGGTTACTGAAAATAAACACCTATGTGGTTCACATTCCACAAATTCTAAAAAAGTATAGTTTCTTAAAATTAAATGTGCAAGAAGCAATTTGTAAAGAGAAAAATCAAACAAAATTTATATTGCCTACAAAAAATTATTAATTAAATTTTCCAAGGCTATAGCAAGGCTGAAACAGCACATGGAATTTAAATGAGAACTATACTTTTGTTGTTAGACCTTTTGAAATGCCATTGAGGAAGAAATCTGTTTGCTTTATTTAAATTAGAGCAACACAGAGGACTGCAGGAGTGCCTGGAGATAAACCTTCACTCCAGCGAAAGGTTCTGCAGAGGAACAGGAAGTTTGTGCGAACTGTGAGAGGTATAGTTAACACTAGTATAAAGTTTGAAAGAATTGCATATATGATGTGATCACTCTTCTTAAAAAGAGCTTTATTTTTAAATGACAGGTTTTGTCCTCACTGCTGAATGAGGCTACTGGCAACGTGATATTGTTAAACCAGGATGAATTCATGAGATTCTGGTCTTGTATGCTCTGAGGTTTTATCTGAGCTCTTTTCTAGTTAAGTAATAATACTGACAAAATGGTTTTAATTTCTGCCATTTAATTCTGAAATTATGGTCTGCCTGATAATTTTGTGGTGTCTCTGGTGGGATGTTAGTGTTTATAAAGTGTGTCAATATTTCTGAGAAGTTTGACTCATTTATGGTGGTGGTGTTCTAACTTTGTAGCATACTTTTTAATTATCTCTTTTTCTCCTCTTTACTCTGCCATATCCAACATGCTAATTATCCCCCAGTTATATTTCTGAAGACTCATGCTTCCAGACTTCTGTTTTCATCTTTGTAACCACAGCAGCAAACTGGTTTTTATGGAATTTAGCATAGGAAGATTCCTTAGAAGTTTCACTTCTAGGGAAATTGAATATTGAGATGCTACCTGTTAAATATTTTTTCTTTTAATTCCTCAAACACATTTTTACTCTGTGAGGGTTTTTAAAAATTACAATAAAGGCATAAATAATTGTTCCTAGGGAGGCTCTTACACAAAGGGAAGTGAGGAGATACTATGTACCATGTCAGCTTTTCAAGGAAATTGTTCATTTTTCACAGACATATTCAATTTTATTTTGAAGTAACTTCTTATCTTCTAATCCAGATGGCCTCTTCACTAAGCACTGGAATAATTTGTTGCATGAATCACAAACTGAACCGACTTCATGTCAGCTTTTCCACATCCTTTGATTATTAGCATTTATGAAAAAAGCTGGGAAAATGATTTGAAAGCCCAAGATCCTCCAGTTAAGAACTGAAGTTAGTCAAAATACAGACAGCGACAGTCTAAGTTTTTCCAAACTACAGAGCCTATCTGACTTGGATGAGGTTAGTAGGTCTGCACTGAAAGACGCCAGTCACTGTCAACTCTCATTAAAGCATAGGTTGAGGAGTATCATGAGAGATTTATTTCAATCCTGTTTCCACTTGATCAGCTCTGCACTGCCTAGAGATGACACAAGATGCCAATAAATGCACCGTTTGTTGTTCAAACCAGCAAAACCTGTCAAGTGTTGCTGAAACTAAACCCTAAAGAGTAAGTAGGAACCTGAAGGACTTTGCATGTATCAGCCTTTAGGTTTGCTGGCTTGGTTAACATGAACAAAGATGTTCAATTTCTGTTTATATTAAATAGAGCATTACAGGATAAAGCATCATCCCTATTCCTCTGAGTGAATAAACTGGAGTCAAATGAAGAGAAAACCAAACAACCCTGTGCACATATATTTAATCTTAAAATGAACTCAAGAACTTAGTTACTTACTGTTTATATGGAATGATTTACTCTTACGAGAGACACAGTTTTACAAGTCTCTGCAGATTCCATACATAGGTGACACTGGTTAATTGCTGATGATGTGCCACCATCATGGTGGAACATATATATAGTGGAACATAGTGCAAACACGTATCTTGTGATGGTATGGATAAATGCAGTTTTTCCACATGAGAGTGTGCAAGAAAACATCCATAAGGCCATGAAATGCATATCCAAAAATCAGACTAAAGGTAGAAATCTACCAAGGAGCAACAAAGGCATCTACTTTTATTGCCTGGAAACTGCAGAAATTAACTGACTGTTACACACTTCCCTTTCTGTTACCTTTGCATTACTTCTTCCAATTCTTGCTCCCCACAGTGTCATCCTATGAAGAGGAACATGGGTCTCAAGTTGAATTTTTTTTTCCCTAAACCAAGCAAGACTTAGAAAGTGGCATTAGGAACAAACAGGAGAAAGAAATGTAACTAGAGAAATGCAGCTAATTAAGTTAAACTTTTTCAAAACAGTACTTTCAGCACTGACTGCAATAATCTGGTGAATGCAATATGCCAGGTCAGCAGAAAGACAATGCAGAGAAGAATACACAAACAAGGGATCTATCAGCTGGATATGTTGCCTATCAGCTGGAAAATGTTTTAGCTAAAAATATTCATGTGTTGTCAGACAAGACGAGTCCCCCTCAAGCTGTCAATTCTTAAGCAAAAGAAATTACATGAGCAGAATTTCAGTAGCCACCTGACAGCAGTCTTCAGCTGAAGAGGAGTTTATGCATCTTATTTTCACTTTTCATTGATCAATTTTGACAAAGTCTGTATATAGTCTCAAATATGCACTGGGGTAAGTATATTTTTAAAACCATAAATTCAAAATTATAAGGAAGAAAAATTGCTCCTGGCAAACTGAAAAATCCCTCAAGGCATAGAGAAAATGAAGCTAGGAGGCAGCAGCATTTACTAACTGGTAGCCAAAATTTCAAAATTCCATCTTAGCCACAGTACTACATACAGATTTTGCTTCTCCCACCAGGGTTATTCTTTCTAACTCCTAGGCCCATAGAGAGAGAAATGACTAAATCTCCATTTTAATAGCTTCTGTCAGAAGCTTTGCTTTGTAAGGACTGTTTCAGCAGTCTTTGGTGGTAATATAAAACATTTTCATGATTAACAGCCGTTTTATAACTCAGGTAATTGACCACAAATCAGTGGAATGCCATAATGCAGGAAGAAAACACTCCCATCTCTATCACAGCCCAGGCTGGATTTTTGGAGTGTATATTAGTTGAGTGGCTTATGGGTCTTCATTACTTTAACTAATGTACTTCCTGTAGTGCAGACAGAGAAATTTTAAGCTAGTGATTACTTCTGTCTACCAGATCTTTATAGAGTGCCCATTAGCCATCCTGCACTTCCAGCTGTGTCTCCTAAAGGGTGGCTTTATAAGGATTCTAAGAAAATATCTTTCTATTAGTTTGAGCTCTCACTTTCTGTTGTGGGAAAATCAAGAGATCCAGAAGGGATTATGTTCATAATACTAATAACATATGTTCAATGTTATTCACAATACTAATAATATCACCACTTTGGTGCAAAAGCAGAGTGGAGAATAGAAATCTGTCATTGTGTTTTCTTCTTACACATCAGCATTCTGGGCCCAATGTTAACTGATCTCCATGGGTCGAGCTGTGGAACATGGACATGTTTTATTAGATGTAAAAAGGCATACTGTTCAAGTTCAGAATGTTTGTCTTTATGAAGCACTTTAAGACATATCAGGGAGCATTAAGAAAGCTCCATCTCATTACCCTTCAGTTTGGGGCAAAAACAGACATGGATCTAATATGTGTATTTTAAGCACTGCTGCCCGCTTGCATTAAGTTTGCTTTATGAATCTTTGGTCTGTTTGGACATTTGCTTCTGAATTATGAAACTGTTATCAACTTAAATTCTCACTGGTACAATGGGAACAGAACTTTTTTTTTTTTTCCAAAATTCTCTGCAGTAATGGTTGTAATACATCTTGTCTCAGGGTTAAACTGAACAGTCTTGTGGACACATGGAATTCACATGCATCCTTGTAGAGATACTATTTTAATTTGCTCTTGAAAACGGGGCACAAAGTAAATGCGCTTTACTCCACTACACCTGCCTGGGGGACACAGAGAGCTATGGACTCCACTCTGAGGTGTCCAGTCTGCTCACCAGGGCGCTGTGGCAGGGGAGAGGCGGCGCAGCCATTTTAGTGTTTCTTATACACCAGCCGTGGCAGACTGCAGCAGTTTGTGTTCCAGAAAGCATCCCTATTTTTTCTACTTCAGCCATGCTACTGAAATCGCACACTGGCCTCTTCTCATAGTCTTGTGATTTTCTGTAACATATTTCCTGAAATATGTTCCTCCAGCCCTAAATCTGTACTGAATCTGGCAGTAGAGAGTTGCAAGAAAGAAGACCCTAAATATATATCCAAGATTTCTAGTAACTCAGACACATTTCTTTCCCTCAGCTTGGCTACAAGAAAATAATGATGTTTTTCACTTTCAAAAAGTATGTATGACAGTGAAATGCAATTAATAACTGTATGAAAAATTATCCTTTATGACCTTATTAAACATAATGATTACTTGTTAACTAGTTCTGCAGTTGGAAATCCTAGAGCTGCCAAAACCAAATTAAATAAATTAAAGTGTAGTAATAGCCAAAAGATGACTAAGCTGTATGGTTCTCCTCTATGCTGTATGCTGTTCTTCCTGCATCTCCCAGGAGGACAAAGAAAATTTTGTATGCAAAAACATGGAAGACAGGGCTCTATTGTGAAAATCTCTTGTTTCTAATACAAAATATTTTAACCATTCTAGCAGGATGAGGAAGCTTCATGCATCATCTCTGTGATGAGTTTAAAACTCAGCCTCAAATATTTACTGTGTGATTTTTCTAGTTTTGATGCACGAAACAAAAAACCCAAAAGAACCCCAAAAAACCCAGCTTGATTTTCAGAACCTATGATCAACAGAAAAAAATAATATCATAGCTATTTTTTCCCCTTGTCTTTATTTCTTTCAAGTCCTAAATCTGTTTTCTCACACCAGCTTTCAAGTGTTAGCTTTTTCCATCCTTGTGGTTAACTCCAGGTTAACCCTATTATAGCTTCGGCCAGTTCAATCAGACTGACCTAAAGTGCATTTATTATGAAAGAATTTTTCAAAAACTACAGTGACTGGACAAGCTTCTCAAAATATACACCCCAAATTTCAAATTACTAAAAGGAGGGGATTACAGTGCATTAACTTGAAATAATCCTCAAAACCATCAAGTTGAACTTACTCTTTCTGGACTTAGCATTGAGATGGGAGACTTTCAAATAGTTGTACAGATGACTCAGTTAGCTGATCCTCCTCTCAGACTTTACTATACCAGTGGCACAAACACTCTATGCTCCTACATTGCTTTGCTATGTGTAAAAATAAAGTAATTAAAGCAGTAACATTTAACATTTTTCTCAATGGCAGATGTGCAAAACTTAGTGTTGGCCTACTCGAAAGTGAATAATTGTATCATACTTATTTCCCCTCAGGTTTGGTATAAATGAATTATTTTTTCAATTCCTTCCTAAGAGTGCTGTGGAGAAAGAAGTACTGAGTACTGTTAAACAGATGCTTCATTAGTGATGCAATAAGTATTTTCTTACAGGACCTATAAAACAATCTGTCTGGATAAAGACCCAAAAAATAAACTGTTTTGTTGCAATGATCAGAAGATCATTTAATCATAGGCTCTGAATAAGTATTTGTCCAAACACCATTTTTCTCCTGACCAACAGCCATTTCTCACTGATTTCATCTGAGCTATTTTCAAAGATTTTTAAAGGCCATTATCTCCCTCATCTTCTCAGCAATCAAATGTAGTACTTCTGTATTTTAATTACAATGAAGGTTTGACTAATATGTGATTGGTATCAGTGCATTTGAAATATGGTAGTCCCATCTCCTTTGGAGAAACCTTGACATACTGAAGTATGTTAAACCCTCTTGATTATTGATTATTTCTCTATCCACATTCTAAATCGACATTATTTCAATCTTTCTCCTCATCTCTCCTCTGCTAGATCACCAATTAGTCTTCATGGTGTTTTCAGGACTCTGCAAACCACCTCAGCCCTCATGAGGGGGCTCATGAATGCCCAACAGTGCCAGTATCTCAGCTAAAGCCCTAGAAACCCTGAACAGTGTGAAAGGATTGTTTCATGTGTTTTGGAAAGTGTGCACCTGTTCGTGCATTCCTCTGTGACATCTGCCTTTACCACCTCTCCCAACACACGATCCATGTATCTCTTTAGTCTTGTTTCACAGAAGTGCTACTCAGACAATTGTCCACCATTCAGCATTTCTGCAGCTCATTATTCACATAAGACCTTGTATGTGTCTATACTGACTACTGTCCTGCCTTGTCACACTATGGCATTCATAAGGAATACTCCCATTTCCTAATGAGAAAATACTAGGGACATGATACACACAGTCTGACCTGAATTACCAGCTTTTACATCTCACTGAACACCATGGCTCAAAACCTTACTTTTTTTCCCCAGTGGAAAATGTTGAAAAGAAATTAAAGATGCTTTAGTTTTCACTGGGAAACCAAAGTATTTGGTTTGGAATCTACAAATCTTACGACTTAGCCTGCATTTACCCGCATTTAGACATGTATTGATCCTTTAGGATCATAGAAATCTTTTTGTGTGCATGAAATTTTTGTCTACAGACATGTTTTTAGTCTTTTTTTTTTTGTTGTTTTCTTTTTGTTCTTTTTAAGGAAGTGCTTAGCAATTCTCACCCATTACTCTGTTAGTCAAACAACTTCATTTGATGTCCTCATGTTTCCATTTTCAGGCAAAACCCCTTTAGACATCCTCAAGACATATCTCTGGCTAGTATTGCAAAAACTGCTTTGTACTGACAAGAATAAAAATGTAATATTGGGTTCTATTTTGTACTAGTTTTCTCCTAGAGCAAATCAGAATCATTATTTCCATCCCCCTCTTCTTCCCATTTACTCTTGCTCTTACTGTAGTTAACAAGAGAAGACCTAAGCTCCCTCCTCAGCCTTCTTGTCCAAAAAATGGACAGAGGGGACAAGAATTCTTGCATAATGCCTGGACACAAAACAGGAGAATCTTCTTCACTGATACATTGCTCAATTTCAAATCAGTTGATAAATTATACTTTTCCTACTGATATGGCTTCTTCATACCAGAAGCATAGCAGTCTCACAATGGGTATTTTTCTCTGTTTAGTGGGTCTGAATGCCATGTACTGCACATACCTTTAACATCACTTTCTAACATCTTGGCTTCGTTAAGGACCCTGAAGCTTTTCTGAAGAGAGCTCTTGGCGCCATCCTTCAGCGATCCTTGAGGACCAGACGTCTGTAGAAAAACAAGCAGTGTCAAACACACAGGAAAGTCTGAGGTCATAAAAGACAGATGAACATGACCTAGGCAAACAGTCATCTACATTTTAGATGCACATCAGTGTTCTGAATTACATCCCATTGCTATTATATTGGTCTAAAAGAGCTAAAATAAAAAATTCTCTAATTTTTCTTCTTTTTTTTAATGGGAAGACAGATCTCCTTTGGAATACCAGAGATTGCTTCAATAAAGAGAGACAATGTTTACAGCATTAAAGAAATGGGTATGACTCTAAGAGCAAAACTATCCAAAACCAACAAACAAAACATATTTCAACTTAAACATGTATTTATCCTTCCAGCTACGGACAGAACACCATGTAGTAGAGTATTTCTCTCTAACTGCAGCTGCAGAAACTTTGGATGCCAGACTGGATCTGATAACTCTAATAATCACAACTGAGATTAATTTGTGGTTAAATTAAATAAACTTAAAGAAAATTAAAGAAAGTTTAAGAAAAAAGTGTAAAGAAGTAAGAAATATAGTTTTAAAAGAAGGGCAAACTGCAGTTAATCTGAAAGAGTTTTATTACTAAATAACCATCCTTCATCATATCATGCTGCTTAAAGGTCTTTCTTCTCAAAAACATCCATCTCTACCTTCAGTGCAGAGACTGATCAATAGATGGAATGATTTTTCTAAATTAGATTAGCGTTTTCAGTCAGTAGGAAATGCTTCAGGTTCTGAACCACTTACTGTTCAGTTTGTAAGTCTGAACTCAGGTCACACCTCATACTGAATACATTTCTTTGAGAATACTCCTGACAGCCAGATAACATTCTATATTAGTCATGGGTCATAGCCTTGTAACTAGTATGTAATTAAGAAGCAGCCACTTTTCATTTTCCAGGGCAGATACACATACTCAAAAATTAACTGTGTGTCAATTAAATGACACAATTATTATTGCTATTCATTATTTATATGATGAACAAGCCAAGAGGCAACATTTCACATACTACTGAAGCTCTGATGTTTTTTAATGACACTGTAAAAAACATATAGTGAATTTGCCATTTCTTTTTCTTTTAAAAATCTTAGAGAATGCTTTGGATACTTTCAAAATTCAGAACCAAACTTTTTGTTATGGGATATCTCTTGGTATATGTTGTCATGTCACAGGGATATAGCTATGAAAGATTCCTTGTATTCAAATGCGATGTAAATGTAAGCTTTTATGTGATTTTTAAGAACTAAGGCATACATGACGGTCATTTTCCAAGCTCACCTGAAATATTAAGCTGTGTACACACTCCTTTCAACAACAACAGAAACATATACATTCAAAAGATGAACAAAATTTGTTTCTTGCAGATTTTCTCTACCATATAATAACAAGTAGCACGGGCAACAGAAAAATATAAAAAACTCCAGGAAAAAAATAAAAAAACTACCCAGTGAAGCAAATGACTGCTCCTGAAGGAAGAACATTTGGCCAGATTTTGTGGCAGATGCACCTGTCAAATCAGATAATACTTTTAAATGTCTTTTCCCACTAGCAACAGTACCCAGGGTATGATCATTCTGTGACCATAGACTTCAAAAACAAGGATTGTTTTTATTATTATGTGACTAGGCATGGTTGACTGGCTGTTGAAGCAGCTTATAGTCAATAAAATGAACTTGGAAGGACAGATTTACAATGCAAAACCAAGATGTTCATCAAATCAGGGGTAGTAATTGGGCATGTGCTTACAATTAGTCAGAAACAGATTTCTTCATGAAGTATTAGAAAAGCCCTTTCAGAGAGAAATAAACTTGTACTGATTAAAAGTTTTATTTTATACTTTTTAAAAACAATTCTGAAAATGAGGATTAATCACGACATCTGATAGAAAATGTGCTTTTTTACTAGTTTTTCTTGTGGTTCATGAGACATCAAGTTATGAAGCTGTCAGTAATTAAACCAAACATTTTATAATTTTGTGTGAGTTTGTATGCTTGTGGTAAGCATATGGTGAACTACTTTATCATTCAGTAGGATTTACAGCCAAAAGTCTTTGATGTTACTTTCTAACTTGGGACAAATACTGTAAAAAAAAAAAAAAGAGGAAAACAAAAAAAGAAAAAAAATTGTGATTCAAAATAAGTTTGAAAATTGCAGGGTCTCTGAAATCTAATTTGTCCTAATTCTGCCTCTTCCAGAGTGTCCATAATCTGTGGATACTTTCTTCATGGCCCCTACCCTCCCCATGCAAACTCTGTGCAGTTTGAATCCTTGCTGCATCTTGCGGCAAAAGTGGGACCACATTATGTATCCAAACAGTGCTGTCTCAATCATGGTTTAGAGGCATCAGTGCACTGGGGCAGTTTTGAGGATCACATGAACTTACATGGGTACATGTTTTTATAGGACTAAATGCTAATTCAGAACAGTTAAAAATAGTTCTGCCTTAAATTAATTTTTTTCACATACACTTACATTGTGAAGTTTCCACCTGTGCAAGAGATAGGGTTGCTCTAATTTCTACCAGTCCTGAAGATAGACACCAAAAATATTAGGAATGATTTGAACCTCAGGAGATCCTCACAAGGATGTCTAGGCAGCTTTATGCCATAATATAAGGAAATCTAGACACCCAACACAACTGCTACCTACAAAGTCAAAATCAAAGAAGGAAGCAGAACCCTAAACACTCGAAGTGTCCCCTGTGCTTCCAGTTACTAGCCTGTAAATCCTCTCCAAAAAGCTTAAGAATAAGGACAATTTTTCAAGATACTCTGTGAAACTATGATTCTGATCTGTGAGATGCAAGCAGAATCTGTTAATGTGACTCCTTTCTAGTCACTTACTGCCTTAGCTAAGTAATGGAATACTGAAACTGCCTGAATGCTAAAGATTTCTCATTTGTGATGAATTTATTTTGCTTTCAAAGGGAAGAGCAAATCCATCATAAAAAGCTCAGCAGGAATTTTTCTGTCATATTTTTAATACATTTTTTCCCCAGTCATTTATCAGGATTCCTGTAATCACGATGGATTTTAAGCATCTTTTCATTCATGCTTTAAGCAACATTAGCTTAATTTGAAAATGAAGTAATTTTCCCATTACAAACCAAAACCAAAAAACCCCTGAGATATCACTATGGTTCTTGTAAATCATCTGATCAAGTGATGCACAGGACCGAACCTAAAACCAAAACCTGTCCCTACAGTCTCTGGTTCATACACCAGCTTGCTGCTGTTGGGAAACCTTCGTCCCCCTGCCTCAACATTATACCTGGTGAATGGGAAAGGTGAGGATCAGGGATGCACGTGAGCCACAGCACTTTTCTCCATTGTCTAACAGCTGTAGCTTGGAGTCTTTTACAGAAGACAGGCATCCACAACAGCTTTTTGAAAGAAGAGAACCTGGCTCCATCTTTCAAAAGGAGGGGAAAGACATGAACTCCATTTTCTGCACAGGGTCCCCAGAGCAAATTCTTGGAAAGTTTGGGACACAGTTTCTAGGGGATTATCATTCTAAGGGAGTTTAAATTCACAAATCTTTCCTTCTAGGCGACTGTTTGAACCATTGTGCTCTGGACAGCCCTGACTGAGGGTATATTCCTGGTCTTGTGCTGAAGCTCAGCTAAAAGAAAGTGGGACCCTGATTTACCTGGCTACCAGTTAAACTTTTCACCTAGGATGAGCAAACATTCAACAGTCTCTAAATGAAAACAAGGAAATAGAATAATGAAATGATGGCTGTAGTTCAAAACTGACATATTTTTAAAATCTGGCTCAAAATCCTCACATGCTCATTTAAAAAAGAACAGCTAAATCTATTGCTCTGCAGCAATTTGACAGTAAACCACTGATGACCTCTACATCAAGTCAATTACATTTAAAAGGCATCAGCTGCCTCAATTTTCTTCCTCATCAACTAGATCCCCATTTCACATATACTGCTTATAAAAAAACCAAGCTCCCTCTAATGAATACCTGCAATGGAGATGCTGAAAACATCACCTTAATATTTTCATCTCTTTCCTTGCAACTCACTTGCTCCTATTTGCATCATATTGTCCATCTTGACCTCCATCACTTAAATTATCTATCCTCTTTCTCTCTATGCTACAATGACCCAGTGATATATACAATTTTGTCTCCATCCTGTAATTGCTAGCTTTGTTTCTTTACTACTCTGTGTCTTTTTTTTCCCTTTTCAATCCCTGAAACAACTGCCTGTCTCACTCACTCCAAGTCATCAAAGGAGAAAAAGACAGCACACATTAAATCCTAATGAGAAGAAAAAAAAAAGAAAAAAAAGAAAAAAGGAAGGGTCAGGCCCTTATTTACTTCTGCAGTGTAATTACGCATTCTGGGGAAACAAAGATTTACATAAAACTAGCAGATACTAATTTGCGAGGTGAATGTTTTTCACCAAAAGAGAAATATAGTAATTCATGTTATTTGAAAAAACACTGAAAATGTAAAGAGCCTAAAAACATTAAAATTTTTGTGCAGTGGCTAGATCTCTTTATCCCTCTGATGAATACAGACCTTTACAGCATGTGATTGATTCTGCTATTCTCATAATCCATTTGAATGAAGTCGGTCTCTGCGAGGTACCTTTATTCATACAGTACAAGTGCTGTAACTACAAGTTGTTTCTGTTCATCTATATGTTTCTATTATCAAATATACATTCTGGCAATCTCCTATTATACTCTCATTGCCCCATGTTTTTGTGTGCCTGTGAAGTGCATGTCTGTTGCTCTCTGACCGATTCCCACAAATGAGCCATTAACTCCTTTGATATTTGACATAAAAGATAATTTTGGGTATGCTCAGAATGTTTTCTGCTCACAGTATAAGCATGGAGGAGCTGCTGAGATCCTCATTATGACTCAGGCTGGAGAGCAGGTGTTACCTTATAATCCTATTTTTAAAAGTTCTCTCCATTTTCTCTGAAAATTTGCATGCGCTACCTCAGAGTGAGAATAAGATTTCTCTGTAAAAACTGGTAGAGTTCACAAAGTGAATAAAACTTTCCACTCCCCTCCTACAATTCTCCATTTCTAGAATTCTGGCCAGGTGCATGAAGTTCATCTGATGTGCAGAGAAGTGCCTCCAAGCATTTTCATGGAACTAGGTTGAAGAGTTAATTAAGGTACAGAGTTCTTTATATTTAATGAATGTATTCACAGATCTAAACTAGCATTATTGAATATCAAATGGCCTACACTCCTGACTCAAAGATGTTGGCTTGAGCCATACGCAGAGACCAAAAGGTGGAAGACAGAGGGAGGAAGGATAGTAAATAAAATGTGGAAGAAAAGTAAAAAACGTAGCTAGGAACAAATACGGATGTTGTCTGAAGGTACATGTAGCTCTGACAGGGGCATAGCTTTCTGATCACAACACAATGTGATCAGAATATTTGATGGCAAATGTCTTCACATAAAGTCCTAAGATGGCAAAACACAGATCTGAGATAAGGTGTAGCATGCTCCACAGAAAATATAAACCTTCTCAATTTACTCATTTTCCTTACCGCTTGCATAGCTTCATTTGCAAGAGCCTTGGCTTCCTTGGCAACTCTTTCAGCTTCGTCTGTGTTATCCTTGATGTTAGTATAAGCGTTGAAAGCACGTGTGGCATTGAAAGAGAGGTTTTTGGCTTCAGTAAGGATTCTGTTGGGATGAGAAAAGTAAACACATCATTAAACCTGCTATCAGAGCTCAGCAGAACAGAGTATCCTACTTTTTCAAACCCAATGGCCTGGATTTCTAAAGCTATTTCTAAGGTGTTTCTTTAGACAGCAATGCTACACTTGAAATTTCAGGAGATCTGGCATCATGTGTTTAATGGAATCCACATTTTATCTGTGCAGAAAGACATAAAGAATAAAGTTCTCTAAAAGAGGAGGTTCTGCAAGGTAAAAACAGATCAGACACTGAGAAAAGATAGCACTGTGCTTAATGCTCTAATACAAGTAACATATTCATAATGTGGGTTTCTAGGCTATTTGCTGAGCCAGGCAACTCGATGGAATTTGCACTGTATGAACATGAAGGATCATTGAAGATATGTTTTAATGTAAAATCTTCGAACAAGTAATTTCTTGGTCTGGCTGCCAAACAGAATTGTCAGTTTTGAAGAAAATCTCACAGTCTGAACCAAATCCTAAATGCTAATTTTGCTGACCAAAATGAAAAGCAGTAATGTTCATATTGAATACTATACATAGATTAAAAGATAATTATAAACAGTTAATATTTTCCGGTGCAGGGACAGAGCTAAGCTAGCCTCCTTCCTAGGGGAATTTCTGGTCAGCAGGCTGGGGAAAGAACTTTTCTTGCACTCTCTCTGTATGATATATTCAAACATTTTCTACAAAGAATTACTGCACCTACAGAATGAACTTGAAGACAACAATCTTAGTAGTCACTGTAACCAACGTCTATGTTGATTTTACTGAATAAAGTGTAAATGGGCTAAAATCCCCACTAGACCTGGGTAAGAATGGATCTGAACTTGGATTTTTGCCTCTCTGGGAAATTCTCTAGCAATCTAGGCATATGGTAATGTAAGAGAGATAGGAATTACTCCTGCAGGACCTGTTCCAGCTTGTATGAAATAGTCATTGAGACAGTGTGTGTGTAAGAAAGGGAAATTCATCCTGGTAATTTATCTATTCTCTGGATAACTGTGACAGCTGGGCTCCCATCCTCACTTCAATTACTAACTGATTTCTACAGAATGCCACAGGAAAGACAAAGTGGACAGAAGGTATAATCCTTGGAGTCAACAAGTAGTTAATAGAGGGAGAGAGATTCCCTTTAGGTTACTGGAGAAACTGCATGACTGAGCTGCCTCTGCATCGCTCCTGGAAAAGCATATCTCCTTCCTCAACTACAGCTGGAGCTGACTAGGCTACTCTAAGTTTCTGGGATGCACTGTTAGAAAACATGCAGCCCAGTTACCTAGGAAGTAACTCAAGTGCTCCTTAGGAACATGGTTAAAATCCTTTCTGGTTAGGAAAAAACCAAACTGAATTGGCCAAATACCAATGGCATTTACTCATGAGCAGGCAGTCAGCCATAAGGGAGAAGCCTATACGAATGCCTCCTTGTACACAGCAAAAATAATAATTTTTCTAGATTAAATTTATGAATGGTTCCATGTTCTAACACTCACGAGAACATCCTCACTGTCAATCAATACATTATTTGAATCCTTAAAGGGCAACTGGAGAGAAAGGGCTCTCCCTCTATTTCTCCTGTAAGAAGAAATAGTGATCTATAGCAAATTTAGTATTACCTGAAAGACACTCAAGTGCCAGTTTTGAAGATAGATACACTTTTTAATTCCTCAGAGTGATAGAGACTGTATATACCTGTACAGTATAACTGTTTATTGTCAGTGTATTAAATAAACACCTTTATCCTGATGCAGGATTGCACAGCACCATGGTATTTCTTTGTCCTTTGAAGTTATGTATCTATCTGACCACATCAGAAATTTTAACTCTGAACAATCTATTTTGAGACATAATTTTTAATGTCCTTGAGACTGCATAGTTTATTGCCTTCTTTGAGAAACCAAGATTGATATCTGGATCAGACATAGGTATATGTAGTACTGCTATACGGCTATAACATTATAAACACTACCCTAAGCTCCTTAAGGCCAAGCTGCATTAAGACAGAAGCACATACAAGCACCCATAAAAGTTGATATTGAACAGTTAAAAAGTTCTATCTCAAAACATCTTTCCAACATTCGATTAAGGAAGCACGATATTCTTTTTTGTCTACATTCTTTCTCTTTCTTATTTCCTTCATGACAACCTTCCACATATTTGGGTATTTCTATGTGGTTGGGTAGGACACTAAAGTCACTCATTTTTAGAAACAGTGTCCTTCAAATTCATTTTTACCCAGGAAACCATAGCTGTCATTACTTTATGCACTCCTCAAAACATATATTAGACTGGATATCTAGAGTAGTGTAACTACACTGTAAATGAAGCCAGTAATTTTACAAGTATCAAAGATAATTTTCTGTCTTTTCCTCAAAATTACAGATTCTGGCAACCAAAAGCAATGTTAAGCATCTGCTCACAAGTCTTTGGGATATTCAAGTCTTCAGGTAGATAGAAAAGATGTAAGCAGCAAAAAAGTAGAATATTGTCTATGCTTTAAAAAAAAAACAACTTTTTTTCTTTTTCACACAGTGTTTTTATAAAATAACAGAACTCTGAAGCTATGCTGGGGACAGGTCCAACAGGCAGAATATCCACGATCTGTTTCTGAGTATTATTACTGCAAATTGCACTTACTATTCATGGCTTGCTTTCTTAAATGCATAGAATGCAATTAAACAAGACACCTCTCTCTTTCTCCCCAAAAATTCCAACAAAACCAACAAATCCTTGTTTTATATTCTTTCCAGTAAACTGTTTTCATGGTGAGTTATAAAGTATCATTCTTCTGAAAGGGCTGTGGTAATATAAATGAAGGGCATTGCAATTCTCACTAATATTTAGGAATGTGATAGTCGTAAACAGAAACTGAAATTTCTGTACTTAGGTTTAAACATTTTGGTCCAGGACACCTGCTGGTTTTGGGAGTGTGTTTTGAAATCAGTAGAGGAATTACTGTCAACCACTGTGGGGGTTTCTGACAGTAAACAATTTAGCATCACAATAAGAGCCTCCTACAAAAATGGTAATCTTAAAAAGGAAAATACTACTTGTTTTTAACGAAGGTGCATGAAAACATTTAGTGAGCTCTTGAAGGAGAATTCCTATTTTTTTCACAATATAACAGTAAGCATGTAAGTTAAACTGTGCTATGGGGCATCTGGCGGCACTGTTTGCTGTCCTGCAGCCTATAAGAATCACAAAATATATGAAACCATTTACAAGAGATACATAAATGGACCAATTTGATAGTTGCATACTTGCACAGATCACTGGTTATTTGTATACCCCCAGTGCAAGATGTCAAAGCAAAAGAAGAAGAATGCCCTTCAAATTCTGTGAAGCAATTTTGCAAACCTGCTTCATAATTGTAGCATTACCAGTGAGTGTTTGCCTTACCCATCCAGCACTGCAGATGATTCATTCAGCTGGCCTGCATGGCTCTCAGCTTGCACCACCTTTTCTGGAAGCATCCTGTCATGAATTTCTTGTGATAAGTCATCTATTTTATCTTTCAGCTGATCAGACATTGGTTGTATCTTATCTGCAACACCTTCTACATACTGAAAATGACAAAAGAAAAGGCCTTTAAATTGCTGAATGCAAGCATTCTGTAGCCCTATTTATATATAATGGTGTTTTTTCTTTCCTGGTGAGTTATTATTTCAACTTCCCCATGCATCAAAACTTCAGGGAACTAACACAGAAAGAGTAACAGAAATTGCTGGACTGGAAAGCAGAGAGGAGATAAACAATATTCCAAGAGCTACTTGCCTCTCTTGAGCTTAGTAGAAACTTTTATTTTACAATTAAGGAACTGCACAGTCTAAAAGCTTATAAACTCTGATTTGGATTTGTTTCCTAAATGTAGATGCATGCATAATTATTTTAAATTGTTGCTGTACTCCATAATAGTAACTAAGAAATGGCAGAAGTTTCATGTTTCAGGACCCTTTGAGTGACTACAATGTATTTTTGCTTATTAAAGCATCTTAGTAAGAACTATAGTTTTTGAAGACATGCCATTCCTGTTCCAATAAGCCATCTCAATGTGTTTCCTTTCCCATTTTCCCATTCTTTCTCCAAAGAGCATTTTCCCATTCATTATGAAGTTTGTTTTTTTGTTTGGTTTTTTTTTTTGGAGCTAAGGCACTGATCTCAAACTCTGCTGATAAAACTTCTAAGGCAGAATTTTGAAAAATATTATGCAAAGTAAGAGTGCAATCCTCTCCTCTCCCTGATCTATCTAGACCTAAAATTGTGGCTACAGGCAACAAATAATTTCTGAAGTTTCCTTCTGATATACACACAGAGTTTTTGTGCAGATAAATCTACATCTAGATTACAGAGTCACAGTGAGATTGTGAATGGGTCTTCTGCATCTGTAATTCTCAAGATAAAGTCAGTACCACAATCAGAATACCATATTTATAAATGTCAGACTCCATGAAACATTATGAGCTAGCTCATATGTAATCCAACGAATCACTTAAAAGTCCAAGTTATTAATTTTTATTTACCAGACTAGCTTTTCTGCCATACCACATTTGAAAAAAGAATTACCCCAAGTCAAATATTCCAACATTGAAAAACACAATGAAAAATCAGGTGTTACTTTAATTACCTATTTTGCTTCCATAATGATGCTTTGTTGTACTAATTCTCAGGTAAGGATGATAAAATACTCACCTCTACACCTAGGCTGATGTCATTTGCAAGTTTATTGGCTTCATTAAGGACATCATTCCCTTCCTGAAGGGTCTTTTCAACATCTTGCCTGCCATCTTCTACAGCTTGCTTCCTTTTCTATGGGATGAGTTCACACAAAGAAAAAGACAAGTTGTTTACTAGAACAGTTCAAATGCCAGCATCTCAGAATAAGACTGCATTTTGTCACCATGCCACAGTGCCCCTTTCTGGAATTCCCTGGGCACTCAGCCGAGACAATGACAACAATAAAGCACATGTAAGGTATCTTTCTTTAGTTCTCCTATCCCCAGCTTTGTATTGCCCTCCCACACGGCAGGGTTTTTGTTTCTTTCCAACAGAGGTAACTGGCTGAAATACTATTGCAAAATGAATCAGGAAGATATAAATCCTAATCATTACCCAGATGTGTAAGTTACTAATTTTGTAATGACTTTTCTGAGTATGATGGAAAAATTTGTAAAAATATTCTGCTACTTTCCTACTTCTGTCCACTGGTACTTCACTAACTGCTGGATGCTAAAAAAAAGGTTTGGAGTAACCTAAGGATTCCTGCTTTTCCAACTAGTAAAATTACTGCATATTTTGTAGTGAGGATGGACTTCTGAATAAAGAATTGGCAATTTCCTGTGCAAGATCCATTCAGTACCACAGATTAGTTTGATAGGAAGCCCTGGCAGCCACGTGGGCAGGACTGATGGAAAGGCACTCTGCTACAGTGATGCAGAGAATATTTTAAAAACTGAGATAGCAGGTAATTTCTCCAACCTTTATCCATCCACCTTTGGGAAGAAAATGCACAGAACAGAGATTATCTAAATTTGTCAAATCACTGTATTTCCTTAATTCAATCAAGCCCAGAAATCTCTGCTGAGAATAGAGGTCTCAGAACTCTAACCTCATATTGTACTTGAGGTGAAAGTTCACTGAGATACAAACAGAGTTGGAACATTTATCTTCATTAGGTCGACTCCACTCTGTCTTTGTTAAATGCTTGTTAATGTACAGTATAATATGCTCTTTAAGTCTCTGCAATATAAATTAAATCACAAGCAGACCCCTCTTCTATGAGTGAGATAATTTATAACAGCTACTAGCTACAGAGGACAGAGTTTGATTTATTACTCTGTAACATCCACATACCCCCTTCAGTCTTCTTCCCAGGGGCTCGAGAGGGAGATGAAAGTGTAAGTTTTCCAGAAGCAAATATATGACAGCAAAGACTTCAACTGAACTCCTATTTAAATATTGAGCACATGATTTGAATTTTACATGACTATTTATACTGGGATGAATTTAATTTCCCCCAGAATAATAAATCCAATGTACCTTCTACAAAGCAGATGGTATTATTTCAATAAAGCTGGGGAGTAATTCTGCTTTTAAAAGTCAAAGCACTTCCTCATTCTGAGGAACATGTTCCCTTTAACTTACATCAGATATAGGTATATTTTAATAGTACTTTTGTTTTGTTTATATTTGTGTTTCAATATCTAATCATGCAAAGGTTCAATCTTTGATCAGAATCCAAGTAATCTAGGATAAAACTTGTCAGCACTCACCTCTAGCATGGTCATATTTTTTTGGTTGACTGCAGATAAACGATTGGCCTCCCAAATTTTACTTGCAGCTTCTCTTAGCAGATCTCGAGCATCATCAATTTTGCTGTGGTAGTTTGCTAGCTTGTCCTGGACCTCATTTTTGAGATCCTCATTTTTCACACTGGGCTCACCAAATAATTTCTTCACCTTGTCCAAAAGATCTTCTGCATTCCTGCAATATATCGCCACCCATGAAGACACTGTCTTCACATTGCCTACACCAAATAATCTGAATAGTCTCAATAATATGCAAATGAAATAGAAAAATTAAATCTCAAAGAAAATTAAATTAAATCTCAAAGTAATTTTCAAGATGATATATGCTCAATAAAGTGAAATGACATTTGTTTTTAAGCCCTTTCTGAAAAGAGGTTTTTAAATTCCACTAAGGTCCTATTTATGAAGCAGAAAATATTCAAATATCCTCCACTGAAGACTGTATTTTTTTTCAATTCTTTTTTTTGGTCAGTTTCCATTCTTGAGATCTGACTAGCAAAGTGAGGTTTTCTGAAACATTTCAACTCGTCTAAAATATTTCCTTCACTCACATTAATGTGACATGTGACACAAAGTGGTTTCCTACCTTGAACTGAAGAAGATTTGTAGATAGGCCCAATTTCAAGCTGTCTTGAAGCAGACAAGTGCTTTAGACTAGACAGTCAAAAGCCATAAATGCCTTCAGGTGAAATAAAAAAAAAACAAACCTGGATCCTTGGATTTATGACTTCCAGTAGCCAAAAAGTTTGGCTTGTCTAAAATAAATTTGGAAATATTTTTTATGAATTTTGCTGAGCCCAGTTTTAAGGGACTGGAGTACTGTCAACTGTCTGCCTCCAATCAGCTTCACACAAGGAAACACCACTGTGTTAATCTAATGACAGGTCAAGGACAGAAAAAAAAAAAGGAGGCACTTCAAGCACTTCCAAAATGACGCTTTAGAGATAAGAGAAATTCTAAGTAAACAGGAATCTGTTGGACAGATAATAACTACAGAAGAAATTCATCAGCCTTCCAACCTAGGACAGATTAAGTTTTTCTTCCTGTTTCATTATGCCAAAGTATGGAAAACAAGAACCGTCTTTTCCAAAAAAACACTGCAGTTTGGCCTGCCTATAGTCAGTTCCATCAGGATCCTTCTAAAAATAAACATGTAAATAAATTCACACCAAAAAGATATAGGAAAAGAGGAAAAGATACGCTGACACTGGACATAATTTAGATGAAGGGTCTGAAGTAGAGCCAAGGAAAGTTGAATTGTTATCTTAGCTTTGGGATTTTTTGAGATGGATTGGGGTTTTTTCCCCCATCAGTTCTGCCTTTGGTTTTGATGAAAAAAACTATTCACATTTTGAATTCGTAACTTCTGAGGACAAAATATTTAATCAAAAACTAAATCCCAATATTGACACCCTGTCACAGAAGTGTGGAAAGAAAGCCAGGATTTCTCTCATACCTCCTCCATTATTCTTCTATAAGAAGCTCCTGTCTTACACTTCTGGCAAATTTTGACACCCTTATGACTCTGCAGTACTGGAGAAACAGTACAAACCAGATGGATTTCCTTTTTATTCCCTTGCCTCATAGCACAGTTCAAACTACTTATCCACCCAGCAGTCTACCTCAAAACTCTTTCTTGGTGCTCTAAAGATAACACTTTTTTATTGATCTGCTGTGCATTTTTCCCTCTGCTCTTTCTAATGAAGTATGAGGCAATCTGTCCCATGTAATCCCTTGCTTTAGAATTTCTGTGCGGCTAGACTGCACCACATTTCTTGAAATACTCTCTTGTACATTTAAGTTGTGCTACTTTCACTGGATACCATCCTAGAAAAAGAATAAAACTCTACAACATGCTTGAAGTTTTAGAAGAAACAATCACAGATCTGGCCCAACACCTGGAATTCTAAATGGCCTGGATCCTCAAAATGAGTGCAAGAGAACAAGAAAGATTAGAAACTGATGACAAAATGATTAAAACCCACCAACTGCATATTTGAGTCTAAATATGTTAGAACTGTCCTATCAGGAGAATAAATAAGGATCATAGTATCATGAATGCATGGATAAAGCGATCAACTGTCCAATGTCTCTCCAAACACAAAAATGAAAATATCAGGAAGCAATGTCAAAACACAGAAGGTATATCTTCAAACACTCTATGGCTGAGTTACGCAATTTATTCTCCCAGGAAACTGGATAATATAATTTCACAGAGGCTCCAAAGCCATCAGACAAATTCTTGGAAGAAAAAGCTGCACAAAAATCAAGCCACTCAGCATACTAACCAGAAAGAAAGAATTCTGGCTCACAGCAACCCCTGATAGCAACTCTGTGGCATTTGAGAAAACATGTAGGAATGTTATAAAATAGTGAAAGATTTATTTCATAAGTATGAAAATAATGGCAGTTAAGAACAGCAATTGGTGTATTTCTCTATTTATTTCTCTTTTAGAGAGAAATTATTGACTAATGTGCCATTTCAGTACACAAAGGCAATCAGATTACAACCTGGATTTGAAAAGTTTGAAGGAAAATAAGGGAAAAAACTGCATATGTAAGAGAAGCTTTGCCAGCTATGAAAGTAAGAAGACTTTACTGCATTTGTCTTCTTCATTTAAGTTTTGAGAATTCACTGAAAACAGGACAGAATCCACAGACTCTTGTCATTCTGTTCTTGGACAAAATTCTGAAAACAGAATACAATTCTGATAAAAGACATCTCACCAAAGAATAAGCATGATTAACAACTTCAAACTGACCATGAGGCTTGCAAGAGCCTTATTTTATTCAAAAGTAAGTATTTCTAAATGGATCTGTAGAGAATACATATGAGCACAGTGATCCACACACATGCACGTGTTCTAAGAATCATTAATTTTTCTTCATCCTTCTTCCTTGCAGAGTGTATCCTATCCACTATCTTACTACATTATTTAAACAGTTTTATAACATTTTTCTTTAAGAGGCAGTTTCACAAAACAACATCTAGGGTCCTTTCTTTCCCACCTGTAATCGATAGTAACTAATTTTCCTTCTGTTGAGTTCACTTCCAAAATTTCTTGGATCTCAGTGACTGCCTATAAAGAGGTAACCCTATCCTTAAGATAAACCATAAAACTTCGATTGAAATCACAGAATATATTCATGTATCTCTTAGTATAATATGTATTCCTTTATCAAGAAATTTAAACACTTGCTTCGTACATTTCAGGAAGAATGGAAGAAGGAGAGAAGTTCTTTCCCTCAGAAATGCCCTACTTCATTTTCTGCTCTAGCTATTGGGCTAGAGTAGGAAATCGTTTCATCATAGTCTGACAGTTTCATGTTGGCTGTAGCATTTGAGGACTATTAACACCTTGTTGGAAAGGTCCTTCTCCAGCCTGTCCTAAATTTGCAGGCAGCACTTTCAAAGGTCTGGCTAAATTTTTCTCATCCCTACTTTTTCCTGGTTTATTTCTGTGTGTGAGTAAAGAAGGCATAGAAGAGGCTCAGTGGAATCAGATGAAAAAGCAATAAAACATTGCTCAAAAGTTAGTTTTCAATATATTCTTTCTCAAGAGAACAGAGAGCAAAGCTATCAGAGTTACGGGAAGAAATACTGCACTGGCAGGACCTCCAGAAAATGATCTTGGTTTATAAAGTCTAAGATAGGCAGTGCAAATCTGATTCTATACTGCTAGGAACTCTTAGCTAATCTTGTATTCTATTTATGTCTCCTTAAAGTATGCATGCACCTGATAACTGACATCTTCAGGCCTGAATAACTCTATCCCAGACAGTTTTCTGATCCATCACAAATTCAATGGACCATGTCGCTGCTCTGCGAGACTCCCTGCTAGTTGTTTGCACTGGCGAAGGGCTAAGCAAAGCCTAGCTCTAGAAATATGCCTGGTCTTACTCACACAGAAGTAACAGACTACCAGAACTTTAACTTCAAGCCAAGTATTCTTCTGGATCAGATTAGTTTTCGGCATTTTGCAAAATGCTTTAAAACCACCTGCCAATATAATTATATATATACACAAATATTTACAGATAACTAAATAACTAAACCCTGGGCTTCTGAACTATTTCACAGAGATGGGATATTCTGATCTGCACTGTCCTAAACATGGCAAAATACATTCTTTTGAATGTCTGCACTATTGAATAAACTTTGCACACAGATAATATTTTTATTAGACCAACTAGTTTTCCAGAAAAAAACCCCAAGCTTCCAGACGAGACTTTTAATACAAAAGCCATTCATCAGGTCTGAAGCAGAAGCTAACAACAAACTGAGAAAAATTAGAATTCAATTAGAAATGTTGCTAGTACCTGTGGAGCAGAGAAGTAATTTCCTAGGGATTGCTTTCCACATGTGTAAGCATTTCAAAAAATGTAAATGCTCTATTAACAGATATGAAATATTAGACTTTGATTTCTTTCACATTTCTGTAAGCCTCAGCTAGAAAACTTGATTGGGAAACATGACAATCATATTTACAGGAGTCAGATATTGTCACTAGGAGGTTGAAGACTGGGGTGTCTCTACTCACTTTAATTCATCTTGAGCTATTTTTTCTTGCATACTGAGCTCTCTATTTCTCATCTCTATGACCATAGCTTCAGCCTCACTCTGCAGTTCTGGAAGACTCTTCTCCAAAGTCTCCTCTTGAGTTCTGAGTATCACATTCAGTTTTATAGCATCTTCATTTGCAGCTGTAGGGGACCAAAATACAGTTATGTAAGGAGCTGGTAATTAAAAACAACAGAGATGCTTTAAGCAACTGCCTATCACCTCTATCAGCAAGGAACACAACTTGCTCTGGTTATTTCTGCTGTGAAATAAAAAGGATGGTTAATCCAATGATCAGTAACAAATGAGAAAATCATATATGTTTCATCAAACGTTTTGTTATAGTTCACTTTTCAACACAATAATTAAAGAAGTCTTTATATCCAGTATATGAAATACATTGTTCCCCCCCTCCTCCTTCTGAAAGAAAGAATTTGCACTGAACCTTCAAAACAAGCAGAAGATAATCTACTATATTGCTTGTAGAATTAAGAAGCAGGCAGTACAAGCAATAAAAATTAGATTAAATTACATTTGGAGAACCTCAAAATATGTCATTTTTAGCATTCAGACTTAAAGTATTAGGAAGAATAAACAATTCTGAAATTTGAGAACATGAAGCGAAAGAGGAGTGAAAGACACCCACAGATGTCTATACCCAGTCATGTGTTTAGAAGAAGATACCCAGAAATGGAAAAGAAAATATGAAAGTTGGAATATATGAAGGAATGACTAAAATGTTTCTGCCATAGCACACCACATATTAGAATACACACTTTCAGAAGCAACTAGAGGTCACTTAAGACAATCAGTTCCATCTTCAATTTTGAAAAGAATTGCTGCCATTCCCTAGGTACAGAGCTCCCAAGTAACTGATTTCTCCAAAATGGCACTGTTCAAAGTCACATGGGTACTTCCGCACATTTTAAATTAAATCTTTAATTAAAGAAATTAAAATCAGTCTTTCAAACTTCAAATAAATTACTATTTCATCTACACATCGCATAGGTTTAGAGCGAATTAAGAAGAAAATTCTAATCTAATGATGCCTTTGATTAGCTAGTGAGAACTGAGATTTGTATCTTTAATCATGAGTGGTTATGTGGGGGTTAGTGAGGTCTGGAAGAAGACTACACCTTGCTCAAATGGATCTTGGATCACTTCTATATGTACTGTATTACGTATTATTACTAAGTTACCTCAGGCCAGGAATAGGTCTGTATTAATTTTTTTTTAATTCTGGAATAAGCAAACAGTGAGTAACCTCCCTGAATATTTACCTTAAAAGAGAAAACAAATATGTTATCTACGCTTAGGTTCAGAAAAATTCGTATCTAGTTTTATCCTTCTCTTCTCCTAACTATGTTTTGTTTTGAGTCTTGGTATACTGCAAATATCAGAGTCCACTGTTGGTAAAAGGTTTTGGTGCACTGACACAGGCAAATGCCAGGAAGTGCAAAGCAGGGAAATTCCATAGCTAAGAAGGAAAATTAGTTACAGGCACTCAGAAGTTCTGAAAGTCAGCCATCAGTTCAGCAGAAGTGGTCAGAATATGATCATTAGAACAAAACACCACAAACTTCTCACTTTTAATGAGGAGTTTTGTCAGTTAGATAAAAGGTATGAATTAGAAGAAAGTAGCTGTGCTATGAATCACCAGTGGCACCCAGCTGTAAAAAGAAATGTTTTTGGGACATTATTAGGAGAGCTGACATGGGTAAGTTTTCTTCCTTCTAAGGGTAATACACTGAAGAAACATAATTTCATGTTTTTTACCTGTGGTCAGGAAACACAGGTAAAACATAAATTTCAACAGAGGAAGGGAAATTACATGAAGGTGAGTAGGAGATTTGGGAGAATACTCTTTTGTGTGATTCAGTCTGGGAAAAAAGGGGCCAAAGTGGAATATGATTCCTGTCTGCAAACATAGGTGGTGGTGGGGGAAGGAGGAGAAATACCAGAGAGAGGAAAAAATATCTCTTTGAACTAAAGAACAAGGTTTGCTAAAGAACACATGATGAAAAACTAAGCATTAATATTTTTTGTCAAAATGTGAATGACTGTAATTATCAAGAGTACTGAAATGACCTCCTATCCAGATTGCGTGTATTTGTGGAAACTATGTAGAAGATGAGGTTTAGAAAGTTTTTGACAGTAGGGGAGCGGATGCCTTAACCCAGAAGGCATCATTTAATCCTGTGTTCTTGGTATTTCCTGTATTCTTAAAATGTTAACTTGGCCACTAGGCAAACACATTGATTTTGAAGTCTTTGTCTATTTCTAAGATACTGCATAAATTTATTTCACCCCCTCAACATTTTCTAACTCTGTATTTCAAACTGCTAAAAATGCTTGAGGAAATTTTTATTTGAGTTACAAACACTGGGCATAAACTTTGTAGAGTCAAAGAATTGGTTTTGCTCATCATCTCAAATTCATCCTAAAATATGAGGAACCTGGTCTTCTGTTTAAAAAAATTCTCAAAATCTTGCTCACTTCTTGTTGCTTTTCCCACTTTTTTTTTTCTTATCAAAGTTAAAAGTCCTAAAGATATCCTAAATTGCTGTTCAGTTCTCCTCCAAAGCACGTACAGGGATGTGTTACACTAAAGGCAATATAAAATGCATTTTATATCACTTGGACAGAAGTAGAAGCTTTCCCTTCCAATGAAATGGGTCTTCAGAAGCAAAGCTACTAAAATCAGTACTGCCGTGAAGATTTGGAGGAGGAAAGAACTGATAAGTATTTCTCAAGTAAAAAACCTGCCTGTATTTGCCAATTATTTTCATATTTTTCAGCCATTATCTTATCTAATAGCTATACGCAATATACAGGTCTTGCTTCTAAGGCCATCTACAATATTTTTTCTCATAGGTACTTGCTGCAGTGTAAGCACAGTGAATCACTCTGTGGAAAAGAGAGAGTTGGCTTAGCTTCATGCTTAGGTAGGGTTAGGAGTCACTTGCAAATTCCAAGCAGCAGATGTTCATTAACAGCAAGAAGCAATGCATTTTTGAAGTAAAATTGGGGAATTAAGATGAAGCGTTAATGTACCAAGTGTTAAAATTACATCAAACCTTTTTAACAATACATATTTTTAACTGCTTTGAAAATAAACAAAAGCTAAACCCTGTTTGTTACTTCATCATAATAGGTCATCAGATAACTGCAAAAATCCTGAAGGAACATGCTCAGATTTCTGCTAGTCTTTGTTCATAATTACCAACACACTAAATGTTTCTATAAACTGCATGCACAGATTTGAAAAAAAATCTGAAGACAGTTTATTGCCTTTTTTTCACTCAACACTTAAAGCACATGACATTTCTCAGCAAGTAAAATCTTCCTCACTGTCTCTCAGACCCTCTTCCCTCCAGTTTTCTTGAGAAACAACTCAAGTATTTTTTTTTCCAATACCTTCAGCAGCTTGGAGAATGCCTTTGACGAACTGTCCAAGAGATTTCGCTCTGTCATTAGTCCTCTCAGCATCCTGCCTGGTCTGCTCACCATCTGCTGTCACCTTGGTAGCCTGGTGATACAAATTCAGGAAAAACATAATTAATGAACAGGACAAGGCTGCTCTATGTTATATTCCTATTGGCTGAATCTATGTACAAAACTTTCCTCAGGCCAGAAGCAATCAATGAATTATTGATCAGATGCACGGGAAATGAAATACTCTGTTCAAGCACACAATTAAATTTTATTACCTTTTCCTTTAAATGGAAATTGGAAGGCTTTATTTTAGGTTCTTAGAAACCCTACTTGTGTGCAGCAGCACACCAATGGAGACAGGATGAAATTATCTACTGAATAATAATATCTTTTCTTAAGGAAATGTTGTTTAGAACCTTTAAACAGATTCTTCAGGGAATACTTTCCATAGTTTCACAATTGTGTACTTTTCAATTGACAAAGTGCAGCAGGTATCATGACCTCTTTGCTTCTTCCCTGGAGGTGTTCTCAAAGAGACAGTTCATGCCAATGAGCAAGAAGAACGCTAAATCAATACATTAATTAGATCAAGAAAGAGAGAGAAAAAAGAGTAGTTTTTTTCAGCTCTAATGCTTGAAGTTGTTAATTTATAACATATTGGGGGGCTCAGTAAAATTTTAGCTTTGTGTTACTAAATGCTTTATAATTGTATTGAATCACAGCAGCAGCAGGAAGACAGATATCTGCTGCAGACCTGAAAAACATGCCATGGAAAGGAATCATCTTAGGACATTCTATTTAGATCTTGAGGTCCCTATTTATAAAATGGACCCTTTTTTATTATGGAGAAGCTGAACATTTCAAGACACAAAGCTTGTCGAGCTGTACTGTAAAGCAAAAAAAAACCAAAAAACAAACAAACCCCAAACAAAAACAAAAAGCAAAACAACCAAATAAAACCATAGCTTTTTTCTTTAGGGATTACATTCCCAAAAAATACCTCAAAATAGGGCATTATGAACCTCCCAGTCTCTGTGAAATGGCTAGAAGGTCAATAATTTAAAATGAGCTTAGGTTTTCCCTGACTAACACTACACAAACTGTTTCCCAGTTACCAAAAAAACCCATGCTTTTCAGTAACAGTCAGAGAGAAATAGTAGCACTTAAACACATTTATTTTTGCCTGATTAGCTTCTAGATGGAAGCCCTCAAGATACTTTAGGACAGCTGGGTTTCTGAAATGAAATCCCTGGCTTTATCATACCACTTACAGATTTGGGCTACTTCAGAGTAGTTACACTGAAAGTAATTTACACTGAAAGTAATTTATATGAAAATAGTTCAGGTAAATAGAATTATAGAGGAAGAATTAAGAACCCATAAAGACTGCGGGAAGTTTGTTCTATTCCATCCCTCTATCAGTAGAAGAACATGTCTTTTCACACTTACACAGCTTTAATCATACTGTTGATTACTTCCTCTAAGATTTACAAGCCCTTTATACCTGCCTGGATATAGAACTAAAATATTGTTACAGTGAGCTATAAGAGGCAATTGGGATAGAAAAAAGGCAAAAAATTCCAAATGGTCTTGATGGACCACTGCTCTAACCCTGCCTGGCATTTCTGGTGTCATTTAATTCTTCATGTAATTGAGAATACCTTATTATTTATTGTCAAACCCTCCACAAGCAGCCTTTTATTCTTTGAGTTTTATTTGCTTGGAATATTCACATTCAGTTTTATTATATTCTACAATATTTCTAAGTCCTTTGCTATAAATGGTGTTTTATAACTTACATATACCTTTCTTAGTTTTGATTACTTTTTCCACATTCATGCTAATTCAAGTTGGCCACTTTAACCTCTCTATTTATGACTGAATGGCACGTACTACATTTTTGTGAAAATTAATCTGTCATTGAACAATTTTCATTTCGTTTCAGTGACAGTTCTCTTTAGTACTTAAATCCCATTCAGGTCCACTGAAGGCTTTCTGCATTTTGACAGAATTTGTTTTACTGAAAAACAGGCTTTTGCTTCATTATCTGTTCTAGCTTTAACTCTGTGAACATAATTAAATAGCGATCACCCTTCATGCTGTAGCTGGCCATTCCATGGCTAATTAAATGTTTTCATTTGTTTATAATAAGGTCCTACTAATTTTCTACACATTCAATTTACTACAGTTCACCATTTCTATATGGTCAGTTTTCAGCATTTTCTAACAGTTTAAACAGCCCAACAAACTCTTTCTGTGGGAGCAATAAGGGTCAGGTAGACTGGATGCAGAGCAAGGGTTTGGAATGAATCTTCAAGAAGTCTGGACACAAATAAGAGTTTTTTGGCAAAAAGGAGATCCCCACCATGGAAATCCAGTAAAGACAGTATTTGAGACCAGTGAACATGCTTTGGTGATGTGTACAGCTTATACTTAGTGGTGTAGGTTCCATGAAATGCCTCGTCCCAGTCTGGAGTAACCACTTAGCAACTCAAACTATAAACAAGTAGTAGCAACTATGCACAAATTTTTGTTTTGGTTTTATTTCTATGTTTATTTAGTCTGAGGACTTAATCAAACCTTTAGAAACTCCTCTAGATAGCATCTGGAGGGTGTCCTACAGATGTTTCTCCAGCTAGTGAGCTGCAGACCACAGAAGGAGGTGTAAACACAGACCTCACTGTACAGATGGAAGTTCTTGGCTTTCCCTCCAAATGTTTCCAGCTATTCCAAACCAAGTTGCCTCTGCTACTACTTCCAGAAATTTTCAAGTTTGAGAAATTCAGTACTTTGGGGGAAAGGTAAAAGTTTACAAAGACAAAAGAGGCATTTCTATAAAGACGAGTGATTCTGATCCCTGCCTTTCTTGAAGGCTCTGAAGGTACTCAATTAGAAGGGAAGTGTGGGTTTTGACAAAATGCAGTGAACTGAAAGGAACTGAAGATCTCAGGCCTTCCTCTGGTGCTAGGCATGGGAATGTGCATGCAAATAGGTGAATGTAATTAGTGCAAGGAAGACATGAGGATCTTCTATGTGACAAAGTAAATGAAGCATAGAATAATGTAAAAGAAGGAAAAGGAGTGCTGCACTGAAGTAAGAGATCATTGGTTGAAAAGAGACCACAGGGAAGCAAAATCCCCAAAGTTTTTGTAATGACTAAATACTATCGTCTTCCATATTTTATCTTAAAATCGTTAGAATTTTTTTCATGGAAATAGACTCCTCACCAATCCTCACCAGCCTTTTCCTTCATCAGTATTGGTTTCACTTTCGAAAATATAGAGAGCCTGCAAATCAGACACAGGGAAAAAAACTTCGGTACCTATGGTGGTACTATGTACTCCAAGTGCCAGCCATTACGTAGTTATCAGCTGTATCTTCATTTGGAAATGAGACTTGAACACACTATATCAGGACTCATGCTTCTTTTTGGAATATTATTCTTATTTACAAACATAGAAAGAGAAAGGTAGGACCTGTCACCAGTTGCCAGTCCCAATTTAAAAAAAAACCTACCCCAAACTACTCCAAACAACTCTGTAAGGATAATTAGAAATCATAAGGCTACTTTCATCATGACAATGATGAAAAACTGCAGAAAAGGAGCAGTGATAATGTGGCCACTACAATAACTCCCCTAGGATTACACTTTTGGTATGTATTTCCTTCCAAGAAGAGTCTATGGAAGGTCAGAATTTGCATTATTTTAGGTCATCTCTATGAGGGCAATTGGAAAATGATACTAAAAGGAGCAACATTAGAAGATGAAAAAAAATTGTCTTAGCCTAAGATTGACAAATCTTAATAGAAGAAATATAATCTTCCATGCTTGTAGAGCTGATATAGGTCAAAATTCCTGCTAGACTTAAAACTACCAGAGTTGCTGCTTGCAGAAAAACAAAATATCAAACAGAAGTGGAAAAGCAAACTTTCTCATAATGTGAGTATGTACAGACACATACTTGTGTATGCATGCACATATGGGTTTCTACACAGGCAAACACGATCCTTTCTTTCTCACTACGCATTTCAAAATTGAATAAAATCCATAGAAAGAAAAGGGTTTCTCTGAGAATTTTAGTTCCATAAGCCATGTACAATTTAGAGACATGATGCTAAAACTGCATGGAGTTTATGTGATTCTCTGAGACGCATATTGATCAGTACAGTACTCCATAACTTATTTGGTTCTTTAAACACACAAGCATGACTTTCGGTAGTTCTTCAACAATATACTTTGGGCAGCTTTAGTTATACTGAGGCTGGTTTATTTCCCTATTTTTTTTTCCACTAGGTGGCACAATTTATACTATTTTCTTAGACATTGTCTTTACCCAAAAAAAATGAGGTCTATATGGAAATAAAACTTTTGTAATAAAAAGAGTACATAGCACATCTATTGGAGTCTAACTATCCTCATAAATGAAATTTGGAATGCATATATTTGACTAAACTCACACACCTCTTTAGCGTCAACTTTTCCAGATAAGCTCATTCTTGGGTGCTCTCTACAGACATGAAAAAACTTTCTGACTTTATTAGGAGGTTATGCAGAAAATATGTGTCAATATATTGTCCCACAAAAAGAGACTGTTAGAGGAATTGCTGTCATTTCAAACACTGAGACTGAGAAGCATCTTATAATTCATCTATTCATTCATGTTTAATTCATACTCAGAAGATTTCTGTCATTATGCAGCCTTAGCCAAACCCATAGACCTCAATGTGATCACAGACATACTCTTGTCAGTAGTTCATCCATTTCTGTCACCAGGGTATCCAGATTTTCTCGTGCTAGCTGAAGAAATCTCTCTGGCGCTCGCTGAGGTGAAAGCAAATGCTGTTGGTAAAGAGATGGGAGAGTGAAAAATCGGTATATAATGGATGTTGGTGCTTCCAAATATTGAAGAGAAGAAGCATTAGACATTTCCTTTTCATTACAATATGCAATCCCTTTTGTCATTGACTCATGTCACATTCATCCAGCAGGCTTTTTTCAGGAATCTTGACAACTTTACATAACTTGTAAGTATGGTAGGGGACATACAGTATATAAAATACATAGCCACTTTACAGGCCATCAGCATGAAAATAATTTTATTTGCATGCAACATTGCTTTTCTATGCCTGAAATATAACTCTTTGCACACATGTTCAGAAATTACTGCTGCAAGATTCATTTATTAAAGTAAGCAAAAATAAATAACTGTAATACATATTTATCAACCAAAGCAAGTCTGAAATAATTAAATCTTGAATTTTATTTCTTCCCTGAACCAACTCACAGCTGTATGGTTGAACAGATTCAATTACAGGTGTATGTATTGAAGCTCTGTTATTTATGAATGTGAATACTGCCAACATACCTTTAATTCCTGTGTTGTGTTCTCAAAACCTTGTAACATTTTATATGGAGCAGGCAGTGGACCACTAAGGTTAACACTCAGGATCATCTGGTTTAGCCGATCCAGGTCATTGAGAAGGAGTCCTGTGCATTCATCATCACAAGCTGGGGGAAGAACAACAAAACTGATTTCTTCCTGCTAAACATTTAAGACATATGTTTGACTTAGAAATTGTATGGCACACATACCTGTGGGAGGTAACACTAATTTAATGCATATTAACCAAAAAGTGTAATGTAAGAAAAAATGGAAGCAACAGCTAGGGAATAGGAAAGACATTATCATTTAGTACTTAGTAATTGGGACAGTTTAATATAAAATACAAAGAAAAAACTTGATAGGCTTACCTCACAAAAAGAGGAAATAATTAATGTTGTTGATTATGGACTAGCCAATATAAAATATTACATTGGACAGACAATTCAGATGAAGTTTGAGAGAAGTGGACAGGCAATTTGGAAAACCTAATCAGTGCTGTAAGAAACTTACTATGCTTATGGACTCAAATGCAAGAAAAAACCTAAAAAATCTCCACATAGCAGCATGGCCAAGCATAGTAAACCTGACAGCTGAAAGCATCCAGGTAAAAATACTGATAGTTTTCTTGAAAAAAAAAAATGCTTTTCCCTACCTCTTTTCACTAACCAGCTTATAAACTTTTCATGTATCCTTTCTTACAAATATCCTTCAGGATGAAAAATATTGTTGTATGCTGCATTTATCAAAAGGAGTTTGCATTTTCCCTCCTTTGCTTTTGATTAACTATCACAAGAAATTCTCATCTTGTATCATTTATGCAGCAGACAGGAGAATTCTTCATCCTTTAGAACACAGTTGTGGGAATACCTTTCTGTTTCCCTGCATAAAGACTCTACACAGAACGGGCAAACCCAAACATCTCAGGAGATGAAGAAAACTGTGAAACAATGAATTCACTGGTGATGTTAAGAGACATGGAGAGTTGTATCTAAAGTTTTACAAGTGTGTAATTATTTATTTCAGCAAAGCTAGGCAGTTTAATAGCTAAAAAAAAACCCACTAAGCAAAGTGCAGGTTTTTGTAGAAAAGTAGTTTTCAAAAGATAATTACTTCTTTTCCCCCCAAACTCTATTCTTCATGTAGATTAAATCTTTTCTGTTCATTAAAGTTTTCACAGTTACCTAAATATGGTTCTTATTCTCTTGACTGTTCAACACAGCAAAGATAAAGAGTAGAGTTAAATATAGAGAAAAAAACCCCAAAACTATTTCAATACACCATGAAACTCAAGTGATGACTGAAAAGGAGACAAGGTAGATGCTGGATTAGTGTAGTAAGAAGTGGGTGCAGAAAGCTAGATACTACTGTTATTTCAGGACTTCCTTTTGCATTTTCATTGCTTCCATTTGCAGACTTCTTCCTCCTATTTCACAGTATTTTGTTACACAAACCGAACTGCACTGGAACTGCAGTCAATAACTGTGGGCATGATATATTCTGATTTATGTTTCTACATGAAATTTAACCTTCCCCCCAACTTATTATCATCCCAGTTCTTGCCATCTGTGTGCTTGCCTTTAGCAGTCTGAGAGAATTAAAGGAAAAGCAAGTTTTACAGCAAACAAGGTTTTATGTAACCAACACCTGTTCTGTAGCTGATCAAGAAGATAAGGAGATCTGATAATCATTTTGCAGGATGAAAATAAGTGACCTCGGACCTGAAAAGAGTTGGCCTTTATAGTTTGGTTTTTGACATGTTTTTTTTTTTTTTTTCTGATATATTATTTCACTTATGAAACAAATGAAAACTATTCACCTTCAAAACTCTCCTAGTTGTTGGTAATAAATTACTAAAAAATTGTTAGGTTAAAGACAAACTCAGTTCACACCAATAAGAAAAAAATGAACAGCTCATGAAGAGATGAAGTATGCTCAATGAGTAAGCAATTGATAAGTGCACGTTCAGTATAAATTAACACCTCTAGCACAATAATCAGGTTGAAAAGAGGAACTGCATCAAGTGAGACCACAGCTGAGTAGATGAGACAGGACTAAGCTACTCCAGTATGCAGTCTGTAATGTACTGTGGCTATGGGAAATATTTCAAGAGCATGATTATATTTTGCAAGACTAAATACTTCTGTGTCTATCTATAAAGCTGTCAGGATAAATTTGTGTCTAATATCAACAAATGCAGCACTAAATTCAGATCATTACAGCAGTGCAAGCATGTAAGAGGCAAATCATGCAATCAATATTACAACAGTTCAACAAGCAATTAATGCAAATTACTGCATTTTCCATTTTCACCACACTTCTCCATGCACACTAGGCCTCTAAGGATTTTGACTTACCTCTTGTGAGAAGCATGTCCAAAGTATGCATGCCAAAAGAAATTCTTTTAAGTTTACAGACATCTAACCATTTATTCCATCTTACAAAGAGAGATAATGTACATTAAAAGAAACATGCCTGAGTCACAGTATGTTCCTCCAATTGAGTGATTATCTGACAGAATTTTGCTTTAATACATTCATTCTGTGAAGATTCAGAAGACTGTGTTATGACTAGGTAATTTTTGGTCTAAGTGTAATCTCTGCTACGAGGTGTTGTCCTATGATTTTCAGTGACTCTTCAGTATCAGCTTCCTGTCACTTCAAAATAAAGTGTTGAACTACTTTAAGCTTATTAATCTGTTGGATATTACCTCATTTTTCCCATTTTGGCACTAGTCTCACACCAAATAATAAAATAGCCTTCCTGTGCCCTCCAAAACAGACCCCCAGTAGAGAACTGAAAGCTTTAGCTTCCTTGCCACTGCTGCTGGTTTCAGGTACCTTACAAAATCAATGTCTCCAAAATATGGGAAAATTCATATCCAGCTCAGGGTCTAAAAAACCTACTCAGGTTTACTTCTGATTTTTATTATCTAGAAATCCTCATCTGCTTGTTCCAATACATACCAGCAGTAGCTGACTTTAAAGACTGCTTGAGTTGGGTGAAAGAGAGGAATGTGGGTTAAAACTAAACAGGAGCTCATGTACCACAAAAAGGGAGAACAAGTGATATCTTATCAGCTTCTAGGTCAAGCAGGGATGTCCTAATTGAGCCCATGCAGCCTAAGAAGCAATTGTCCAACACAGAGGTAAATTTAATTCCTACAGCTGAGACACAAGGACACACAACTCAGAAGGTTGCAGAAGGCAGTCCAAAGCTTCCTAGATGTGGTGTAACAGACATTTTCAGCTCTCTCTGTAAAGGCTTGCAATAAGAAGCTCCTAGCTCTTGCTGAATTAAGCATTGTGTAGGAGCTGGGAGAGGCTTCATTTCACAGATTCTACAAGATCTGCCTCTGACAAAGACAGCATCTCTGCCTAGTTCTGAATTTGGAAGGGCTGAGATCATGGAGCTACTCACTCTTTAAAGGGAAAATATTGATTCTGTCAGGACCAGTGGCTGGGAGCTCCCTTGTTCTTCTTGGTGTAGGACTGATTGGCAGCTGGGAAAAAACCCTCTCATTGCAAGCATCACTCTTTAGTGCAAACACTTAAGTGCCCAAGACCTGGCACTTAATTCATTAAAAGAATCTCATTACATAATTTTCTTTCTACCAATATTGAATATTTAAATTCATAAAGATGAAAGTTTGTTTACTGCAGCAAGGCTGAGGGTCTTTTTTTTTGCCCCCACAAGACTGAGTTAAGGAAAAACTCCTAACAATGAAATATCTGCTTGATCTCCCTGTGTCATGATTGGTTTCTGTTCAGTCACATCAACTGCTTTACATTTAGGCTTTTGCTTGACCCCCAAGGAACATTTGTGACAGGAGCATGCATCCAAGGAAAGGGTTTGTAGTTTGCATTGCAACAGAGCTCAAAATATTGAAGACTTTTTTTTTGAAGTCTCCACTGTGCTTATGACAGATACACTGAAAGCATTCAGAAGGTGAGTTCTGACTTGCCATATAATATACAGAGCCACACAACAATAAAGCCTTCAAGTTCTCACCAGGATCATTTTGTTCCCTAAATACAGCACAGGAATGAGCACAGCCAGTGTTCCAATAACATTGCAATCTAGGCTTCTTCATTTTATGTACTACAAACTCTATAGCTGAAGTGAAGTGGAATGTCACAAAGTGTAACAAAAAACACACAAGAGGATTACTATTTCTAAGAAAACGCACGATTGCTACAGGCTTGATTCAAAATCTGAGAGAAGATTTGGGAGAACTTTTGTCATACTTGACAGTATACAAGGATGCTGGCAGCATTATTAAAATTAGTTTGCAACCATCACTATTTCTTATTGGCTACTGACTTTTTCAAAAGAGAAGGGAAAGTGAACTTACAAAATAAATTACTTGAGTCCAAAAATTATAAGAAAGTATTCATCAGCAGAGTATTATGAATATCCGTACAACAAACACAATCTAGATGGTTACTTTAGTTGGGGAAATAATCAGGTGCTAGCCATACTAATGCAAAAAAATTAGAATTTTTATGATGTGTAGCAGACCATAGTCTTGTATTACTTATTTTTTAAAAAAACCTACTTTTTGGATATAATTTTTCATTCCCTAATGGCATCCTAGAGAAAACAACACTGTTCTTTTCTAAGAATATAACAGGAATGGAATTGTGTCTGTGCCATGCACCTGTAATTATCTTACCATTGTTACTTAGCACTAAGTGAAATCTTCCCCTTTGAACAGTGGCTTTAAAAAATAAAATATATATATATATATATTCTCTTTCTATTTTACCTGTAGCTCTTTAAAATATAACTGTTATAACACAGCACTGAAAAGTGACATGCACGAAGCAACTGAAAAATGACACATTATGAAAAAAAAGTAAGAACCCAGTAAAACAGATTTTCAGCTATATCAGAAATAGATCACTTTAGTGAACACGCATGCTTCTTTACTTTTTCCCCCCCACCACCTTTTCACTGAAAATCATCACTTAAAAAATCTTTAGAATACTTGTGATAAGGGCTATGTTAAAATCTAAATGTTATATTTAAAAAGAATGCATTACAATATTTTGGCTAAAATACTTGTCTTATCTGATTTAAATATGCATTATTTGGTTTTTCAGGTCATACTGTGTGGTGGCCTTTTATAGAATCTGCAAAAAAAAATTTATTATTCAGATTGTTATTCTTTGTTAAATATTCTAAGTAAAATTTCATTTTCTTAAACATTAACTATACCATACTAACAGGACAGCTTAATCACATTATGTCTTACATTACTTACAAATACACTTTTTTGAACATGGGTGACTGTATTTGCATGTATTTTCTTTAAGTTAGACCACTTTACCACCCAGCTAGTGGTTCTTCACACTTCTGATGGGTACAATGCAATTGCAGTAGTTGAAATGGAACCACAAATGAGAAAAGTAAGTACATGCATTCAGCTTTTTTTGAGTATTGAATGCAAACAGGATGCTGCTCTTGACACTAATTTTCTGTACATTAAGAGTACCATCGTTTTTACTTTTAAGGTTTTGCTAGAACTGAAGTTTGTCAGAAGGGAATTTACTGAGTATATTGCAATTGGTTGATCTATGAAAGTAAAAATATGTTGTATACAGAACCAAATTCTCAGCTGCATTAAACTCAGATTGGAACAGCTCAGCATTCTGAGAGCAAGGACAGAAAACTTTAACATTGGCCCAAATCGGGGCAAGAACCTTGTTTCTAGTGGTTCTTTGACAGGACAAGGACTATTAAAGCACACTAGGGGCTGCAGCAATGATTCCCTACCAATAGCTGCATTCTGAAGCCTGTGACATACTAGACAATGTTAACCATGGCCAAATTCCCACCAAATCCATGCTTGCCACACTACCCTTGCCACAGCCCTGTGTCCACCACAGGAGGACAGATGTTTGATGTGGCTTATTTTCTACCATGTCACGGGTATTGCACTGCATTAGCAAAAGCAGGTTTGGAATAATATGGGTGTTGAGGAATCTTTAAACAAGATGAAGAACATCATATAGTAAGAGCCAATAGGCATACAAAGTGTCTACTGAAATATTTAACTGCAGTTTTTGCAATTTATGACATGGTTGTTACTGATATGGTATCAATAGTAAAAGACCAGTTCCTGTGATAGGGAGATTTAAAGTACCTCCCATCTGTTCCTATAGGTGGTTCTTATCTTTATGACTAAAGAAAAGAAATCTTCTCATTTGATTCCTTACTTCTAGTGATCAAATGAAATGACCATATGCACATGTGAAGGACTATTTTTATGGTGAAAACTGATTACCTAGTTAAAGGAAAAATGTCACTAAAGATAGCGTAGATATATTTCAACACCCGCATTCAAACATGTTGCAGTTAAATCAGCAATTATAGCAAATAACATCTTTCAAAGCAAAAAGGTGGAAAATTTCATTTGCCTGCAAACAGCTTTTTCCATTCACAGAGAGGATTTTTAACCTCATTATCCACACAATGAAATAGCCTGATTAACAAATTGGAAAACCATTAAAAATGATAACTTGCACTTAGGCTGTTTTGTACAATGAAACTCTGTCATCCTGGATACCCAAAAGAATTTTCAGAACACTGATAAGGCAAAAGACTAATAAAAAAATGTACTAAGTCATGCCTGAGATTGGAAAAATAGGATAATACTGGCAATAATGTAAGAGCTATTCAGGATATTGAAAAATTAAGTAATTTTCTTTTAGATGCCACTCTGGAACACAGTCTTTATTTTAAAATTTTGTAGCTGTAACACTTACAGACTTAACTTGCAATTACAATTCTCCTTGACACATAGGCCACAAAATTGAACTCAAACCGTAGTTATTTCAGCAAAGGGACTACTGACACTACTTGCAATCATTTTGCTGTTGTTCAAAATAGAGCTTAAGATAGTAAGTTCAGAATTAAGTCCTAAACTACATCACACTGCAGGACATTGGAAGCTTATTTTCCTTAAGTACACTTAGCTTTTAATCAATGAATCAATGCCATATTGTTAAATAAATAGAAGCAAGTATGTCTATATTCCCAGTAATCTATAATCTCTACCTGGGATTCAGGACTAATGCAAAAGCACTGGTTTCAAGAGACTTAGAAGCTTAGTTCTGCTAAGTCCTGGTGACCGTCTGAGAGCTGATCACAACCATTAAGTTGAGTGAAAAAATGTTCTGCACTGTGTAGTTCCTGACCCTACATGCCTAATATCTTCCTCTTAACCTCAAAGAAGCCATGCTTTCCATTCTTGACTTATATAATGCCTTCAGACATTTTAAGCACTTGTTTATTTTTCCAATTTGCTTTTAAAATGTTTGCAATTTGTTTTTACTTTACCATTTGATTTTAATAGTAGAGAGCTGTATGCCTCTGGGTATTGAAGTACAAAAGAAATGAATTCTTTAGAGAAGCAAAAAGAAAAAAAAGGTAGATGGTACCTACTTTTCTTGATGTTACATGTCCTTCACATAGACACCCCACTCTCTATGAAAAAGCTCCAGTTAAAGATAAAACATTTAAACCACTGTGCTTTGTCAATATATTCAAATATTAACAGATTAATAAATATTATATACTGTGGACTTACTGGAACTCTATGAGTATTCTGCTTTAAATGTAACAACCATAGCATCAACAGGGAAAAAAAAGTCACCATAAAGTTAGTCCCTCCACATCTGGGGAAGATGGAAAAGAGGAAGATACCTTACTTCAGTCAGGGCTGACCCAGAGTTCTAGAAGGACTTTGCTACCTTTTATTTTCGTAGGATAAAGCATACAACATTACATGATATGAGACTGTGGGCTCAAAACAAGCACTATCCAATTTAATGAAAAAAAAAATTTCCAAACAAAAATATAAGATAATCACTTGGTACATATCAAAATTGAGGGTAGGATAAAGATACCAGTACTGTAAAACATAAAATGGTGGTTAAGGCTATTAGTTTTCTATTTTAAACAGAAGAACTTCTTTGCTGGACATAATGTGCTATCATTCCTTATATCTTTTTAATTCCAACAGATGTTGAACCAACTTGATCAAGTAAACCTTAGTAAAAAATTTGTGTGTGCCTCATGGCATAGAGCATTGCAATTACTGGTTGAACATTTAGGACAACACTAAAAAATTCACTAAGACCAAATATTGTCACAACAGCAGCAACAACCTTGAGCAAAACTACAGACTCCACAAAGCCAAAAAAAAATCCTTTGAAGTTTTGTTATCAACTTTCAGTGATAATATTAAAAATTATTGAGAGTTTTCTTAACATCCCAAGGCTTGTAAAAATAACTGGACCAGATGCCAAAGTAGTAAGAAACCTGGCAATTATCTTCAAAGAAACACACACAACTCACTGTTACACAAGCAGGTTTGAATTTCTGAAACATAACAAACACAATCAAAAGTTATCCACAATTCTGTTAGTATACGTACAGATGCATTTCATGCCATCACGTGCATGCCGATGTTCACAGCCAGCACACTTCCACCCCGTGAATCCAGCCTTGCAAGTGCACTGTCCAGTGAGAGGGTCACAGGGGACAGGCAGGGAACCATAAGGATCACACTCACATGGCTGGCAAGACCCTCCTGGAATTTGTGGGTTTCCTGTGTAGCCAGAAGAACATCTAGACATTGCAAATACAAAACAAGATTTGTCCAGCTGAGATGTAGTGCACAAAGAATACTTGGCAGTATTTTAAATGTAATTTATATGAATACTCAGGAACCATTAAAAAAAAGGAAATCTTTGTTGCTTCATGACCTAGAAAGAAATATTGCAAACTGTCCAACAAACTGACTTCTAATCAGGACACAGCACAGTCTGGATGGAGAGGGTATGCAAAAGTAATTCCACACCCTTAACAGCTTTCAGTTAAACCTTTCATTACACCACAACAGAAAAATTCTTCCACTATCATTATTTGGCCTATAGACCTAGCCACTTGTGTTTTGTGTCAGACATGAAATCTCCTTGTAGACATTTGCCAATTTTGATTATCTTAATCCCTCAGTGTTGTGATGGATGGGACAAGAGAGTCTGTTTAGGTTATTAATTCACAATTCGGCATTAAAATGGTTATATGTAACTGCCTTTCATAGACAATGCCCATGAGGGCACAACAGTCACTAGGACAAAGGGTATGAGTGACATCAAGAAACACCATTAGCATGGCAACTAATTTTAGATAAAGTTTGTATTTTTCCATTTAATTTCTGAGCCCTGGAGGAAAATGCCCCCTCACACATCAAAAAGTAAAACTTAGGATAATATCTGTGATATAAATAACATTGCTTATCAATTCACAGAGGTGTATATAAAAACTATCTGTGTTGGCTGAATTTTAACAGCATATAAATAAGAAATAAATTATCCAAAGGCATGATTTAAACAGTAGTAAGTACACGCTTGTAGTATTGAAAAACATTAATCTCCTTCATGCCTTTTCCTCATTTCATTGTCCCTCTTTCTACCTTTTCCATTAATCCTACCTTTCACAGTACTGGCCTTCATATCCAGGTGGGCAGGCAGTACACCGGTAATCACTAGGTCCTTCTGCAACACAAGTAGGGCTAAAACTAAAACAAAAACAAAGAAAGAATGTTTTTTCTAACCTGTTGAATCACTTCGCTTCAATCAGCAGTGCAGAAGGGCCCAAGAAGTTCCATTCTTAATGTAAATGGCAGCATTTTCACATCTGTTTATAAAAACATGGGAGAGGTCCCGCCTTTCTCTTAGAATTTTTGCAAAAGCCTTGCTGTGATTCTTGTAGAGTTTGGACAAAGGCTCTAAGGGCTGTATCCAAGGGGATGGAGCGAGCAAATGCCCACGCTGTAGATTTGTGTGATTGAACGGTACTGTCACTCAGAGTGAGCAAGAAAAGGAAGCACTGGGAAGGATATGAAACAAAAGATTTAGAATCTGAGTTAATGAACATCCAGCCTTTCCAGTCTGATTTCATTTTATTTTGAATGAAAGCAGATAAGACGGGAAGAGTTTACTCAAAGTTAAGACATAAAGAAGGAAAAAGCTCTGTGGAGTCTTCCAAAAAGGCAGCATCAGATGATCTTCTCTAGGATGTATTGAAGAAAAAGGACCAGTCTATAGAGAAAAAAAACCCCTAAAAACTATTTCCTTCATCATCAGGGAGAGGTCTTATTTTAATCATTGAAGACACTAGATTATCTTTACTAAGTCACTTTACTACTGACAGTAATGTGTACCTATGGGCACTGTGCAAAGTAGCATTTAATTGAAATGTTAGTGTATCAAGCATCTGCACAGGCAGGTAAAACAAACAAAAAGGGTAGGTAGGGGAAAAGAACAGAACTAAATGTTAAGATGGTGCAAAATCATAAAACTCTTTCAGATCTTTGTGGAAGAACCAGAAAACACAAAGGTGGCTCATGGTGAGCCCAGGGCTTCTTTTTGGTACAGTACAGTCAGCATCCTCATCTAACTTGCTTATAATGCATTAAATCAATACTGCTTGAACGAGTATGTAAAATTATACCTTTGCAAAAAATGTAAACAAATTGATCTATTACTCAAAAACTCATTATCCAACACATTTTCAACTCCATAAAAATAGATCCATGCTAGGAACAATTCATAATTCATTCTCTCTGTTCTTTTTTTTTTTTTTTCCCCAGCTCATCATGTTAGAAGCTGACTGCTGATTGTACAGCAGTGTAAACACAGTATTTAAAACTGTGGAATTGATATGATTTCATAAATAAAAATAATTGCACTATACCATTCACAAATACTCTCACGCCACTCATGGCACAGCAAGTTAAGAAGATAGCCCATTACCTATCTGCATTTCATGAAGATGATGATTACTTGACTACCACACAATAGCTGCAGGTAAATATTTTCTTTAACAGCATCTTGAAGAGCTTTAACTGATCTGCACAAGATGCAAATCTAAGGTCTGATACTCTCATTTTCCACCTAAAACTGTAGCTTTATGAAATGTATCTCCACCACTCTATCCATCTAGAAGTTAGGCATTTAGTCTAAGCCAATTGTCCAGGCATCCCCTATCAGCACTGGAATATGGAGATGCACAGAGTTATACACACATTTGAAACATCTTTTGTTCTCTCTCTCTCCAATGGTGTTTTCCTTCAGGTTTAACACGAGTGAGATATACAGTCATCTGACCCTATATTTACTATATACAGCAATCAAAGTTGATGGCTGCAGCTAACAGAAATAAAAATCTCTTCCATGACATCTAGAGACATCTGAGCTAAGCTCTATAAAACACAAGCAGTTCTTCCTGGACACACTCAGATCTGACTCCTTTCTCAATGGCACTGAGAAATTGGATAGCAATCTCATGATTAAGTGTATTTATTAAATTCAGACTGGGTGTTACTCTCTTATCTCCTATGAAGGTTTATGAAACAAGAGAGTCTCACAATCACTTTTATGTGAGCATGACACAAAAGGCTGTGACAACACCCACAGCCATGCGGGCTGTGAGACTGAATGAGGTAAGGGCACTTCGCTTGCCCTCCCTCAGGAATCTCGGCAATTTCAGTCTGCACCTAGACACCTAAAGGGGGTTTTAAAAAAAAAATGGAGATAAGATAACAGGGAATGGTTTTAAACTAAAAGAGGGGAGATGTAGATTAGATGGTAGGAGGAAATTCTTTACTCAGAGCGTGGTGAGGCACTGGAACAGGCTGCCCAGTGAAGTGGTAGATGCCGCAATTCTTTGAAGTGTTCACAACCAGGTTGGATGGGGCTTTGAGCAACCTGGTCAGGTGGAAAGTGCCCCTGCCTACAGCAGGTGGGTTGGAGTTAGATGATCTTCAAGGTCTCTTCCAACCCAAACCTTCTATGATTCTGTGATACACATACTACCCATGGTCCACACATTTCTCACCTGGAGAGCACTTCAGCAACACCTACTTCCAGAGTTTATGTTAGCTTTTAGATAAGATACTGAAATGATCTTGGTAGCACAGCGTGGATAATATGTCTAAATTCTTGCAGCATGGTGCCATAAACACCCAGGTGAAGAGACCTGCTGCTTTTCTGATCTGATACACTTATTTCTGGGCAGCCAAAGGTTCCTAAGCCCCAGAAAAAAAAAATAGGATGGAATATTTTCAGCATTTCACACTGCCAGTTAGTAACGTAAAACATTTCTTCCAATATATTTGCCGATTTGCAAAGCTGAGAAGCTTGGTTGGTCTTGCTCTTCGCAACTCGAATGTCCTTTTTTGATACTAATAGACAGAACACATAATCAAGTCATAACAGAAAACACGAAATGGGTAAAACTCTGAAAAACTTGCAGTTAAAACTGCATTATAGCTTTCTGAGATAAAGGATATTTCTTTAAATACCTGAGATTTGGAAGTATTCTTAAAAACTCTTGCTGTGGATCATGATGTCTTTATCTAGTAATGTTTGAGAAAGAACTTTCCTCCTTCAAAATAAACCCAAGGCCAATCCAAAATGATAAAACAAATAAGTAAGAAGAAGAAAATCCCTAAATTCTCAGCTACACTGGCTGAAATCCTAGCTAAAACAACCTAAAGGCCAGACAAAGCACAGAAAAGTGGTTTTACAGAACACTTCCAGCTTTTCAAAAGAACAATCATGAAACACAAACCTGTTTGGAGCACTGCTACAGTAAGATGCCAAATATCATTAAGAGCTTCTCAGCAAAACAACAAACAAATCTCAAATGCTAAAGTATCATCTGTTGGGAACACGTGCAGAGGCATGGTGGAAAGGCTCATCAGCATAAAGCAACCAATAAAATTTATGCGGCAATAACTATATTGCTTTTAAATTATTCTATCTTTCACAAATTGCCTAAAACACATGTAACATTAAATAAGGAATCAATAAATTCCACATTGGAGCAAGAAAGGCACTGTAACACATTTATACCAACATAATACATGAGCATAAGACTTTTTTGCAGCTCCCTTGTGGCTATATTGTACTTGAGTTCTGTTCTAGCTTAATTAATGAGGATACCTTTATAGCACACACTCATTATCTTGAGTATTGCATTTTCTAGCACTTATTAATTTATTCATCACAAATTAGCAAGGGAGCAATTTCGGACTTTTAAAGGAAGATCAATTACCAAAAGTAGGTAAGAAATTTTTAGCACAGCTTCCATGTGGCAATTCTGTAGCCATCTGAAAAGGACACCGGATGCCCAGAACAAAGCTCCAGCTTGCTGGAAAGGCAATTCTGTGCCATGAGTTTGCTTACTTACTTGTTACTAGAAATGGGCAGGGGACAAGCACAAGGCTGACAGTCATCCGGAGAGCCTTGGACAATGCCGTAAAATCCCGGTGCACACCCCTCACAGTGGTGACCAGCAGTATTGTGCTGACAATTCTGCCAAGGAAGGAGACAGAATGAAAGCTCTGTCTGGTAATTACAAGAAAGCAGACAACATTTTGTGCCCAGCCTTAGGGATTCAAACTTACTACAATACAAAATTTCTCTCTCCCTGATATGATTCTCAGTGGGAATGCTTGCTTTAAGCATCTATAAAATGCCTGCTGAGTAATATACGGGCTTAAAAGAAGAAAGAATACAGGTCTGTCACTACCCAGATGTATCCTACAGAACTTCTTATCCCATTCATCCTTTCTTCCCTCGTTTGTTCCAGCCATTGGAGAAGGAGAAATAATTAAAATTCAGTCTTACTGTACCAGGTCACATGTATTACTGCCTGTAAGAGGAGAATTGTGTTTATTGTATGACACATGGTACATTGCTTCTTTGTTTTGCAGGTGTCTAGTTTTTCTTTTTACACAAATAGTAATACAGGGATGAAAAAGTAATGCATAATCTGAACTCTAGAGAATCAGAATGGAAAACTTCAAAAGATTGTTTTTATGACTCTCCCTGAACTTGGACACTTAAGCTACTTAGGCAAAATGGTATTAAAATATCATCCTCTGTTTTTTTTAGATTAGTAGCACAGCTTAGGAATTTTACATTAAGATTAACCTGGAGCATAAGTTTAGTAGTGTAATACCTGACAAATTGATGTTTCGGAGTCACACATAGTGCTGTGTCCATGACACTGACACACAACACAGGCGCCTAAGGACTGAGCAGGTGTCCTTCCCGCAGGAGGAGATGGAAGCCTATAAAATCCTGGAGCACATGACTGCAGTAAAAACAGATGCAGAAGAAAACAGATCATTACAGAGTGGACTGTGTGTGGGGAGCATTGCAAGCTTATCTTTCCAATCACCAGTTTTTACAAGTTGTGAAAAGAATCTGACAGGCTTCCAGCTGTGTTACAAACAATATACAGTGCTTTACAGATAACAAGAGCCAGTGCTAATTGGAAACATGGCAGAAAAATCCCTGGAGCACTCCACTGGTATCAGGCTTTTATACTACATCTTGAGAGATCTTTCATTCATATGCAGAATGCTTTTCTGTTCTCACTGTGCATCAAGCATCATTCCTTTCATTACTTAAGAAAGCAGTTTGTTTTTAAAATAATTTTTTGCATGGACTGTGGAGAGCAAGCATGATGATTCTGCTTCCTTCATCCTTGCTATGTTTTTCAGGTTCGACAAGCTAGTATCTGCCTACAGACTACCCAATGGATAACAAGCAAAAGCTGAATAATAAACAAGAAAATGGCTGTGTGGCTGCATTATTTATAGCTATATAATTTAAAGACAATAAAAGTACAGAATTCAAAACGTTAAAGGTTTTCCATGTCTTGAGAATATCAACCCCAAACCAAGTTTATCCATCACTAAGTCTCCTCTATGGCAACTTGGCAATAAAATTCTAAGAATAACCCCAAAATTGCCAGCAAAGCTGACACATGCAAAATCACACACTTGATCTGTATTTCAGGCTTATTACACAGTTCTGTGGAAGTCCTTACACAGCTCTCAGAAAGCACACAGCTTTGGCAGCATAAAAACACAAACAGGAACATTTTGACAGCTGAGGCCATTAGTGCTAAGTGCCTACAGAGAAGTCACTTGTCCCACGAATAAATCCCACCACCTAGTGGTGCCAGGAGCCTGTGAAGGCTGTCTGATGAGGTCATTTCCTACTGCTGACCACCCTTTCCCACTTTCTGGACAGAATAGTAGTACACTTTTCATACAGCAATAAAATGGATGCAAAAAAAAAAACAAAAACAAACAAAAGAGAATCTGGAGTAAGTAATTTTTGTGACCAAAAGCAGGATTCTTCAGTGAAATACTAGCTGACATGCTAGATTTATTCTTATACCACCACTCTGACAGTTTTATAACCATTGCCAAAACCTCCAGGAGAATAAGTTATGGAAAAAGCATAAACACAATTATTTTCTTTATAATCACAAAGAAATTAATCTTTATTCATTTCTGCTTTTCCCCTTTTATTTTGACTTAGACTACATTAAGTTCCTTGAAGCATAGAAACAGTCTATCTTCTTTTTCATGGTTTTTGAAGAATTCTAACCTAGATAAATAATCTCAAATGAAAGTAATTTGGTTTCTTACTAAAATATCCTTTATTCCTCTCCCTCTCTATCTCACAAGTGTACTTGTCCAAACAACATACAAAACACAGCTTTACATGTCCTGAGTGACTTTAGAATAAAATTTTAAATATATGGTACATCCTCAAACAAAACTAATATATCTGTTGGGTTTTTTTTTTCTGATAAGCTATTGACAGTCTTATCACCTATTTTGATCGAGGCATTTCTAAGATGAAATAAGAACAGACAAAAGATAAAACAGACTATATTTTTAATTGCTAGTTTTGAAGTTTTTCAGAAACAGCAGCCATTAGGAAAATTCTTACCACTGCTTTTGCAGCCTACTATTGGATGTAAAAAAAAAAAAAAAAAAAAAAAAGGAAGGGGGATATAAATGTCACTTCTAGTAAAAACTGCTGTGAATATAGTCTTCACAATGCTATTATATGGATAAAGCATGAAAGAGATACATACACCCTGTTAATATCTGCTTAAAAAATGCCAGGGTGTCAGATGTCTTTTTCCTGCTAAAATAAAATAAAACTCCACAGAATATACCATAACCTTCACTGAGCACATTAAAAATAAACTAAGTTATGAGCATGCGAAGATCACACAATTAAGAATGAAGCATGCAGGTTGCAATTCAGACATTTATTCAGCCCCTGGTGGGTGTGAATGAAAATGAAATTCTAATTACATTATCATATATTTTTGTTCAAAAATTCAATTTGCTACAGTAATTAAAAAAAAAAATCTGTACTTCTAAGCAAATGTTGGAGACCTTTAATTTCATGTATTTACACAAATTCAGGTGTATTCTCTTAGTGAAATAGTGTGCAAAGAAAATTACTTCATTCGCTTCCCTGCACACATTTCTCATGAACTTAGTGTTCCTGTTGACTCATTTGCTGCATAACACAATCATGTATAACATCTAAAGGGAGCAGAGTTCTCACAGATAACAAGATATCTTTCCCTTCATTTACGTACCCCAATTTTTCTCCCATTGCTACTTTTCGGGAAAGCCTTACAAGATCCCACTTAGGATGTCTGAGGCATTTGCAGAATATTCAAGGTGTTCCCTGCTACCTCCACCTAGCAATTGCAACCAATGAATTTAGAATTGCTAGTGTTGATTAAAAATGAAAACATGGTGTTTTGCATGCAGAAAGATTGGCAGTCTCATCATCAAGAGCACAGTCAGTCAAAAATATTAACTTCTATACTGCAGTCAATGTATTGTATCTTACACACTTTCTCTGGCACGGATCATGAAATCTATTTTACGTAAACATATGTTTTAAACTCTGTTGATTCTCTAGAACACTTGGGTACTTTTGAAATATGCAATCTTCAGCATGAAATTATAAGTAAAAAAATAAATATAGTGAATGTATAAGGAGCACCACGCTCACTTAGTTGACCAACACTTTTCTCCTGGTGTTCAGTGAGTTAGAATTTTACTATCACAACAGTATTAT
>VZTX01012292.1:248480-362467 GCA_013400915.1 Pardalotus punctatus
TCCAGTTCTGGGCGCCTCACAACAAGAAAAGGCATTGAGGTGTTGGAGTCCGTCCAAAGAAGGGCAAGGGAGCTGGGGAAGGGTCTGGAACAAAGGTCTTATGAGGAGAGGCTGAGGGAGCTGGGGGTGTTTAGCCTGGAGAAAAGGAGGCTCAGGGGGATCCTCTCTCTCTAAAACTGCCTGAAAGGAGGCTGTAGCCAGGTGGGGGTTGGCCTCTGCTCCCAGGCAGCCAGCGACAGCAAAAGAGGGCAAGGCCTCAAGCAGTACCAGGGGATGCTCAGGTTGGACAAAAGGAACCATTTCTTCACTGAAAGGGTGGTCAGGCATTGGCTGCCCAGGGCAGTGGTGGAGTTGCTCAAGAAACGACTGGACAAGACACTCAGTGCCATGGTCTAGTTGACAATGTGGTGATCAGTCAAAGGTTGGACTCGATAATCCAGGTGTTTCCCAACCTTAATGATTCTATGACTGCTATTTTATATGGATTTGTTCCACAGTGGAATCCCTAACCTCTTGTATGGGTGAATTCTCTGAAACTTCAGAAGCTTTCCATGGAAAAGTCCTGAAATCTGATCTCTGAGGTTAAATACTGCAATTCCCCACCCACACAGAGAATCTTCTGATAGGTGTCAGAATACAGGACCACACCTATGGTCAGAATTTGGCCTGAAGAATCATATGAGCAAATGCATAAGCAAAATGCTTGATTATATGTGCAATAAAGAATTATACTGATTTCCATATCCAAATTCTATATTGAAATGTTTTGCAAATGTTATACTTCTGCATGACAAAACATGGTGTATCAGAGAGAAAGAGAGAGTCAAACTCATTTAATTAAACTCAAGGTTCAATAAAATACCTGACTATCTCTAAAGATTTCTTTTATGCAGGAAGAAACACACAGAAATGTGAATATGCACAATCTCAGGACAGGCATTCAGATTAATGCAGTGAAGTAACCAATGCATGGCATGCATCTCAGTTCTCAATTTAAAGTTTGATAGGATCTAATAAATTCTGTGTGTAAGTATGACAGTCAGAAAAATCTGACACTAGCACTCCACACTGCATTAAGTTGGAAAAGACCACCAGCATGCTGGGTTGCACTCTGTGAGGAGGGCCGCACACAAAGACATTTTGATCAGTTATGCAAAGTTAAAGTTCTCAGCAAAGTTTGTTTACACACAGAAATTCTAAGAATCACATTAACCCAACAAGAGGTAAGTTCCTAGATTACAATTAGGAAATACAGTGAATTTTCTGCATGTGTTATTATATAATGTCGCCATCAGTGTACTGTGTGGGCAACACAGTAACCTAATACATGTTTAATAAGAAAAAGCTTATTTTTCCAAAGGAATCCACATGAATGAATACACCATGGGTCCCGGAGTCTAGCTGAGGATGAAAAACACTGCCAGGTACTTTTCAAAGAGGGTGTGACGTGTGGAGGTTTTGAGTTGCAGGAAGAACAAACAACATTCCTAAAATACTGCTCTGTTAGAAGCAGTTGTATCATAATTACTCAATTTTAGGAAATAAGTTGCTTTTTTGGTCCATGATAAGGAACAAACATTCCTGTCATTTTAGGCATTACATTCACTAGCATAACTGGCACTGCACTGAGCTGAAAATGGCTCAGATAACTGGCCATATTCACTGATGAGAACTTTTAATACCAGTTATGTTTAATATTTTAAAATAAAAACTCTTTGCCTCTGGGTCTGATCCTTCTTGCAAACTCCTTAAGCTATTGATTCTTGAACTGTTAGAAAAGGAAGTCATATGCTGCAAAGTCCAAGAAAATCCCACCGATTCCATTGATTTATGTACATCTCCCATGCATTTTGTGCATGCTGCTGTTGATGGTGCTGTTTCGGGACTTATTCTGGTATTTGATTTCTTGCCAGCGTCATCACTTGCACGATGAAGCCCTTAGGACTGGGAAGCATTCTAAAATGCTGCTTATCTTCCACACCTGGCTGTTTCTTGAGAATTTCTTGTATTGTAACACAGGTAATAAAAACGAAAAACCCAATCTGTGTGAGCTCCAAACACAAGCAAACAGGGGACTTCAGCCCATGCAAAGCAGAGTTTCTCATTACCAGAGCTGCAGGCCGGTAAGCACCTCGTGGGCACCCACTGGCACTGCTGGTGCCCCACCTCCGGGGGGGTACTCGAATCTGCTGACTGCTTCCTGCATTTTCTTGCAATTTAGGCACCTGTCTGCTGATTTCACAGCGTCTGCCCACGAATCCTGATTTGCAGATACATCTTCCCAACGTATCACACTGCAGTGACACGGATCCTAAAGTACTGCAGCCACAGGGTATACAAAACAGCTTTTCTGGGGCCCAGAAGTAGTTGGGCTTTAACAATGAAAAGTAAATGAAAAGTAAACACTGTTAGAAAGTGAAGATAAGGAAACTACACCACATAAAAGAGTACAGGAATAAAGGCAGGAGTAAACATAGAGGTAAACAAAGATTAATTCCAATTAACCACCAGTATTGTATTAATGAGCTTGAGATATTTGCTGGGTACCTTATGCAATCTGCAAATTCCACTGATACCAGCAATTTTTCTTTGAACATACTCTTTAAATACTGTTGAAAATGAAGCAAGCAAACCACTTCAGAAATTACATCATTTTAAAGGGTGAAAATGATCCTTTTGATTTCTGCAGTTATTTATGGGCTTTAAATTACACACAGGTGGAGGTGTTCTGAGGACACAGGCCTAACTCATGAGTCCTTATGTTGAACTAGAGAAACGTGCAGCCAGCTACAGCATATTCCTTAGCTGCCTGAAGACAACTCTGTGAAAGTTTATGAAACAATATTTCTCTGCAGTGATTTATGAGACAGGAAAACAATGTCAAGGCAAAGAACACTTTCACCAAAAAAAAATACATTGTTTGGACAACACAAGAAGAAACCCTAAGAAAAAAAACATAAAAGCAGAACATTGCAGCAGAACTAAACTAGCATTCTGTTTTTCTTCTAAAAAAAAAATAAAAAAAATCAGATGCTACCAGATACATTGCGACTTTCTTCATAGAGGGATTATCTCGCAAAGCTGCAATATTTTTAACTAATTTATTTATAACAAACATTCAGAATATAAAGTCTATATACCAGGTATACAACATACTTATAGTGAGGCTTAAAATGCATTCATTGCATGTAAATGCAATCTCTTGTGTTTTGTTCTACAAAACCACTAGAATACATTTTAAAAGCAACCATTTTACCTTGCTCTGCATAAGAAAAATCCATATATGCTCTTTAAGTGAAAAATACACCACAGAATTAAAAAACCCTATCCAGAACCAAATGATATTTAGTTATGACAACCAGGGAAGCAAGCTGAAAGGAAACCCCTTTTCTGGTCACTCACTTTGCAGACGTCACAGCGGCGCCCGATGACGTTGGCTTTACATGCGCACTGGCCCGTCCGAGAGTCACAGATCTCCGAGAACGAGCCATTCATGTGACAGTGACAGGCTGCAGAGGAAGAAGGAGATGTTAATGCGTTTCCTAAAGCTAAATCTAATAGCCATATGTTTACAGTGCAGCTTTTGCCACTCTGAGAAATACCCAGCCTGGGTAAAGCAGGAAAGTGTTGCTCCCATACACTCACACATTAACCTGCACATACTAACATGGAATTTTGCTCCAAATTATTGCAGTCAGAAATTTTGCCTCAAGTTCATTAACAAGTTGTTTTAGATGCTCCTCTCAGATCAAAGCAGGGTGTTGAGGGCAGATTACAGAGACTTGGAGTGGGGAGGGCTGAGAGAAAAATACAAAAAGGGTACAGACCCTCACAAAAGATGTGTACAGGATGTAGCTACAGCCAGTGGAGTGTTACTGCTCCACATGCTGGTTCTGCTGTCCTGGAGTTCACTCCCTGTCAATATAGTCATCAGGAAATGTTGGCAGGCTGAGAAACCAGTACAAAGTTGACTCTATACAAGGGCAGTGATGCTTTCATGCCCCAGGCTGCACTGAAAAACATACCAAGGATTATCTGCTACCATGACTCTCCAGGATTTCTGTCTCGGCAACAACATCACAGTTCCCAGAGGAAATGTAACCCAACTGACCAGCCTAAATCATCACAGTGCTCCCTTAAAGATTTAAAAACACAATGAAAATGCTGTTTCTTGAGGGCAAAAAGCAATGCTTCTGGCTCTTAAATTATTATGTTTTAGGAGAAGACAAATTTTGGGGAAGATGTCTACCACCCTTTATGTTCTTCAACCACAAGGACATTTATATTCTTCAATCCTTTTGGCATGCAGAGATTTGGAAAAAAAACTTAGCACTCTCAGTAGAGAACGGGGATATGACTGGTGTCACAGGGACTATAACCATGCAGTTACTGATTCCTTCAGAATGAGCCGGTTCCTGCACATCCTTTTCTTCTCCCAGAGGGGAATGAATCCACACTCTATACAAACTATCAATCTACTCTGTAAACTTGGGCTCCAGTCCACATTTTGCCTTCCTGCAGCGCCCTGTCTTCATGTGTTGCTTTTTCCTCTCAACCTGACACCTTCATTTTAAGAAACACTTAAAAGTCCCAACAGTGAGCCCACGGCAGTCGCATACTTGCATGTCACAAGGTGTTATGTGAGACAAGGCAGTTATGTTCTTCCTATATATAGACTATTACAACAGGACCTTCCTCATTACTTCATTGGACTTGCTAATTTACAATTTTCAATCATAAACTGAAAGGAAGGGTGTGGGTTTTTTCTCCCTGCTTTTGAGGTATTCTGCAAAAGTTGCTTCTTTTAATGAAAGCAACTTTATGACTTACTGTTCTGTTCATGGCATTGTTCCTCAAATGTTTGCAAAAATTCTGGAGTAAGTAACAAAAATGTGCTGGTTCTGCTGTTCATACCAGTCATGTAACACCTTCAGAGATTTTGATCTCCTTCTGTTTTGCAATATATTTTTTAAAAGTTAAAATTAAAATACACTTTTGATGTAATTAACATTGCTTATCTTTTCCTTTCACTCTCAGCTTTCAATACTAAACAAACCTATAATTTACCTCTTTCATCCTGTATATAGCCCTCTTTACCATGATATTCATGTTTTAAAACTGCTGACACTCCAAACCATACACAGTGATGTGTATCACATACATAACATGTTTTTAGCATATATCTAATTAAATGGTCAGTGGGGAAAGATAATGCTAAAGCTTAGATTCAACAAACCACAATCCTCAATGCAAATTAAAAATACTTCCCCAACCTTTTTATACAGACCTCAAACCCCAAACTCAGTTTGATTTGAATTGTTTTGCTTATCAGGCATATGACAACACAAGAATCAAAAAGAAAACTCACACTGATTTTATAAATGGATGAGATTGTCCTATTTAGATTACATATTAGAAGAAGCAGCACTCCATGGAGTCTTAACTCAATCACAGATGACTGAGTGCAATGCAATGGTAAGGGAGAATTTGGAATATCAGGACTGTGATTGTTTTTCTTGGCTCTGGCAGTACACAGAGAAGAAACATACAGTCAGGGCTATTCATCTAATAAACTGTTACTCAATCTAATAAATTGCATTTATCTCACCTAAAGCCTTCCCATTCATTCACCTCTACTGGGAAAATTAGCTCTTGCTCAAACCTCCAAATGGTTGTTGTAATACAATGCAGCCTGTTGGAGAAATTTGTCTTACTTTCTACCAAAATGACACTGGTCAAGACCCTTCATTCTGTCTGTAGATTTCTATAAATATTTATGAGCTTGTATTTATGATCAAACTACACACTTATTCTCCTACAACAGCAGTACCTATACACTGGAACTTAGGCAGACTTGCATATTTGCTTTAATTAATCTCATGACACTGATCTCTATTACCATCCGCTCAACCTCCAGGTATTTGCTTCAGCACACTGTGCTAATTCCCTCCAAAAAACAACCTTCTAGAATCAAATCAAGTAAGTCGAGGACATTTGCTCATTGTTCTCAGATTTATGGTTTTGTATATATACACCAAAAAATTCAGAGATGCTACAATGGTATAAAGCTGTACTGTCATTTGAAACAGTTAACATACACAACAGCACTGTACTGAGAAAGAGGAAGGAACATTTCAAACAATAATTTGAAATCAAATTCATGCTTTGCAATACTCTTGGATTTGGCTTTTTAATAAGGAACAAAATTGAAAACAACAAAGTAAAGGCACAGTCCCTCTGATATTGTAGCTGCAGGGCAAACTTCATGGAAGTCTGCAAAGGAAATAAAAAATCATATGCAAAGAAGAAAATGTACATGAAAGGCAGAGACTAGATGAATACAAGGTAACTGCAAGCACAAGGATATGAATACATTAGGGGGCTCTCCTTGTCAATGATACTAACAACAAAAGCAAAGCTTGTAATTCAACATTAAACATGTATATATTTTTAATATTTTTTTTAAAAATGGTATGTTTTCCAAACTCTCCTCATTTAAAATCTCTTTCTCATGGACCTGTCACTGCTGTGGAAACAGTCAAAGCACCAATCCTATTGATGCCTCAGGAATGGTGACAAGGTACTGGAAGGCATGATTTTTGAAATACACTTCTTCTTAAATCACTTTACACACTTAACATTCAAACTTATATGACATCATTCATCATGACCTATTAACTCATGGAAGAATATATAGGTTGTCCAAACTTTTTCTGGCATTGTTTAAAGTAGGTACAGAAAGCATTTACACAGGTATATGTCTTCATGGTTATCTATGACTTTGTGTATACCAGTGTTTATCACCCTTAGGTGAGAAACTTGGTGAAGTTCTGCATCTTGTTGGCTCCTACACACTCTTAGGAGGTCCAGCAGAACCTAGGATTTTCACTTTTAGACTGCAGGCCGCTTATAGGGCAAGTCCTGGAAACAGATGCCAGTGCCTCAGACTTCTGCGCTTGCAACACATTCTGCAGACATGGTCCCCACGTTCCTACACCCAGAGCAGTAAGACAATGCCCCAGCTCTTTTACTTGCATAATTTCATCCTGCTATAACACGTTTGTACTCAGTGGAGTTACCTTTGTGTTTATTCCAATGGACCAAAGGGGAATAAATCCTTGTGACAGTGAAATAAAATGCTCAGCTCCCTCAGGACAGTTTGTAACCTGTTTTATTCCACTTCTCAGAATGGGAAGGAAGGGTACGTGAAGAATGTTTTCTTAAGTTAAACACACTTGCTCTGCATTCTCAATTGTGCCAGCAATGGCTCAGAGAGAGCCACTGCCTCCTACAGAAAGAAAATCTCCTGTTCCTGCCAAATCTTCCATCTCCTCTGATTTTTTGCAGTCACTATGGGGAGGGATGTGCTGGGGTTGATACTTGAACAACATGCCACCGCTCAGCTGAGAATTGGTAGCTTGCTGCAGTGCCAGGCATCTTCCTCCAGAGCACTTTAGAAAAATCATCTGGAGATTTTGGAATCTGATTTGCAAGCAGGAGAATCTTGACCTGTAGGCAGGAGCAGCTCCCAACTGAGGTTATAGAAGTGGCAAACAGATTACAAATGCTGCCAGAGCTGGACCCTGAAACTGAAACATTGCTCCCTCCTTTCAATTTCACAAGTTAACAGGATTTTTCTGGATAGCTTATAGCATTTTTTGTGAATAGCTGTCATTTATTTGTATTTATTTAATATAACCTTTTGCACCCATGCAATGCTCCTTATTTTTTTTCCATGTCTGCTTGAACTACAGATTTTCTAATAAGTTCTTCTTTCTATTTACTTTAAAGCCTCCCTTTCCATATGCAGATGCACAGTATCATTATTAGAGCTGTAAGTATGCTGCATCATTCTCTTGCTCACACATACAGAGGCAAAGTCTCCTCTCAGGAACAAAGTTATAGGATAGATCAATACTGTCAGGAGCTGTAAAAGTTCGTGACTTACGTTGACAGTTCCTTGCATGAAGAGCATCACCAAAATATCCATCAGCACACCTCTCACAATATTGGCCTGTTGTACCTGGCTTACATATCAGACAAGCACCAGACAAGCTGTCACAGCTGCCAGGAATGGAGAAGTCAAGGTTGTCATTACACTGGCAAGGCTGGCATGATCCCCCTGGTATTAGAGGTTGTCCAAAATAGCCTTCTGCACACCTAAGGTAAAAGACATCATCAGTTAGGACCCTTAAATAATCCTCTCATTAGAAATATTTAATTCTGTTGCCTCCCTGATCACCAAAAATGATTTGATCTTCTCTCAAGTGCATCAAAAGCATGTTTTTTCTTTCTCCTTCCTTCTCTTTTTTAACAACACTGTAGATACTGCACCAGCTGAAATCCTGCCAGTTCTGCTAGTAATTAGACTTCAGTGGGAGAAAAATCTTGTCACTGGCACTGAAGGTGAGACAAAGCATAGCACGAAATCTCAGAGGCACTCTAGAGGAAGGGGGGGTTGGACTAGATGATCTTGAAAGGCTGCTTCCAACCTAAAATATTTTATGACTCTATGTTATATATACTTTGTATTTCAGCACATTATGTATAGATGTTCTGTACTCAATCACCAGCAAGCCTGATGATTTTTTCCCTCTACCTTAAAAACTTTAGTTTAGAAAAACACCTTTAGAATGTAATAGAGACATAAATTTGTTTACCTTACAAGATTCCCCCCTGATTTAGCCTTCTCCTGATCTACTGCATGGTCAGATTTGCTTAATTAATAGATTGCTAATCTCTCTGTATGGAGCTACGTTGGTGCATACTGTACCTTTCATATATTAAGAGAGTTGTTTGGAAATACCACATTCTTTTTCACCTTGCCCACCTGCAATTTCTGTGAGTACCATGTAAAGCAGGTTCGTGAATCTGACCTAACATGAGTCTGTATTTAAAGCAAATTTCCACTCATCTCACAGCCTATTTCCTATTTACATTCTGGTCTGCTTTCTCTTTCTGTTACATTTGCTCACACTTCATAATAAAAGCAACTTGTAGATAGTGAAGAAAAAGAAAAGAAAAATTGCACAGTTCTAGCTAATGAATTGAGTATGAACTCAGATGAACTCCAATTAGTATAAAGAAAACAGAACTTATATAAAGGATATTGCATAAATTAACTTTTCCTACTATTTTAAAGTCAGTTTGAATGCAGTTTTAAGGTATACAAATATCCTCTCTACTTTGTAGCAGTACTGGACTGCAAAAGATTAAGCAAAGATTTTGTGTATCATCCTAATACAGGAATGCGGAGGTCCACTATGCTTTCACTCTTGTCCCTATATACACATCAAGGTCATCCTTTTCCTTGCTTCCAGAATATCTCATAAAGCTTTCAACAGGATCCTAAGCAAAGCTGTCTAAACATTTATTAAATATTATTCACCATCAATTAATAAAGACTACAACTATTATAAAAACTGGATAACTGAGAGCAGGGTGGAAAAATAGTGGGAACTAATTGAACAGTTTTTTGTAATTTTACACAAAATAGGATTTTTTTCAATTCTTTCAAAATATCCACCATGCAGACCATAGATGAATAATATGTATAAATAGTCCAGTGGTTTGGGTGCATGTAAGCACTCAAGATCATGAGTAAAGTTTCCACAATCTAGCCCACTCCTGTAGCACAGTCATCTCTCAAAATTACCTCGTCATAGCAACAAGACATCAAAATCTTGTCATTAGAATAATTCAGGTATTTTATTTTCAGAACCTGTTATAAACGTACCAATTTATTGTATTTCCTGCAAAGGAATAGATTTTTTTTTCCTTGATGGAGGATATCTCAGCAACCACAAAAGACTAATTTTTAGCTTAATTTCACCAAAATAAATCAGCTTTTGTTTTAGTGATGATATCTCAGTTACAAAGGCCAGGAATGTATCTTAACATGAAACAATTAATAGCTACATTTTATCAAAACCAAAGAGTATCTGGACAATTTATGCAGTTACCTTACTTTACCTAAACCAGATTATATCTGAAGTTAACAGAGGCTTTGCTAACTTACTACTGGTGTGTTTGTTATAAAGCTGTATCTCTTGGTCCTACTCATCTATTTGATTTCACATAATGTGTGTTTGTTCTCCTCTTTCACTTCCATGTAGGGGTTAGTTCAGTATTTAGCAGCATTCTCAGAAACTTACCAAGCAGCTCACAGAAAAGAACACTCCCATGATTTGTGCAAAATTCACTGCTAATACTTTCTTTCTATTAATAACAGGATACCTCGATAACTTTTTGTATTCTTTCAGTTTAGTCTTTGATAATTAAAATTAGAAAACCCCACTAACATTACATAGCCATATTCTACTTATGCACATATATAATTTCAAATCCAATTGAAGATGATCCTGAAAGTAGGGGTAAACCAGTCAAAGTCTAAAAGAGAACTGTGTGCATGTATCTATGCAAATTCTCCCTCTTTTTCTCCTGAAGTTGCAGGGGAAAATTTAAAAAATAGACCTTCATTAGTTCCATCTTTATTCACTTAAGGACATTCCTACTTCAGCTTCTTTTCTCAGGTTCAAAACATTATATGTTTGGCAAAGTTTACATTAAAAAACACCAATAAGTATGTGGCAAGGAAAATTACTTTTATGCATTACACAAAAGATGCGTATAAATAAATGACTGCTAACTACAACATAACACCTCTGAGATGAAAAAATAAAAATAGGAGTTAAAGCAGTGAAAAAAGTTGTTTCCATATTTTTTTTTTTTTACTCTCAAAATGCAGGGGTGTCTGTGACTGACACTGGTTTAATTTAGTGTAAGTGGTGCCAAATACAGGGCTACTACCTAAATACATGTGCATGAATGTGTACTGGGCCTGGTAGGTAGGGAATTAATATTCCTCATAGCAGTCCATATAGTGCTTTGTATGTACACATATATGCACAGAAATGCAGCACTATTTTCATATTTTCTGTGGGAAAAAAAAGCCCTTGAGACAGAGTTAATTAAGCCTGCAAATCCAAACACTTTAAAGCCTGGAAACGCTATTTTTACAGTGTCTTTTAAATTTATGTGCATTCAACCTGTGCACAAAATCAGGCAAAAGCCCTGCGGAGAAACAGTTTGTGAGCACACAGTGAGATATCTTAACTCAGGTGCACAGCACAGATGTTATTGTTGTGTGACCAACTATAAATCTTGCATTTTCTAATGGCAGAATGCCAACCTGTGCAAGCTGCAAACAATCCTGCATAAGACATTTGTTGTATCAAATCTCCTGAGATGTTTGACCCTTTTCTCATCAGTGCAGCAACACAGACTTGCTGCTCTGGCACTAGTGGAAGAATTATATTAGCTAAGTGAGAAGCAGTTTGAAGCCACGGTGCCCATGAGAGGCTGTGGCTGGTGGCACTCTGTGCTAGATGAGGAATGGGGGAGGTGGGGGGAAGAAAGGACATGGGCCAGCTCACCTTTCCCCTCACACATGAGACACACTGACATCTCATCTCTCCTGCGAGGAGGAAAAGGTTGCTGGAACCACACACATAAATCATGAAGTGCTACGGGAAAAGCTAGACTCTCACCTATTTTGCTTATTTTCCCTAGCAAGACTGTATTTGGAAAATAGATATCATCATCCTGTAAATGTTCTGGGCTAAACAGACAATCTTTTGTCATTCTCATACATCCTTTCTATGAAGTTAAGAGAATGTCCATCCTACCTCATATGCTTTTGGAAAAGTGAGCAGTGAGCAAAGGGAAAAAACTTATGTCTAATTTGTTAGGGAAAAACATTAAATGGGAAAGCTGGGCTCTCTCTTCAATTGTAGATATGCAATAACTCCCAACACAGTTTACATCTGCAATTATTTTGATGGTGTTATGAGCTGGACCCCTCAGAATATTGAGCAATTATGGCACCATTTTCCTAAAGAGTTCAAGTGAGAGAAGTAGCGATTTTTTGACATTTTACAAATCAGACACATATATATATATATATATGTGTGTGTGTGTGTGTGTGTGTGTCTCCCTAGGTGACAGAAGATATCTTTTTAGGCCAAGCAAGCACACGACTGTGAATGCTCACTTCATGATACTTAGCATGTCATGATAATTTATCATTGTTCAGCTAATGAATCACGTGGCTCAGATTACTTGTCACTTTGTAGTTGCTAAAATGAAAGAGAATTTCATGCAAACTCTCTCAGCAATTATACAACCACTTCTAATAGCAAAAGGCAACATGCTTTCTCCTGATCATTGACAGCTGCAGACATTTCAGAACAACTTGTTACAATTAAAAGCACATAGTTCTGTGAGCTTTGGAATTAATGGCCTAATTTCCAATGGATTTATATCTCATGGTTACAAGGCTAAGGGCTGATTATTTACTGCAGGATGTTGCTATTCAGTAGGGAGTAATCCCTCAGGCTACAGCAGCACTTTTTCCTTACCCTGCGAAAGTTTTCTTATGGGCAGAACATTTAGTAATCTCTCTTGTTCTCTCTCTCTCTATCTGTTTAATTAGGTGTGAGTTCACACAGTATTCTCCCCCTTAGCTATGACATGTCCTGATTTATTAACCTCCATTCAGCCACTTCTTTTCATAAAACCTTTGGGAACAATTATCATCTTTGAGACTTCCTACCTTCTGCCAAATTTGGTTGAAACTGACCTACAAGTTCAGGTAACTTTGCAGGCAGCCAGAGAGACACACACACAAAAAGATGACAGTAGCCTCATTTCCTTAGGAGATCAGGCTAAAATTGAAGCCAGCCATTTATTCAGATTCTGTCCTACTGCATCTACAGCCTGTGCTCCACTCAGAAACAGCACTTGTTGCTAATGGAAGCTGTCAATGACCCTGCATTGACAAACTGCCACCAAAGTGCTCTCGATGTGATTTATTCCTGCCGTCATTAACTTCACAGCCCACTAGCTGAAAGAAGGTGATGACTTCCCAGACAGACAGGAAAAGACAGGCAGAAATACCAGCAGCAGGAGCAGACTCAGTGATGATGGGTGGAAACAGGTGACAGCCTGCACTCTCACTTCAGGACAGATATAGCACAACAGGGGATTTAAAAGGAAGTAGTTGTAAATTGGAAAGATGGGACTATAGGGAGATTCACAGCATATGGTCAGGTATTGTGCTTTTCTGGTTGTCTCTTACTCTTGGTTTATTCCTACTTCTTTTCATCGCAGCCTGAATATTTTAAGTATTAATTCAGAAGCCTTAGCTTTTTTTGTGGCTTGTCTTGAAAAATCCTTCAAGCAGCTCATGGAAGGGCCAAATGGCAAAATCCTACTAAGAAACAAAAGAGCCATGTTTTCATGCCTCCTAACTGTCTAGCCAGGTGTTACACAGTTATCTGGCTTCTCCAGCCCCTCCTAAAAGGTGTCATGGGCAGGGTCACAGGGGCTGAGATCACAGAGACAAAGCCAATAGTGATTCATCATGACCTCCAAACAACTAGCAGAGGTCCCCTGGCACAGTAACTGCTCTGGAAATCTGTTCTGTCCATGTGAATCCCAAGGGACCAAAGGCATGCAGACACAGTGGTGATATCCCCTGCCTATGTGGTCTCACCTCCTGTGGAAGGGGGTTCCTGGGAGCTTAGCACTAGCCCTCACACTAGCTGTCTGTTTAATTTAAATTCTCCATATGATCCTTTCAGCATAATGCTTTTGTAAAGCTAGCAGTAAGTGTAGTAAATAGATATTGAGCTTTTCTATATATTTGACAAATTGTCTTTTTTTGTCATCAAAGCCTAGTTCTACTTGCTAAATAAAAACTGTAATAGTGAATGAAAAGCAACAAAAAAGTAAAATATTCTTTAAAAAATAATTAAAATCTACAAATAACTTATTAGAAGAGCTGTATTTTCACTGCATATTAACTTCTCTAAATGAAGCATCAGTAATTTACGACATATTTGATTCACCGTGCTCTAAACGTTCAAATGACAAAAGAGACAAAATATTTATAAAAATCTCAGAAGAGTGAGAGAAAAGCTAGAAGAAACTTTTTTAACAAAGACTGTTACTTATCAGCAATTGCTTCTTTTAAACTTTACATTTTACCATACAACAATGAAACAAACATTAGAAAAATACAAATTCATGGATCCAATATCAGAGGAAAATGCACAGGAATTCTTTCAGTGAGTGTCAGAACAGGAATGGGGATGAGAGGGGGCGGTAATATAAAGGTAGAACAGTTCCATGTGATCAATAGTTTTGTTTCAGATCTCGTATGACTAAAAGCATGGTGTCTGCTTACCTTTCACAGCGTGGTCCCACATAGCCAGCTGGGCATTCATCACAAATTAATCCACGATGTCTGTCAAAATGACACGTTGGGCTAAAGCTGTGTTGTTGATATTGAGAAAGAAGAGGGACAAGGAAGAAATATAAAGAAAAGATGGTTAGCAGCATAGCTCTCTTCCCACTTCAGAGATTGTTAATTTGCAAAACAGTGCCCAGGACAAGTGATTCTGGTCGAGGACATGGGGCTTGAGTTCAACTCCAGCAAATTGAATTTGGAATGACTCTGCTATTTCTGCAACACTGAATATAGAGCAGCTGATGGCAGCACCCCAATAGCCTGTTATTACGGGACTTGAGCCTGCCAGCGAGTGGTCTGGATACCATTAAAAAGGCAGGAATGTACAGCTGTTTGTTTGTGCCCCTGAGGGTCTGGCAAAACAATCTATGCCATAATGTGGCCCATATATAAATCTTTCTGAAGGAGAACCGATTAAAAGCTCAGTTAACTTTGTGTATAGTCAGCTGTGAAAGGAACCCAGTGAACAAGAAAGGGGAGGAGCAAAATGGGAAATATCTGGTACAGCTTCCCAGAGAACGTATTTGAGTTAATCAAGTGCCAATGACCTCAAGCAACAGGCCACACAGGCATGCTGAAGTTCAAGAATAGCTTGCAGACTAGAAAGCTTTACCTCTTTGCTATGCTCTAATTATTTTTGTCTGGTTTGGTTTTTTCCCCTCTTTTGTTTTATAAATAAGGATACTGTAGCCATTTGCAAGCTCCACCTCCCAATGCCCCTGTTTCACTCTGACCTGTGTTCCTTCACTGCTGGCCTTTTGCTTTCCATAATCTTTCTCCCTTAACACACTTTTCGGAAGAAACCTCCTGACACACTGAAAGACACTACACAGAATAAGAGGCAATCTGTTCTTCTGTAGTTCTGTAATGATTATTAGAGACAGAGACATACATAGCAGCATTTTTATAAGGCCTCATTTAAATAATGGTAATCAATTCTCGTCAACCAAATGGAAAAATAGAAAGAGGGAAAAAAAAGAAATAAAAGAATGGGAGTAGTTGCACAGTGGGGTGACTATTCAAAGGGGGAAAACAAAGCACCTATCTGAAAAAAAAAATACTAAGTTACCTTTTGTAAGCTAGGAAAAGAGAAGCTGAGAAGCAATAGAATTGCTCCAACAAAGACAATAGAAGCAAGGTATATTCAAGATAACAGTTCATGCTACAATAATAACAAATAGATATAATCCAACCTTGGATATATTAAAGCAGGATATACCATTACAGTTTCTGGAAAGTAATAGGCCCAGGAAGAACAGAAAAGCTTAATTAGCATAATTTCATGTGACTGGTGACTAGACCCCACTTCTCAGGAGTCATCCTTCCCATGAGCTGTCCTCAGTTATTATTTATTCTGTGTTATCCCACAAATATAAGAGATCAGTAAGAAAAATGCAGGAAGGTCAGGTCCAATAAACATAGACAGGTGCTGGGATTTTTCTCTCCCATAAGAATTATAAGAATAAGAATTATAAGAATCATTCATGTTATTTTGCAATGTCATTCACTTAATAATAGATTCACAAATGGATGAAGAGTCAAAGAAACAATAATTGTTCATTTTATTCTTTAATAGCAATGAAAGCACACATTATCATTGAATATAATCAGCAGCACCTGACTTACTTCAAGTAAGTTCCTGCTTGTCAGTCCCAACCTTACCCTTTCTAAGAACTTCATGGGAAAATTTGTAGAGATGCTATCACAGCTCATTATAGCATTGCACAAAATTGACTGTACCAAAGTTCCACTAAGAACTCTGAATTCAACTGCATACATTTTAAATGTAATAATGATAATAATTATAAGGATGATAACAATGATAATAATAATGACAATGATAATATACTTACTATTACTAAGCAATAATGATGAATAGTAGAATTTCCATGTTTTAAGGGTTATGCTCAGACCAAGCCTCCTTGATTCTTTCTCTGACTTAACAGTTAGTCCACATCTCAACACTAAATGTCAATATATTGAGAAATTCCCATCTGCATGCTCTAAAGGAAATTTATGAGAGCAGGCTGAGAAGAGTTTATCTTCCTGATTATTGAGAATCCAATTATTCACTAGAGCTAAATACTAATGAACTGTGAGTATTGATTTGTCAGAACAAGCTTCAAAAAATTGTAGTCTCCCTCTTGATTTATCATCACTCTTTACAGTTTTCACATATGCTAACAACACTAATATCAGTCAGGACACAGGACAAGTATGAATACACAGTATGGCTATGTACGTGATAAGTCTATGATGGGAGACAGGGCTTCCTAAAATCTTGCTAGTATGTTATAGAAAACATCCCCTAACAATATGTTTGTGATCTTATTTAATTCTCCAAGAAAATACTAAAATTCTGAGACCAACCCGAATTCCCAGTTCACTTGCAAAGGTCAGTTTACTCCCAACTTTCCCAGGCTGAGTGAGAGATCTTCTATTGCCCATTTCCAGTGATGAAGCATTCCTGTCATAGTCTTCGTTACCCATATTAAATGTATAGTTATGTCAAGAAAAGAGAAGTAATAATCCCAAACATTTATATTTGTTAGAAATTATGGAAAAAAACCCAGTCCATTTGAAACTCCTTGAGGACTAAGAATGTTAGAACAGTTTAAGGAGTGATATGTTAATAGAAGACATAGGATGAAGAAGTCAAGTGTTCATTGCATACACTATTTATAACATGGGTATTGATCTCATCTGCATCACATAAGCACATATATGGAGATATATGCAAAAAGAGGAAAATACAACCCAGGATGTAGAAAACAAGCTTAGACAACTTAGTTTCCTGATTTGGCCAAGTGCTCTTCCTGACATATAGCAAGCCACTTATGACTGTTGTGCTTCAGAAGGCACATGACAGGCTTCAATGACTGCATATGGAAACTCCTGCCATTAGGAAACAGGAAAGGGAATTAGCAGCTGCTAAATCCACTGAAGTCAACTACAGAACAACACAATCACCATGTCATTTCAACAATGGTTAGAACAGTTTTCCACTTTATGTGGCATTGCAAAGAAAATTAGTCAGGCGCTGTAAGAACAGTGATGGGAACCATTATAAACATCATAAAGAAATGAGACACTGCTATAAAATATAAAACTTAATTCTTAATAGAAATGTATCTCACAGGCTCATGACATGGACAATATTCTCTATGCAGCAGGAACTTAGTATTAAGCTTAGAAACCTATAAATGTCCTGTCATGTTATGCTAGGAATTAAATATTTCAGGAATTAAAATCTGTTCTCAGCTATTTATAATAATTTGTACATGCAATTAATCTCTCTTTTAGTTACTCAGAAAGGACATGACATACACTACACCTGTACAGTGACATGACCTTCGTAGAAGTTTATTTTTCATGTGAAGGAATCTGAATTGTTTGCAAATATTATTCCTAGCATAAAAAACTCATTGGCAACTAAGTAAGAAAGCAAAAGAAGTATTTTAATAGCATACAGGTAACACATTAAATCTTTAAAACCTCTTTTTTTTCCCTCAGGTACAAATTTTATAATTGGTCTAGAACTGCAATGCCATGAGAGCTTGAACTTTACAATGAGTTCTACAAAGCTAAACTTTGTAGGATTCAGGACTCACACAGTTTCACAGTTCAAAGAACACTTACTTTGTGTGCTTGTTTTGCACCAATATTTTTCAAGAAAACTAAACATTAAAAAGAGGACTCTCAACTTCAAAAAAGGAAAATAAAGCACCTAGAACTATGATGAATACATAATGGCAGTCTCCAGGCATTTTGCCAATCAGAACCTAAATTCAATCTATTTGACTTCATTTGTTGCACATCTGTGCAAGACTGAAATGTGATAATGTTTTTCCTGCTTTGTCAGCACAGTGTTCTCAAACAAGAGATATACTTAATTACCAAGGCAAGGAAATATCAAGTAATGAGGATATCAGAGGAACCATGCCTGAGCAGCAGATATAATAAACCCGTATATATATATCTAATAAAACCAACTCAAGAGCTGAGTTAACAGGAAGGCAGGCTCCCATTCTACAATCCCCTGGAATTTCCGCTCATAAGTTCTTAGACTATTCCTGCTCTGATCAGTGCAATTTTATTGGGATGCAATGCCACAGACAAGATTCAGAACAGTTTTATTCAGGTACACCATGTAAAATGCTTTTGGTGCTGTTATTTTCCAGGTACTGTCTGGGACAAAACAAATGAAAAAATGTTCAAACCACTTAGTCTGTTGCTATGCTATCAAGTAGCATAAACAAATTTCTGTAATGAAGGAAACTTTGGTTCCTAGATCAGATTTTTGAATAACTTTTCACAAGTGTTTTTATTTAATAAAACAAATTTAAAGTAATTTTTCTGAGATATGCTGACAAAATATTTTCACTCGCAAGATCTAGGGATGAATTTAAATTCCAAACAAATCACTGAATGTAGACTGGAAGAAAAGGAAAAGAAAAAGCAGAAAAACCCCACACTTCGAATCTTCAAATTCAGCTCCACATTCAGCTTTAAAACTAGAAACAACTACCCTTAAGGAGGACAGAAAAGCAAATGCTAGTTATTAATTTGAAAAGCAGTCATCCAGATTCTGTGCTTTCTAGCTTAGTCTCATCCAGCTTTTGTGTTCATCTGCCTGTCAGTGGAGTTAAGCATTCTGTACAATTGTTAAAATAAAAGCTCATATTGCAGAACATATTATTTTATTGAAACGAAAAATATCTCAAGCATACACCTAAAAATACTACTTAAGAAATTATGCAATTTTCTAAGCAGAAAAGTGCAATATGCATTAAATATACAACTTACTTGTTAGAAGGTATATTTAGGGGGCAAGCACACAACTGACAGTCTTCCACTGTCCCTTTAGTTGCATCACCGTAGAAGCCAGGAAGGCACCTATCACAATATGAACCACCTGTGTTGTGTCTGCAGTCCTAAACAGAAGATGTAAAGTAAAAATTGACAATGAGACAACTTGCATATAAATTCATCTAGCCTATCCTCACACCAGGATTGTAACAGGTCGGCAATATATATTCTAATTTTCCGCTGCTGTTTGTGAAACAGTTCTACAGGTTAGCTGTCACAATCTGTGCTTCATATGTTCTTGTGGATAACTCTTTTCTATGTAAAACAGAAAGAATATTTAACAGCAAACAGCTGTATTATGTTTCAGCTTGCTTAAAGTAAACCAACCTTCAAAGCAGCATAAAGCAGGTTTAGTATTGCAGTCTTGCAACAGGCCATGTTTGGTGACAAACTGTTTTCAGATGTTGACTCCAAAAATACAGCCCAGACTATATAATTTATAAAAAAGAATTATTACATTTCACATGTAAGTGCATTAGTTCATTTTACAAAGTATATGGCTACCAGTGTTCATAAACAGTAGCAAAGCTTGAATTGCTTAATTAATATGTATTTGCTAGAATAGAATCCAGCCTCTGTTTCATGAGTAGAAGCAAGAACAAGTACACCATGTATAGGGTGTTATCCAACAGTTTGTGTTTTTCTATGTGACAGGCTTTCATAATAGGAGAAAAATTAAGCTGAGCATATGAAACACGCAGTATAAAAATGGCAGTACTAGATTTGCATTTTTGTATACAGCTTTTGGCTGATCTCAAATTAAACAATCTTTTAGCAGAATCGAAATCAGCCCTGTGAGAAAAGGCTTCTCATGATGACTTGTAAGAACCAAGTTTAAAAGAGTAATTACTCTTTCTATTCTTCTTCCGTCTCACCATATAATATTTAAAAATTCTAAATAATTTCACAGATTTCATAATAGATTCAGAAAATTACTTTTCTGGCTTAATCTGTTTCTTTTTCCTCCCACATTATTAGCCTAGCAAACTACTCCTTTCACTGCTATTTGCCATAAGATACCCAAGGGTAGTCCTTTCACAATCAAAAAAACAGAGAAAGCAGTAGGAATGATTTTGGATGCTAAATGGCATATTGATAGGCTTGGTCTGGACTGAAAAAAGGAAGGATTGAAGAAGCATATGTAACTTCAAAAGGCCAAAATTAAAGCCACGAGAGAGATTTTATTTAATGGGTTGTATTCTGCTGTGTTTTAGACAATGGGCCAGATCAAACCTAGAATGTTTCATCCAAGCTGCATCTTAAGAACTCTGGAGCTTTGTTTTTGTTTGTTTATTTTGTTGGGATGTTTTTTAAGTGTGGGCAAATTTATGATTTAATTTAAAATTGTTTTTTAAGAACACTTTAAAATTGTTTTATCATTTTAGTAAGTCATGCTTATGGTACTGATTGTTCTTTAACAGCCTTACTTTCTGAAAGACAAAATTTATCCTCAATAAGGAAACAGACAGTATTCTAAGGAACACTGATTCCTTCTTCACAACTTTCCAGAATTGCAATGATTTGTACAAAGCTTTTTTGCACTGTGCTCTGCATAGCCATAACTGTGCAGCTGGGCAGCTGAAAAAGCACAGTACCCTTTTCAGTCATGAACGCGTTGGAGTCAAAAGCATCTGCTTCCAGAAATGCTGTTTAAACGGTGCATTCGTATTGCTAGAGCATGCAATCAGCATATATTCGAAATGAAAGCATTAATCCCAATAGTATATTTTAACATAATTTGTAGATTGTGTGCTAATACCAAATTATTGAAACACTTAATCAATTAAAACTCTGGCTTTAGAACAGTCAGCTGGGTTAAAATCAACCTCCATAAGTTAATTGTCCATTTGATTGGTATTTCAAGCATTGACATTCAAAAAGAATCTACCAGCCATACCAAAAAAGTATCCAGGAATAATATGCTTTTAAAAGGAGATGTGACAAAAATAATTTAAGTGTTTCAAAAGAAAAATCCTTTGCAATTCAACTTTTTTAAGACATCATGTCAAATTATTTGTACTTTTTCTGAAAAATAATGGATTCTTCTTTTGTGATAAGTTTAGCTTTAAATATCCTCAGACATATCTTAATGTTTTTGAAGAATATGAACAGTTTATATGTCAAGGACGTTATTAAAGTGAGAGAAGCTAATACACTACTTTAAAGCTTCACATCTCTTGCTGAGTGGTATTTGCAGGTTCTGTTTTTTATAAAGCAAAAAAACCTGAAACCTTCCATTTTGTAGGAAAGCAAGTCTTGTTACAAAGACCTGACCACTTTCACTTTAATGAAATATTTCCTGGAACTTTAACATCAGTAATTTTCATGTACTGTGTCTAATCCTACTTTATCCAGATCCCAATAATCATAGAATGATAGAATGTCCAGAGCTGGTAGGATCATCAAGTCCAACTCCTGTCCTGTGCTAGACTCTCCAAGAGTCACACCCTGTGCTGAGAGTGTTGTCCAAACACTTCTTGAACTCTCTCAGGCTTGGTGCTGTGACCAGTTCCCTGGGGAGCCTGTTCAGTGCCCAACCACCCTCTGGGTGAAGAACCTTTTCCTGATATCCAACCTAAATGTCCCCTGACACAACTTTAGGGCATTTCCTCAGATCCTGTCACTGGGCACCAGAGAGAAATCAGCGCCTGCCCGTCCTCTTCCCCTCATGAGGAAGTTGCAGACTGCAGTGAGGTCTCCCCTCAGTCTCTTCCAGGCTGACCAAACCAAGTGACCTCAGCCACTGCTCATATGGCTTCACCTCAAGGCCATATGGCTTCACCATCTTTGTAGTCCTCTTCTGGACATTCTCAAATAGCTCAAAGTATTTTTTATGTTGTGGCACCCAAAACTGCACACAATATTATAGGTGGGGCCTCCCCAGCGCAGAGCAGAGCGGGACAATCCCCTCCCTTGCCCGGCTGGCGATGCTGTGCCTGATGCCCCCACAGGACACGCTTGGCCCTCCTGGCTGCCAGGACACTGCTGATCCATGTTCAACTTCCTATGGACCAGGACCTTCAGATCCCTTTCCACAGCACTGCTTTCCAGCCTCTCATTCCCCAGTCTGTACATATAGCCAGGGCTGCCACATCCCAGGTGCAGAATCTGGCACTTTGCTTTGTTAAGTTTCATTTGGTTGGTGATTGCCCATCTCACTAATTTGCCAAAGTCTCTCTGCAGGGCCTCCCTGCCTCAAGGGAGTCAGCAGCTTCACCCAATTCAGTTACATTGGCAAACTTACTTAGTACCCCCTTGAACTCTGCATCCAAGCTGTTTATCAAGATGTTGAAAAGCACAGGGCCGAGGATGGAGCCCTGTGGAACCCCCCTAGTGAAGGTACCCAGTCTGAAGTCCCCCCATTCACTACAACCCTCTGTGCCTGACCCATGAGCCACTTGTTCATCTATTGTATGATGTGTTTATCAAGCTGTGTGCTGGCCATTTTGTCCAGAAGGATCCTGTGAGGAACAGTATGAAAAAGCTTTACTGAAATCCAGAAAGATTTCATCAACTGGCTGCCCTTGATCATCTATGTGGGTTACCTTGTCACAAAAGGAAATTAAGTTTGATAAACTGGATTTTCCCCTCATGAAACCATTCTGGCTGTGACTGATGACTGCCCCATCCTTCAGGTGTTTTTAACACCTCCCAGAAAAATCTTCCCTGTAATTTTACCATACACTGAAGTGAGACTGACAGGCCTGCAGTTTCCACATCATCCTTCTTGATCTTCTTGAAAATTCACACATTAGCCAGCTTCCTCTTAACTGGGGCCTTTCCATATTCCCAAGGCTGTTCAAAAATTGTTGAGGGAGGCCTCACGATTATATCAGCCAGATCTTTGAGTATTCTTGGATGAATCCCATCAGGCCCCATACATTTATATGGATCCAGTAGACCCCACAGTAGTTCAGGGTACACTGGGAGTTTATCATGCTCACAGCCATGGTCCTTCAGCTCAAGGCACTGGGACCCCTTTAGTTCATCATTGATGTTGAAGACAGAGGCAAAGAAAGAATTTAACATCTCTGCCTTTCCTATGTCCCTGTTTGTGAGGGCACCATCTGTATCATGTAGTGGGCTGATGTTATTTATGCACTGCCTTTTGCTACTAACCTATTTAAAAAACCTCTTTTTATTGCCCCCCCCCCCATATTTCCATAAAGCTTCAACTCCAATGGAGCTTTGGCTGCACAAATTTTCCTCCCACAATGGCAAGCAACATTTTTGTATTCCTCCCACATCGCCTGACCTTGCTTCCATCACATGCACCTTCCTTTTTTTGCCTGATCTCCAAAAGAAGATCCCTGCTCAGCCAAGCTGTCCTTCTGCCTTGTCTGACTTCTGACATTTGGGACTTGCTTGCTCCTGTGCCTGTAGGAGGCAGGGCTTAAAAAGTGACTAGTACTGATGGTCTCCTAGTACTGATGTTCAAAAGCAATGAATCAATGCATTTAAAAACAAACAGAAAAAAGGACCCCCACATATACAGTACCAAAATCTGAGCATACCATACTGTGTATGTTAGGGTTTGTCTGAGAAACAATGATCTTGTGTATCCTATAGTTTTCTCTGTGACTCCGTTTGGATCTTCCAGGACAAAGAACAAGAGTTATGTAGTATGTAGATGTGACTGATCTGCCTGTTCTCTTCAGTGATGCATTAAACTTCACGCTAATTTGCCACATTTACAGATCAGTACTTTAAGTACTGAAGTAGACAAGTTCTTCTAAAAATATTATCAACACTCATGAAAAATTTGTACTTTGTTGATATCAACTGGCTGTATCTCAGTTTGAAACTTGCCAAATGTACAGCAATGGTTTTGAACATCATCTAGTTTGAGCAATATCTAATTATACTGAGATTATTTCCTTAGAGCATGCTTAAGCCTGTGATGTCTTAATTTCACATTCATGGGAAAACTGTACTGTTTTTTTCTTGTCATGAGACTGGGTATAAAATATATCGTGATCAACTTCTCTAACCTGCTCAGTACATTATAGCTGCCTTCTTTGTATTCCCATGGAAATAGAGGTTGTTCCAACACATTGATCTAGTGGTTTGGTAAAATGCATGCTTTTTTTCATGGATCCATAGACTTTGTGACCAGGAACAACTTGATGTCCAAATACTTATGCTTTCAGATCCCATGTATGGTACCACACTATTTTGAATGCATTAATTTTCTGTACCTCTTTTACCTCTAAACATCTTTCAACTTCAGTCAGACAACCTCTGTAATTAAAACAGTAGGATTAATTTTGTTCCAAAGTTTATGTATGATTCAGACCTTGTTCCCTAAAAACTTCCTTGCTGATACCCTGGAGTGTGTTTCCCCCCATTTCCTATTGAGCCAGCTCTCCTTTTTTTGGAAGAAACCAAATGAACTTCTTTATGCCCAATATCAGGGCACCCTAAATTCACACTGAAAACCATTCCTGCGTATGTAGCTGAGTATGTATGAACATGGAAAGAAACATTTAGAATAGAATGCTAGTGATGAAAATAAAACTTTATACATGGGGTATGACAGAGTCCAAGATAGCACTTCTGGCATGCTGCTGCCCTTCCTCAGGATACCTGTCACAGAGATAACCAGGGAAGCTGTTACAGCCAGCTACAGAAAGTAAGCCTGGGTGCCTATTTTAAGTATATTCCCGAGCCATCTAGACCAGACAATGGTATTCTGTCTTTGGAAGCATGAATAAGCTCTTTGAGCATTTTCAAACTACCGTAATGTCAAGATGATGCGGACAATTGCCTTTCCTGGTGTTACAAATGTAATCAGGATGTTGCAGAGTCTTTACATATCTTCACTTGAGCAAGAAGCCTGTACTGAATTTAGTAGGACATATCGTTTTGTTACGGTGTATATGAAGATGGGTAAAGATATTCTGTCACTCTTTTAATGAACACTGTCTAAAGCAGATGTCCACTAGCACTGACATCAGCCTCATCCTACATGATATATGCTGTGTATACTCACAGGAATACAATATGAAAAAGATGCCACTGGGGACTGCCCACTCAGGCAATTTGAGCATATCTTTGGGGAGAAAGATCTGCTTTCTCTGGGTTTACTAACAGAAACATAGTATCATGCAATGAATGAAACACCTTGAAATGTGCTTGCTTTTCAGAAGGCTTAGGTTTAACCAGCCTCCTAAAGCTACGGTAAATGTGTGTGTGTAATAGTACAAAAGAATATTTCTGAATGTTAGAAATTGCCATACGTACCAAAGCAGTTATGTATATCACAATGGTAATGAGAAAGAGGTACTGTGCAGCTCTCTGTGGCTGCTGTGGGGATCAAAGGGCTTTGCAGGTTACTGCAAGATATACGTTAAAATGAGCTTTTTATACAGGCCTGTGTCGAAGCAGGTGATTTGAGCTTTTATCATGAGTCAAAAACACATTTCAGCTTCTTTTCAACTACATTTCAAAGCCAAGGAAGAGCAAAAAGAAGTATCATATCAGTAAATTAGGTGCCTAAATTGTCTGTTGTATTACTGGAAAAACACCATGAATAATAATAAAGAGGCCAAAAGGCTGTGTAAACCTCAATAGAAAGAATGCCTTTGATGTGAAACATTTCTCTTTTTCAGCATTCAGACTTCTCCTTCTTTCACTTCAAAAGGCTTATGATCCAAATTGAATAGCAGCATTTAATAGCCTGCATGGATACTAACCGATCTGACTTACAGTGCTTTCAAAGTTGCAAGAAAATCCAGAACTGATTTTAAGCTCCCTGCACGCCTCTTCTCTATAGCCTGATCTAGTATAAGCTACAGAACACATAAAATACAGAGCGCTTGATAATGTGTATAGATGAAAGGGCATCTTCAGCTGGTTATTTTCCACTTCCTTGTCAGAGATGCGTTATCTTATACCAGCACCCTTGAAACATCAGAAGGGGGAGCTCCATTGTCTGAGTCAACTGCTCACATCAGCTGAAAAGCACAAAAAGCAATAAGCAGCTACGTGGCCTTCTCTTTTATCCAGGCTGGTACTACAGACAAAAATAAAGAGGGAAGCTGTGCAGGGGATAAAACTTGAAGACACAGAAGCCAACAGCCTCAGAACTTACATCAGGCTATGTACGCCTAAGCAATATAGTCAAGAGTTATGGCATACCTTAAACAAGATTCTTCCTTCCCTTTCCCTCCTGTTAATTTATCTTATCCCACGCTGATATTATAAACATTTTAGCTGGAGAATACGGTCACCAATGCAAAAAAACTTTCGTCAGGAAACACAAATCCACATTACCCTAGTGATAAACATTTTCACTGAGTATTAAGTGAAGGATTCAAAACATGACTGTCATGTCAAACATTTTTCATTCTAGGTACTTCTTTGAGGCTCACAGTATAATTAAATTGAGAATAATTTTAAGCTTCTATTCATGAAAAACCAATTTGAAAAATTCACTGATCCACACATTAAGGATATCTTGTTTTGCACTGCAATGCAATTAAACATCTTCTATGAGCAAAACAGGAAGAACAGTAATAATTCTAAGTGCCAAATTATACTGGAAAAAGCCTGAATTTTCATTTTGGCATTTTCCCAGCAGGTTTTTCTTAAGGAAATAAAAGGGAACATTTAGAAACATGCACATTACAGAGTCTGCTTGAAATTCTGCAGGGAAATGAGAGTATATCCCACTAAACTGGCACAAGCTTAAATTGTGCTTCTGCAAGACTAATGAAATTAGACATGTTGTTTCAAGCTTCATGCCATGTCAGACAATATAAAACTAAAAATGCCCTTGAGTCAATCAGAACCGTATATTCAGCATAATTCAACCATTCCAAAAGGCTACTGAAAGGGCTGGTAACAGTGGTGTTCTGGTAGGCTTGCTATGGATAGTATCACAGATTTAATTGCTGAATTAGTAGGTAACTACGTAAAATCTCCACAGTCTACATGAAAAAAAAAATCTTATTTAGCTGAGATCATATGCTCTTATTATTTTTCTGAAGTACAATTCATTAATTGTTCCTTCAAGGTTTACTATGAATTTAGAGGAAGGAAGACATTAACAATATCTTCTCATCAAACTAGAACAGAATTTACAAAGTTACCTGCTACATACTATGAACTGAATATACTGCAGGAGACAAATGGGAGTGGAAGATAAATCTTGCATGGAAAAGCATTCATACATTTTCTGCTTTCTGCATGCCATACCTTAATACTATTGATTCTGTTTTAAAACATAGATCTTATGTGATAAATAAAATACTGTTTTTAAACTGTTAAAGATACCTTATCTTGGTATGAGAGGATCCTTAACTTCAACATAAAGATCTCTTCCATTGCTCACTGGCTTTTTTCTCCTTGATTATTTCAGGTCTCAGAGGTCACTAATTCAATTGAACAGGTATATTGAATTGATGTTGGCCATGTCCACTGTTTCCTGCAGTGACACTTACCAGGCATGCTCCTGTGATGTCATCACACATGTCTGCATGACCAAAGCATGTACATGGTGCACAGATTCCACCAAAAATTGTGCCATTCACACGCCTGTGTTGAGGCCAGCATGACTGCAAGATAAGTTAGATAAAAAGTTAAACTCTTGCTTGAACGGAGGAGGGAATGGGATTTCTAAAACTTTGGATTTGATGCTTGCATACACAAAAAACATACTTGCCAAATGAATAAAAATACCAATATTTCTCTAGAAAATTCTCCTTTCTACTGCTGTGGCTTTGCACTGACCTTAGCCTTAGCGGCAGGTATGAGATTAGAGAAAGCCTTAACTTGATCATTCTTCTGAAATGTAAAATAAAGCAGAGAAATGAAGAACTGAAATGTGACAGCATCAAAGCAAGAGGTACAGACTGAAAAACAGCCAGAAGGTGAAATACTGAAGAAGAGAGGAGGAAAAAACCCTCAAAACAAGAAAAATATTTTCAGAGAGGTTTATGCACAAAGAGCAATTAAAATAGCATTTAGTTTTGTTAGGACTCCAGCAAAAGGCTACACTGAAACAAAGCACAGGCTGAAAACAAGGCTATTCTTTTATTTATAAATTGTGCTCCTTAAAGGATAGTCATTTCCCTTTAAGAAGATGCTCTGTTTTTTTAATTTTCTTTTTTAAATGTAAAATTCAAATAAATATTAAATGCATGGCCAGTTATTTCATAGGAAAGGTGACACCATGCATCTGAGATTCACCAGAGAAAACTCAGCTGCTCCATTTGCTCATAATAAGATGTCAACCAGCAGTCTTCCTCACTATATATCTCACAAGTGGCTTTATAGTTTTTGCAAACTATCCTTCTACAGTAAGACTGCTCATGTGATCCAAGACTTTTGCATAAAATAAAAAAAGTGCATGACGGAGTTATGACCTTCAAAAGCATCTGGCAAATACAAAGTTTTGCACTGACAGAATACTAAAAGTATCATTTAATAAAGAAATTTATTAAAGAAAATCCTCTCCCCTTCACATACCCTCTTCAAAAAGGTAATAAACAGACTCTTCTTTACAAAAATTAAGATGTCCCTTTTTGTCTTACTCTTGAAAAATATGAAAGTAATCTAAAGATGAATTGAAATGATTCTTTTAAGAAAACATCCCAAAACCTGACACATTATCCTTGTTTTTCCTTCTTTACATTCTTGGTTACACATTTCTAAAAAACTCCCATAAATACAAAAAATAAAAATCTAGAGTTATAAAATGCAAAACCTAAAAACAGGTTAAAGGAAATTGCCATATTTTTCTTTCTGTGGCATGAGGTGCAAGTGTTTCTGCATAAATCTATAAATCTTCTTCCTCTTTTGATGACTGAAAATAATAGCCTTATGCACAGATACACATGATATTGCACAAGACAAAGCTCCAAAAGTCACTAATTCTAAGAACTTAGACATGGAATATCAATAGCAAGGCTTAGAAGAGAACTAAATATTACAGATTGAGATCTTAAGAATAGAAATAATGTAACATTCAAAAGTCAGAAAGTTCTTCACTATCATAGTAATGCAAGTTAAACACAACTTCTGAAGCAGAAGTAAGAGTATAGAGGATGGGAACAAATCTGAGGGAGAAGAGCAATTAGATGTGAAGATGTTAACAAAGGCAAGAAAATTCATGAGTGGAGCGCAGTAACTATCACAAATGAGTCCAATTGGTATTAGAAATCTGAAATTTTATCTGCTTTACTGGTGCTTATGCATTTCTGTGTTCATTTCTATGCTCAATTCTGTGTTCATAAACATGCAAAAATGTAAGAATTTTATTTGGCCAGAATCTTGTTAAAAATAAATTCCAGATTTATATAATGGAACAATCTTAAGAGAGACAGCATAATTTAAATGGGATTGGTTGTCTTTGGAAGACTGATCATGCCAAAACATTCGCAGCATGAAAATAAGTAAACAGTAGTTGTTTTTAGTGCTGGAGCATCTATGCCAGGTACCACATCATTATGCAGGAGAACAAAAAAAACATTAAATTAAATAACGAAGAGAAAACAGAACTGAAAAACTGCACAAAATCAATAAAAATGAAACTCTGCTAGGTTGAACTGGCAGAAGTAAATTGTTGGACAAGCCAGGAAGTATTCAGAAAAAGAAACAAAAATGTTAACTAGAAACAAACAAAAAAAAACCAAACAAAAAAACCCCACAAAACCAAACCAAATGAAACCCACAAAACAAGGAAAAAAAAAAAAAGGAAACAAACAAAAAAAAAAAAACCCAAAACCCAATACCAAACACAAAAAAAACCACCCGACATTTTCAAGTTCTCTTTCCATACTTTCTTAGCTACTACCTGTCTGGAAATCCAAAACATCATCTTTTTTTTTTCTATGCCCACTAGCACGCATAGAAACTCTAAATTTGCAGCTATATATATGTGCTTTCTCTTGTGGAGTATGATCTTAAGTATATATCAAATTTCAGGGACTGTTTATGATCAAAGCAAAGGTTTAGCACTGAAGGACACAATGTTGGACAGACAATTTCAGCAACACCAAGACAGGAATTCTACCCAACTCCTTCAGCTTCTACAACAAAAGCAGGTATTGAAATATCTGCAATCAGGGCTTTTCCAAAGCTCTCTTGGACACCACACCTAAATCTGCATGGGGAGAATAAATGGACAAGCAAAAAAAGGTGTGAAGCACAATGATACTGCATCCAGCATTTTTCTAGAAATGAACAGACAGACAATGGTCAGACTAAAATTATTTCTCAGCCGAGGTAAAAACTTTTCTTCTCCAGTTATTTTTCCATCTGTACTATTTTGGAAGTGATAGGAATATCCATTAATTCCTTCAGGCCTTCTTTCTACACTAGTTTATCTAGCCCCAGCAACAAGCAACCACATTTGGCATGAGACTAGACTCTAAGCCCTAAATATCACATATAAGCATGAAAATTTTTAAAGAAAAAGAGAGTTGACAAGTAAATGCCTAGAGTGCCTGTGTAAATGGCACACTGTTTGTAGTTTTGTGAAGCAGAGCATCTTGGTGTTTGAAACTATTCCCTTAAAGGCAAAGCTTTTGAAGAAATTTTTTTTGCTTCCAATTACCCCAAGCTATGCCCACGTGAGTTAGTTAATCATATACACTTGTATGAACACATTCTGTGTGAACTAATGAATTTGTTAGGGAAGTGGGGTTTTTTCTGAGCGTGTGTCTATGTTATTATCTGTAACATGAGCAACAAAAAGTGACAATAAAATTGTCATACACAGCAAAATAAAATCCTCAGAAGAACACACATGCAATTCTCAACAACTCCAAGGCAAATGACAAAGCCTTGAGAAAACAAAAGAGGAAACTCAACTCCATTAACTCAAATAATTTGATCCCACTTTGTTGTGCACAGGTCAGATAACCCGTCCTTCACACTGTGATACATTCATTCAATTATAATATCAATTGGCTGAAGAGTACAAATATTTTCACTTCCTTTTTATTAACTGAAACATATTTTCGTAAGTTAGAAATCACCACAGAAGTGTAAAACTTCAGATTTTAAATGTTATCAAACATAATGATAAACCTGGAAATAAAGGTAACTAGTCAAGCCAGGGCAAATTCCTAATGGGAATGGACAGCTCTCTAAATATTTTCTACCAACACAGGTCCACTGTCTGCTTCCAACTAACACAGTGTTAGCATAATTGAACTAGACTGCATCATGATACTCACTTCACAGGAGGTACCACCATAGCCTGGAGGACACTCACACAACTCCACTGCAGATGCTACTCTTCTCTCCCTTGAAGTGTGGTCAGCAGCTTCCATAATAACATTTTTCAGTCTGGATGTAACAGAAATCAAACAGGCAAAATAGCAAATTAGATGGGTATGTGTAGCTGGAATGCAACAAACATTTTATAGTGACATTCAGTGGCTTGGTTCTGTTTTCCTGTTTAAAAACAAGGAGGTTTCCATATTCATCTACTTCTTCCTAACCTATATGTCTGTAGGCTTGTTACTATTTTTGTTCATCATGTGAGGGAGACTACGGTCAGTAACACATTGATAAAAATAGATTAAAAAAGTCTCACAGCACTGTACCAGGAGATAGAAGGCTATTCCTGGACTGAAAGCCACATGTGCCAACTTGCATTGCAGTTGCATATAGAGCAAATTTGACACTAGGCAGGGTCTTAAAAGTTTATGAACCACTAGTCCAACTTTCTAAAATATTACATTACCAAGAACTGAATATAGAGTATTCTTACTCTGGAGATTTGACCTCTGGAAATGATGTCAGCCCTGTCCAGAAGGACTGAGGATCTAAGTATTATGTATATGAAAGAAAAATGTATGTACATGAAAGAAAAAGGAAATCTTCTGCCATATACCCTGGTCTTCCCAATCCCAGAGAAAAAAGTGCTAAACAGCTGTTGCTTAGGCAAACTTGGACCATGATTTTTATTTCAAAAACATGGAAGTAGGATGACAGAAACAACAGAAGTCTTTTGATAATCTTATAGCTATTATTAGAAACAGACGTAGTTTACCTCAAGAGTATCCTTTTGAGGAAAGGAATGGGGATTTGGGAGCTTAATTCTTAGGAGAATTTGAGGGAACATTAAGGTATTACAGAGGCTAAATGACTTCTATTTTCACCCAGTAATCTTAACAAATCTTAACAGAGTGTTTGATAAATAGAGCTACTTGAAGAACTTGTTTTGAAATATTTTTCAGCAGAAACTACCTTTCTATCATGATATACTTTTTGTTAAAAAGTAGTCCATTTTCTTTGGGAAATAAAAAAAACTCCCCCCCCCCCATTAATAGGGCATTTATCTTTTGGCAGCAAAAAAATCCTGAAAATTATCTGGATGACCTCGGACAAGGAAACATCCAAGAAAAATATTTTGTTGTTACTGTAGTGGTTGGAGGAAAGCTTAAGACAGAATATTTTTCCACTTGATTTTAGGACTACTCCAAACAAGACAGACATGAAAGGTAATGGGGGAAAAAAAAAAAAAAAAGGAAGATTTCTGAAATTAAGACAGATGCTTCAGAAAAACAGAAATTTTACCACCACTAGGAATATGACTGGACTTTGGAGGGATTAACATTGTGTAGCATGCGGTTAGAAACTTGAATGTGATTTGGCGATAACAGAACCTCTGTAAAAGGTCCTTGATATTGTTTTAAGAGATGGATACATATTTCTATTCAGACCTTCAGGAAATTCTCTCTCACTTTTCAGTATATCCCCTTTGCTCCACTGCTGTACATTTATTTTGCAATCATTCATTTCAATTTTCCTTATGGTAAGATAACCAGTCTCTAGGATATTAGATATCAAATAGCGATTACTTTACCAGTATAAAAAATCTAGAATTTTAAGGAAAAAAAAATTTGTAAATGAATAAACATTTTTTAGTAAAAGGCCAGATTTTATTTCTCCTTTGAACTACAGCTAGTTCTCTCTCAGCACAGATCCTGGAACAAAGAGAAGCACAAGAATCAATCCACCCAGTATTATCCCACATTCGTATTCACTGAATTGTTCCAATTTTCATTACGTTCTGCTATTTGCTAAATGGGATTTTAATGTGTTTAACAGTTTTTAGCATTAACAGTTACTCAGTGAAGAAAGCTGCAGTGATTTTCTTTTCTCCCATTTTGATGTTGCAATTTTGATTCCTCGATGCCATTCTACATTCATTAAAATACATAATGCTGGCAGTAATGGGGCACTGAATCCTGGAGATGCATGAACAATTTGAGATTAGACATCAAGACCAAATATTTAAGCTGACTGTTACTGTCAGCAGGCAACTGTTGACTTCTAAAAACAAACAAGATTAAAAGGGAAGGGGACGTTTCAGGCAGTATCACATAGTTTACTGTCTGTTGAGCCAGGAATCTGAATCACATCAGCTGCAGAAGGCACATGAAGTAGTGACCCAATCATTGCTCATTTATCTTGAAGCCAATTCTGCATATGGAATAAAACCCTTGGCCTCTTCTTCCCTCTTTCTCCTTGTGTCTAGCACTGACTCTTCTATATGTGGTTACAAGGGATCTATTCTCTTTAGCACCACAATTTCCAGTGCCTATCTGCATGTTTGCAACACTTACCATCAGTGACCACTCTGAATATTGAAACTGAATAAACAGTGTTACTAAACTTTTTTTGAAGCACAAAGTAACAGCATTAGACCAAACAAAACAGTAAGAGAGAGTTATCTTTTCCTGGACCATTGCTTCTACCACAGATGGACTTAACTGCAACAGTTTGGAAGATCTGTCAAGTTAGAGGAGGATTAGGATTTAAATCCAGAAGCTGGGTTTACTTTCAGACTGATTGCTGCATTTCTGTATTCTCATTTTTTATCCTACTTGATCATCTAATTGCCCGCTCATGTAAGAAAGCTTCCTAATTATGCCATAAAGCAATAATAATACTGCAAGCTTAAAATGACCCAAAAAATGTACACAAAACCAGGCTTGAGTCAAACCCAGCATTAGTGAATTAATACTGTTTACTGGCTTCTTGAAAGAATTACATATTGTTTCAAGTAGGTTAAACTAAACAAGGGTTAAAAATAGAATGTTTAAATTAAAGCTCTTTCCAGCTGGAGACAACTCCATTGAATTTTTAAGTCTCTTTTTACATGACTGCAAGAAAGTTATTTCGTACCTCCATTCTGGTCTCTTTTTCAGCACAGATTATAACAGCACCCTTGGAAATCTTTACACATGTGGTGACATTATCCATTTTGAAAACTTGCAGTATTTAAATGAACAGGTTGCTTAATATAGCAATCTCTAATTAGTATGTTGCATAATTCTGCTGGTGCTTTGAGGCAGAAATTGTCATTCATGAAGGATCTAATAACCATGTAATATTTCTGTCTCTCTGCCAGACCCTCTTAACCCTCTCAGAGGAATATCCATCTGTCCACTGCACATACCTGTTTAAAGACAATAAAAACCTTTTAGTTCATATCTATATCTATTAAGGCTTATTTCTTTTCAAAAATGTCTTCCTTTGGAGACCATCAACAGTAGTCCTTAGTCAGCCCTAGATATCACAAAGAATATCTTCATTGGGTATACATTTTCCCTGAAGAACTAAAGGGGCAGAATAGTGAGAAAAGGGTTATTTTGCATGATCTTAAGAGTTATGAGCACAGCTTTGCACCTAGTACATTTTAGCATGAGTGAAAGTCAAAGAGAATATAGAAAAATCAGTAATGAGGCACATCCTGAAAATCAGCAATATGCCTACACAACAGATCATAAGCTGGGCTTGATGACAGTAGATGCTTGCTGCTCCTACAGGTGACTGGAAGCATGAACTGCTCTGAGGAGGCTTAACTCCACTCAGTAAATCCCACCCTAATGGGAAAAACTGTGATTCCTACAGTTAAATAAAAGATGAAGAACGGAATTTGTTTAATTGTGATGGGAACTTCACATCCCCTCTTCTGTCATGCTTAAACTGCAAGGAGCACCCTGACAGCACTCAATAAAAGGTGTTTACTTTAGATTTGTGGACATGCTGACAATAATCACAGTAATATAGCAACCATTGCATTCTTCTCTGTTAAGAGATATCATAGGGACAGCTAGACATGTACCAGCAATATAAGACCATTTCTAGCAAGAAATATACTCTTCAAAATCACTTCAGCTCCCTTCCCTAACCCCCTTTTAAGTCATTGCCTTTAAGAGACCAATCTTCCTAACTGTAATGTCACTACATCTAGAAGCTGGTGGCTACCAGCATGCAAAGCCTAAATTACGTGTGTTGCAGAGCTCTTCTTAGAGTATTTCCAAAAAATGTTTTCAGAAAAGTATCCGCAACACACCACTAAACTTTTTCAAAGGCTGAATACGAACAAAACTAGGAAACAGAGAGGCACCATGCATGACCAAATGGCTAAAGCAGTAATTTGGGAAGCAGGCACCAAGGTACAGTCTTCCAAATGATCCACAGACAGCTCTGCCATTTCTTACTTACAAGGCACATATCATAAACTGTGTCAGTTCTACATGTGTGTGTTTACCTGAGCTCTACATTGTTGCCCAGAGGGGATCTCATCCATCCCACCCCCACTGTTCCACAGGATAGGCAGGTGGAGCCATTACCTGTCCAGCACTGCACTTTCCTCACAGATTTGAACTGCCCAGCCAAAGTGTTTTTTGTAGGAAAGCCCCCCTTCTCCTAACAGTACAAATGTAAGTACACAAATATAGGTAAACCTCTGATAAGTAAAGCTTGCATTTCCCATAATACTTAGAAACACCTTTGGCCCAAGGAAATATCTCCTTGGCCATACAATATCTTTGGCACATACATATCTCCTTGCCCAAAAAAAGTCAGTCTTATCTCCTTTAAGACTACAGCATAAAGGCCCCTATTGTTCAACCCAAAATTGCTCCTGCACTCCTTTAGTTTGGAAAATTCTGGCTAATGGTTTGGGGTTTATTTATTTAAATGAGAAGAGAGCAGAGGATCATCACTCACTGAGCTCTCACTAGTCTCAGCTGTAAGCTGTGAATTAACAGCTTCTCATGGTCTGCTCATAGTGCATAAGAGGTGAGCTCTGACCTGTTGTTTTGGCTCTCCTCAAACATCAGGGTGGCAAGCTGATGGGCCACGAAAGGCTTTCAAACTGGATGCAAGGAGATGCGAAGGAATACAAGGTTGATGACTAAATGAGCAAATTAGGAAGCAGTTTGGCCCAAACTCAAGCTAGTTATGATTCACAAACTTACTTACAGCGATGTAATACATACTAATTAACCACAGGAAAAGACAGAGACCGAAGAAATATGAAATCTTTTTGCAGGGAAAAAATTTACACTGTCAAAGCTCAAATCAGAAAACTGCATGCTGTTGACACAACCTGCCTTTCAATTTAGGATATATTTTAATTACCTAAGTATTCAAATGATAGTTAGTTACATTGCTTAAGAAATTTCACAGCAGCAAAAACTGTGTCTGTGCTCTGAGCAAATAATCTCTAAATGTGCTATCAGCTCCCTCCATTTCAAATTGGCTTATGCCACTGAATCAACTAATGTGTAGATTAGAGAGCATTTCAGGTTTCATGCCTTGTGAGTAAAAAACTACTATGCAACCAATTCCATTACTCATTTTAAAAATATTACTTATGCCACCTAACTATTAATGTTAATCACACAGTATCAGGAGAGAGGTTGCCTTCCAGCCCATCTGGAGTATTTGTTCATGCACTTATGAAAATTTGAAATGCAAGATGAGTTTCACAGTTTCAACCACCCTGCAGCCACTGAAATAGAACAACTGCATCATCTCACGTCTTTAATTTTATCAGAGGAACTCAGAAGAGTTCACATCAAATCAGTGGATATAAGCAATCCACACAGCATCCTGACATAAATCAAGGGAAAGGCTTTGGGATTAGCCAGTTCTGTGTGTGGTACTGATTAAAAACATAGAAAATTCCCCTCGAGGCAATTTTCCAGCTTGGAGACTCAGGATATAATTCTCTGGTCCACTGTTAGTGTGGCCCTGTATGGTCATTAAATGGGGAAAACAATATATAAGCAATATATCATCTCCTACTTGAACATGTTATTACCGCAGTCCATGATTTACCATATACATGGGAATTACCGTGTTCACAAAATAAACATATTTATAGAACTGCCATTCATGCCTTAATAGTTCATGTAATTTCATTTTCTTAAAAGGCTGCTTCTTTCTGTTGCCTTCCTCCTCCTGCCTATCCAAAATGAAAAACATACTAACAAGAGATTGAAAGTGTAAATGAATGCTATGGATTTCATGATAATAAATTCGAGTATTTTAAATTACATCAGATTTGCTCTCTGAAGGGAGAAAACAACTCTTTTGAGAAGCTGCCTGTAGCAAAGCGACCCGTTCCTCACATTCACCTGTAGATGGCATTCATCCCATTGCTGTATGTGGCTCTTATGAGGATCCTCTTCACATTTGCAAGGATAGTCATGAACTCCCTCCTGCTGACTGGAATATCGGTGCCATGCACTGAGAAAGATTCTGGTTTCAGCACAATTTCTTCCGTGTGCTCTTCAGAAGGCTGCAGGTGAATTATCCCTTTTGGAGTGCTGATTTTCAAGTCACCTCCCTAGAGAGAGCCATGAAAGAGTGAGATTTAAATATGAAAAAAGTAATGAAAAAAAGGCCATTGGAGTACATGATTTATTGAATAATACATTTTACAAGAATAACAAATATCAGGAATATTATTTGCTTTTCAAAAACCTGAAATTGTCTTGCCTGATAGAATCGAAAAGCAGTGGAAAAGAAAGTTTGGGTTATTCAGACAAAACCTAGTGTCATGGTGTCATGGCTCTCCATAGGCAAAAGCAAATTCATACAATGCTGAGAAGCACAAGAACAGATCTGCTGAAAGAATGTCAAAGTGTTACCTCAAACTACCACTTTTTTTTTTTCTTCATTCTTCCTGATGAACAAGAAATATTACAGTTTTCTAAGCTACTGCAATAATACCAGAGACTCCTTGAGATATTGAAGCTTTTAGTTCTCGGAAGTGTATCAATTTTCTGACACTACAAATTAGCTAAAAGTATGTGCATGCTTCTGTTTTGTGTCCTCGACCACCAGACTTCACACCAAACATCAGAAGAAGCAGGCCACTTCCCCTTTCTTTCTTTCTTTGGCTGAAAGTACAGTCAATTTACCTCTATGATGACATCAGATTGAACCATCAATTTAGCTGTTTCTTCTTCTTCTTCTTCTTCTTCTTCTGTGACATCATAGGAGACTGTAAATTTCAGATGTCCTCCAGCAGCTGCTACCTGAGAAGTAAAAATGCAGAAAAAAAATACAATTAAATAAAAGAAAATGGGCCTTAACCACTTGGGGGCAGTTTTCTCGCACATCAGTAGATTTCTAGTGTGACAAAGCCATATGCAGATCCCCGGGTTATGGCTGCACAGACCATCCCTTGCTCAACTATCTAGAAATCACACTTAGTGATTTTTCTTCTACGCCTGTTGAAGGCTGCAAATTCCTTAAACCCACAGACTAACACAGAAATCAGAAACAGATATTAAATCTGTGCAAATTTCCAGTAGATACTGGCATTAGATTTTCAGTGTATTTGTTTCAGTTATATGGCACTCATTTAGGCTGTCCTCTCTATCAGCAGCCTTAGCAACCCATAGAAAAATCAATAACATCAGTTTCATTGATGGAGCAAACTACCAAAAGAGGAAAACAAAAAGGGCTGTGATTGTTTTTCTTTGTATGAACTGTAACCTAAAATAAGAATTTTCCCTCATGGAGTCAAATCAATTTATTTTAAAAGAATGTTTCAGCCCTTTCGCTCAGTTTGACCCAGCCTACAATGTGAGAAGTCAATGACCAGGCTCTTGTGTCATGGCAATATATTTTTTATATGCTCTTTTAGCTCCCAGAATCATGGCTGACACATGTACTGAGACAAACTATTCCATTAAAAATGGAATGCAGTATGATGCAAATCCAAAGCTGCAGACTTGAATGACAGAGTTCAGCACAGAAATAGTGCTTTCTGTTAATTGATTGGAAGCAGCATAAGTAAATCAAATCCTGCAAGAGCTACATTTTGTGTTTTAAACGTGTCTGCCTCGTACTTCATTGCAATGTGAGCCTCTTCTCTGAGAATATGAAAATCACAGGGATTCCTCTGCCCTTCCAGCACATACTGCGGAGCACAGAGCAAATTTGTGAGTCTTTTACAAAGAGAATAATCTGTTTACTCTCAAGGACATATTTGTTCATCATACTGGATGGTTTTGCACACAGCAACAGAAAGCAGTGAAAGTCAACATGTTCATTATTTTATGATAAATCTAATTTAAGGGGTGAAAAAATGTTCCAGCATTTAAGGCCTGGAAATCACCTGATTTTGAATTATTGATAAAGGTATATAAAAACCCAGCATCTGAGGCTGTACAGCTAACTGTTAGGTTAAAGCCAGAAAATTCCCTCCGATTCACAACGTGAATCTTGGATCATAGAATTGTAGGACCATAGAATCATAGACTATCTCAAGTCGGAAGGCACTCATACTAAATTGGTCACCCTCCTCTCCACATATTTAAATAGTCTGATGTCCTTGAGGTGCTCAAAAGTACACACACTACTCGAGGTGAGTCTGCCCCAGGTCAGAGCAGAGCAGGACAATCCCCTCCCTTGCCCGGCTGGCGATGCTGTGCCTGATGCCCCCCAGGACACGCTTGGCCCTCCTGGCTGCCAGGGCACTGCTGACTCATGTTCAACTTGCCATCAACCCAAACCCCCTGGTCTCTTCCCACAGCGCTGCTCTCCAGCCTCTTACCTCACAATTTGTGTGTATAAGTAGGATTATCCGATCCCAGGGACAGAATCCAGCACTTGCTTTTGTTAAATTTTGCTGGGGATGGCCCAGCTCTCTAGCCTGTCCAGGTCTCTCTGTAAGGCCTCTTTACCCTTGATGGAGTCTGCAGCTCCTCCTAGTTTAGTGTCATCAGCAAACAGTGGCATCACATATTTATCTACCTAGTGTCCAAAACTGCAACTACTTTAAGCCTTGACCATAACAACATGAAAGATTTTTTTTTTTTCCTTAGATACAGCTGTTACAGCATTTTTAAATTTTTTTTTTTGCCTGTGGTCAAGTCTAAGCACTGGTTTGTAACCGCAAGAGGAATGTAGAAATGCTGCAAGAAGTACCCAGAATTGCTTCCAGCTGTAGACAAACATTTCAGAAGGTAATTTTTGCAGAATTTTATCATTTTTATTTCAAGTTCAGACTAATGACAACGATTGAAGAAAATGAAAACAATGGGAAAACAAAGATTAAGCACTTTCAGGTGACCCATAAAAATTATGCACCAAGACAGATTTTACTTTTTCCCAGCTACATAAAGGAAAGGTGACAGTTTAGAGAAAGCAGCTAGATTAGGAACTCCTAAAATACAACAACAGGAAAAACAAGAGAAAAGGGGTGGGTTTCCTGGTCCAAAAATAAGAATGCTCAGAGGGAATAGGAAAATAGTTTACCAAAACATAAAAGCCTGGAGAAATTAAATGGCCATTTTTATTTACCTGTGGCAACTGCAGGGAAGGCATGAAGATTCACCTTGACTATACAGAAAGTTGATTGTAAGGATGGTCAAAATAGCATCAAATTACTTGAAAATGCTATTGAAGTACTTAATTAATTAGCAGCAGTTCAACACATCACAGATACTCTGGGTATGATGCCTAAGAGTTGGAATATGACTAAGAAGTCTCTTGAGGTCTCTCCCAGCCACAGCAGTCTGGGTTTCACTGCTGCAACTGGCAAGATTTGCATATCACACACTGGATCACACACTGAAGACAAGGTCCCCAAATGGCACTTATCACAGAGAATACCCCACAGTTCAGAATATGTATTTACTTTGCATGCTGCATAATACCAATATAGATTAGAAAAGACCCTCAAACTTACATAAAACAAAAAGTACTACTCCCTTGTGCCATTGTTTACAATGGTAATTTCCTTCCTCTGAATATTTAAAATACAAGCTCATTCACAGGCAAAGGAATTCAGAGGTCAATCCATGAGCTGCATGTATCATCTTGTGCAAAAAATACTTTTCAGAGAATTTTAAATATAGAAATTGGGCATCTGTGAGATCCCTCTATTTTCACATTTTTCTCTGTATCACCCAAAGATTTAGAGTTCTGATGTAAGGATTGTCATCTGAAGCTATCAACACCAAAGAGAACAGGGCATAAAAGTTTGCCTTGCTGGTGACAAAGGCGTGTATTGTTGAGAAAAGAATAGCCGTACAAAAACGTCAAGAAAGTCCCACAGAATTTCCGTTGTCTCTCCCACCTGTTTTTAGATTAATACATCAAATATTTCTTCCCATCTTAGGAGGCAGAATCTACATGTTCAAGAAAAGTCACAGACTCCCCAAGAAATAACAAGCGTAGAGGAGAGAGAAATCACAGCTATTTTAGTTCTAATCCAATCAGTTTCTGGCAGACCATTTTTGGGCTTTTTCAATTATTCACAGTTAACTGTATTCTATTATTATGTTACATGTTCTTAAGGATAAAACCAGAGAGAAGACAAGACGTTTTTACAACATCCTGACAGAGGGTCAACCAAAACTGAAGCAAAAAGATGAGAACAAATGTCCCTGTGAAGAAATGCCCATGCTCAACAGCAACAGAGCTGGACGGTAGAAGGAAGCACACAGTATCGCCTTGTGTAAAGCATGCTTTGATGTTATACGCCTGTCCCACTAAAATGACTTTTAAACCAAGACTAGTGATAGTGAACCACAAATACTTACAGCACGGAAAACAAACAGCATTTCTACAAATATTAGCAAGGCCATAGATGAGGAAAGCTTGCATCTCTTTGTATGGAAATCAAATTCTACAAGTCTTTCTAGTCCTGCACTTAGTGAATCTGCTGCCAACGCTTTCCCAAGCATTGGGATCTCTCCTGCTAATGTCTTTGGAGAATACCTCCTTCTTATACAGATTTATGTCCCATCTTATTCTTGAATTACTGCAAGAAGACTCACACTCTCCCTCTCCAATGCCTCTTGTAACTCCGCCTGCAAGTGTTTAGCACTTAGTCCACTGTACTGGGGGCTGTCTCATTTCTTCTCAACATTTGCCAATGTAACTTCAGAAGATTAGGAGCTATCTGCATTAAACAGAGTGCTGATTATAATCCCTTATCTCATTAAGCATAAAACGCTCTTCTGTCAGTTAAGAAGAGACTCAGTTTGTAATTAAACCACCTAAATATGAACTGGGGCATCCGCTATGGCACTTACATGCAGGCAACTGAAAGAAGTCCTTGGTAGAGTCAAAGGAAAGTGGCTGCTCAGTGACCCCACCAAAGGGTGACTTTCAAATCATTCCACTTTATATTTATATTTAAAAAGTAACTAGGAAGACATAAAATTTCACAAACAAATTAATAATTATTCACTAAGTGTATTATTGAAATAAAACACATATACCTTGCTCAGATATTTGGTAGTAAAATCTATACAACAATGGATTTAACTCAGAAGGGCTTGAATGTCAGGCCTAATCCAAGAGAACACAACACCTTCAAAACCAAAATTATATTACTATATTAAACTAGATGTAGACCAATAATCATACAACACCAGACTTTCAAAATCAGTGAAATAAAAGGCATCATAGAGCCATAAGTCTCATTTATGTTGGAAAAGAACTCTGTGATCCTCAAGTCCAACCATTAATCCAACACATCCAAGTCCATCAGTAAACTACATCCTTAAGCATCAACAAATATCAACAAGTTGAACTATTTTCCCCCTTCACTCTTAGTGGTTGTAGCAGAAATATAGTTACTGACATTTTGTATTAGAGAAACAAGCATTACAAAGAAAGTTAATATTTTTCTTAGACCAATACAGCTACAATCTTCTATAGAAAGGTAAAAGGATTTGGAAAAACATGAATCCTGCTTGCTATTATATAATTATATATATGGTCATAGAACTAAAACCATACCAAATGAATAAATGCTACCAGAAAAATAAAAAAAAAAAGGAAAAAAAAAAGCAAAGGCTACAAACATGAACAGGCAGAACATTTCTGTGGAGAATGTTAAAACAAATACTGCTGAAAATAAAACCAAGGAGTCTCACAGCAAGTTGCTGATAGTAACTTAATGTTTTAAGAGATAATAATGTTTTCTTATCCTGGAAGACACCTGCAAAACAAACTCCCCATTTGTTTCCTGATACACATCAATGTTTTTTGCTTGCTGCCTTGATTATGAGAAATTACAGATATTCACTCAGCCTTTCAGTGGCTCTGTCACATTCCTGTGGCAATGTCTACCACTAGATACTATGCTTGAAGGTAATGGAATCATAACATATTGTCTCAGGTTAGAGACAAACACAGGATCATCATACCATCACCCCAAGACACATATGCAGTTTAATATTCCCTGCTAGCATTCTTGAATCTCCACGAAATAGAGCTGCAATAAAAGGTTGATTTGGACTCTTTCACCTTCATAAACTCTCTAGGCACACACTTATTTTATGACATTTCAGCAAATGTAGAGATATCTGCCACTAGAACATCAGCACTTAACCCTGTGAAGGAGATCCTCTAAATAAAATAAGATTTTTCCCCATTTATTAGTGGTGGCAAAGTTAGTCCATAATTCATTAGCACCTAAGCAGTTGTGATATGGTTTGACAAGTCATTGAACAATGTACAACCTTAACTGATGGCTATGTGCACATGTGTTCTTCTAGCAGCCCAATCAGTGTAGAAGAGAACGGACCAAGGGCTGCTTTTTCTAACTTAATTTACTTATGTTGAAGGAAATATTTCACTGTTAATTCAGCTCTCATCTGGATTATTATCTTCTATATGAAAAAGTACCAGCTGTAAATTTATGATATTTAATTGGATTTTGCTGATCCAGTCTTCGTGCTAGTCATAGTGTGAGGGAAGGCAGGGACTCGAAAAGAATTCCGATAGAATCATCACCAAGAAGACGTCAAACCTTTCTTCATTTAGTAATAGCTCTCAGTAAAGATTGCATGTGTTAGTTCTACTCCAGATCCAATTAGAGATTAAATAGACTCTCCTCTCTTAGACAGATTGAATTTAGATAGGATATAAAAGCTCTTCTGAGGCATTAGAGCAATATTTCAGATAAAGCAGGGAGCAGAATAATCATGTTTTATTTGAATGACAGTATAGTTCTGGCTAGCTTAAAAAGAAAATCAGAGTTTTCTTTATAAGGAACTTAAACTTTTCCCCTGAAAGAATGGATTCTTTCCCCAAGATCTCTGCCATCTAGAGTTCCCCCAAGTCTATGCCAGCTGGTTTGAAATCCTAGTTTTCCTGATTAAGTACACTCAAAATTCTTCTGTAAAATTTGATGCTACATTCTACTTAATTTCACTTTTTCAAAATACTGCTTCCAGAGAAGTAGACCAAATGAGGGAGTAAGTTTACATAAAGTAGCCTGACTGCTTGTCAGTTCTTGGTTCAATTGCCTTCCATAAGCATTTGTCTACAATATTGAACCATTCAAAGGGAAGTCTGGGAATTTCAAACCATTCACTGTCATCTTCAGTTTCTTGAAACAGAGCATTACATCAGACAAGAAGATTTCTGAGTTATTCTTTCCTGGAATCTTATCCAGAATGTTATGATACAGGCTCTTTAACTCTTAGTATTTCCTCTGTTGATCCTACATTAAGGCAAAGTTGAGAAAAAGACAAAGGAGTTTTATTCAATGTAGGTACTTATTTGATCATACAATGTTCTGTGATGTCTAAGCTATATGTTAGGAAATCAAAGAGCAAAAGATAAAGTCTGCCATTGCTTTATATCTTATATATACATTTATTTGCTCTACCTTGAATGATATTTATGTTACTAAAAAAAAAAAAACTTAAAAAAAAAAGCTTACAACCTCATTGTATGAGACATGTTTTTCTTTGTACACTGGACAACAGAACAACATATTCACAATAAATCTTAATATTTAAAATTTTCCCAGCAATGGAAGAAACATGAAATCTGCGTGTTTACTTTTTTCCCCAGGTGAATGTTTTTATGCTTAAGAGACAAATAAAACCTGCCCAAAGAGTAACCACAACCCATAAGGAGCAATGAAAACTGCTAAACTGTATTTCTTATGTACCTTGACTATGTCTCTTCCCTATTTTATACTCAATACCTGAGCAACTGGGACCCTTCCAGAACACATATTAGTCCTAACTAAGCAAAATCTTTCACAGCACCTGATCACTCAGCCGTAGAAAGAATAACCCTGCAACAATCAGAGAAATACCGTGTGTTCAGATTCAAACACAATGGAAACATAAGTGACAAAAGAGCACCAACAGGGCAAGACATTAAAGTCTAGTGAGTATCTGCTTAATCATCCCTTGAAAGTATCCCTTGCTTTTGCTACAATATCAGTAGATCAAGTGTAATCAGACAATTTAAGGCTTTTTAATTTTTGATCCTGGTGCCTCTTCCTTCTTGCTCCAGAAATTCAAGGCATAATTTTGGTATAGTGGTTGATAATATCTGCCATCCTGAACATGACAATCTGATGCCTATTTCCAGGCCCTTCATATTTAAAATAGTTTGTCACAAACGATTTAGACCAATTAGAGTATTACACAATTCCTTTAATTCAATACATCTGCAATGATAAGAAACATTCAAATGGAAAACATTTTAAAAGAATCAATAAGAAACTTCTTATATTTTTCAAAATTATATCCATAAGCTCAGCCCAGTCTGTTACTGAGACACTATATTAAAGTTATAATTTCATATCCCTAGTTCTCTTCCTTGTTGGATGAACTAGACTGTATTATTTGGATGTCTAAATATAACACAACTATTCATTGTGTTCAATATATAATGCTGAAACATCCAATTATATAATGGAACTCTAAAATGAAAAATGGAATAAATCTAAGCTCCTAAGGAAGATGGGAAGTGAACAACATCAGCTCTCCTGTGAGCCCTCTGCTGCCACTCCTACTTATGTTGAGTAGATGCTCCTTTTGAACTTAGCACTGAAAAAATTAATGTAATCAGTGACTGATTGAAAAATTTGCACAGTAAGATTATATGCTGTCTCCTGAAATGTATTTATGAATGTAGACATTTACTCTACAAATCATTAAATCTCTACCATAATTCCCAGTTCTCATTTCCTCTCACTGGAGAAGAGAAACAGAACTCTGGTCAACCATTCCTGAAGTCTGAAATGGACTTTTCTAATGATACGCTGTTACAAAATTTAGAATATGTGATTACTTTGTAACAGTTACTTAACCACAGTAACCAAGCACATAACTGTAGTACAGTTACTCACTTTTTTCTTCTTTACTTCCCATATGATCTTGACTGTGCCTTCCCAACCACTGTTCCCCAAGCTGTTGCAAATGGATCAAGGATTCAAAAACACAAAACAGGGGCATATTCTTCCAGTAGTGATGTGATAATCTAATTCACGTACAATTATTGCCCGTGTCTATTACTGTGGTGGCAGGTAAATCTCAGTCTTTGGAAGTCTACCAGTCTGGCAAAAACATACCAGAAACTGTGACACTGTAGCATAGTTTGTCAAGCACACATCATAGAAGGATATTTAAAGAAATTAACCTTCTATGTAATCACAATTGCAGACTTTTTTCCCTGACTGAATACAGCTGAAGGAAAAGAAAAAAAACAAACCAAGCAAACCAGCTAATGCAAACTCAACAGCTGCTGCAACAGCTGCTCTGATCGCTTTAAGCACCAATTTAGCAGGCCAGAGTGGCTAAATGGTGTACGTTTGGGTAAAAATACTACTTTTTATTTAACTGTGAAGATGTTTCAGACTACTAGTGATATTACAATCAAATTCACTATTTGAGCATCAAGTCTGAGACGTGTTTCTAAGTAACATATCTTCATCAAATGTTTCTAAATAAAAACTGTTTACTGTTGGTCTTGTAGCTGTCAACAACCTCATAACTGAAAGTAATTCTTAATTTTACTGATTAAATGTTAGTCTCCCAGTTTCATGGGCTGAGGTTCCAAAGCAGCAAACCACAATTACAGTAGTCATATCAATAAATGCCTTCCCATAGTATTAGAATGAATTACTAATTAGGACATTTATGTCAAAGTCCAGTTCCATTAAAACATCAGAACCAACCTTTCCCCTCCCTTCTCAGACTGTACTCCTTCATGAATATTTTAACAAGAAAATGAATTCGAATAATTTTGCAAAACTGAAAGCTCATATTTCTATGGCAACAAAATCCCAGCATGCAAGGATTATTAAAAACAAAAATGCAGGTCTATAAAACAAGAGCAACTGTTCAGGTCCAAATTAAAAGCTGTTCTCAAAAATACTTTCCTCAGCTTTGCAACAGCATTTAGGGCTATTCAGTATTTGCATGGGATATTGCTGAGGACAACTCACTGTGTGATGATCTTGAAATAAAAATCCATAGATGCCTCCTAAAGTGTTTACTTCTACTGAAAAAGCTTAAACAGTGTATGTAGCAGCAAGAAATAGCTAAAATTCTATGTCTTTGTTAGAATCATGGAACCATTAAGGTTGAAAAAGCACTTGAAGATAATTGAGTCCAACCATTAACCCAGCCCACCCTGTTCACCACTAAAATATATCTCCAAGTGCCATCAAGTGGTACAACCAAATGTTGTTACTACAGTTCACCAAGTTAAACTAGTAAGTATTATTGTATTCAGGCTTTCTTTTGTTTCCATGTTTGTAAAGCGCAAAGCAAAATAGCCCAGGAATGTTATTTCTAAACAGTGCCACAACAGAAAATGGAAAAAAAAAATGCTTTCACTTCTAGCCAGCCAAAGGTTATTTTCCTACCTCCTTCTACTTAACTGGTTTGCAACATTACTATTGACAATACTGTACCAGAATGATGGCTGCACTAGTAACTCAGAGCAAAGTATGACATAGGAAGCACTTTGGGATCCTTTAGGAAACTGAAATGTATCATAATGTTTCAAGCAAGAAGGAGTTGTGTAACTGGAGTATCTGTTGGGCAAAATTATTCTGACAGCAAGGATATACTGCTTTTAATAACTGCCAGTGTTACTAAATGGGAGATTTTGAATTAAATAAAACGTAAATAAATCAATATTTTGAAAAAAATTCTTTTTCTAAGAGAAATGCAAGGATTTGCAAAGCTCAAATATCTGCTCTTCAGAGGTGGCTTGTCACTTGATATAAGAAATGCAACAATAAAATATTCTTATACAGTATTTTGCTGCGTATCATGAAGACCTCCAAGGATCACATATCAAAATAAAAGCAGTAAGAATAAACATTTGAGTATTAGAAAAAGATATAGGTGCTTATAAACTTGTCCCTGTGTACTACAATTCACCAACACTAATCTTAGAAAAAACCCCAACAACTCCTTGCAGTTTGCTTTCATTTTTCAGGTAAAGGGGAAAACAAAGCAGTGAATCAGAACCGTGTGATTTTTTGTCTATTTTCAGTCAGTAAAAAACATATTTTGAATTACTTTGCCTCTGCAACCAGTGCTTTCTCATGATTAAATTCATGGCCACTTTCCTGACTTGCTAGTTTTGCAGCCTTTCTTCTCCTAACCTTATTCATGAGAAACTAACACAGTTTTGAAAAATACCTATGTTTTATTTTAGAGAAAGATTATTTTGTGTTTGTCATTAACTGAAATGAATGCTAGTTAACAGTAACTAAATGTATGTACAAAACCTGAATTTTAATACTGTTTTACTCAAGAAACAAAGATATTTCAGAACAGTACAGACATCATTTAATTAACAAATATGCTTTAAGACACATTTTTTTTTTGAAACAGTGTAGATAAAAATCTATCATGCCATTTTTTATTGTACCCATGAAAGAAATTCTGCACTTGTTATCACCATCATGGTAATGCACAGATGATTATTACTTGAGGCAATGTGCTCATATATAGGATCACTACTCGTGTGCAGACACACACACACATAATGTATCATATGCACACTGTGAAAATAAAACTTGATATGCACTCATCCCTAAAAATTACAAAAATGTGCTGTTGTTCTAAAGGGTAAGGAAAAAAACCAAGTTTGTTTCAAATAATCTTAAAGAAAATTATGTTCTGAAATTCTCTTCAGGTAATTTTTTTTTTCATCAAGTTCAAAGTCTTTAACTTTCTTAGATATGATTTTATATGAAAAATACCCTACATTTCTTCTTAGAAGGCTGAGGGAAAGATGAGCAATCAAGCTAACGAGATTGGAGAGCAAAGGAAAGACAGAAAACATGTGAAGTGATGCCCAAGACTGAGAAAGCAGAAATGGCATAGCTTTATAAGTCCTTCGTAAGAGAATTTATTCTTTTAACTTCAATTTGCCTTAATGGGAGGTGACAAAAAAATCCTTCAGCCATTGCAAGGATAATGCAGCTCTATGAACATTGTGGTTTCTGCAATCATGTGTGTTATTTTTAATATACTTTATCATTTTTCCCTTTAAATGAAAAATATTAAAAAAATGTATTCTCCATATATTATCCTGATTAGAAAAAATACATTATTCTACAGCAGACTATTTAGGCTTCCACTTCTTATTATTTGTTCCTAAAGGTACAGTGCCTTCCATATACAGACTTGAAGCAGTAACTTTTCTACGAATTATTAATTTATATACTGTATCTTTTATGGGGAAAAGAAATAAGGACCTTTATATTCATGAGTTACCTCTGCTTTAAAGGCAGAATGATGGAGAAAATTTGCTTTGGATGAATTAGAAACTGTCAAAAAAAGAGGGCAAGTCTACTGCCCAAGGGTTACATGTGCTGAAAGAGTCAACATCAATCTCACACTGGCATAAGCTCTATGACAGTCATATACAGAGTCCCATTTGAAGGATTCATCATCAAAAAACACTGCAGTTCTATGAGGTATGTTAACATAGAGAGTGTGATTAATATAACACAAATTTGAATTCACACAGGTAGGGGAAAGTTCTACTGAGATTAAATGTTCTCAGGCCTATTGACTTCAGACACTTAATCATGTAGATATTTTGCAATTCTTTCTGTTACAGAAAGTCTTATGTGGATATAAGTGAAAGTCACATATTTCAAAGAAAGCCTCCTATTCCCTTCACAAATCCACCTTTTGAAATGTCAGAAATTCCTTCACCTTTGGCTATAAAATATACTGCATAACAAATTGAGCATGAAAACCGTAAGACGGTATTGTCCTATATACACTTTATTTTAATGTTCTGAAAATATCAGAGGCACCCAAAAAGTAATACCACATTCACAAGCTTGGGGAATAAATACTTTGTCAAGCTATAAAATTATATCCAATGTGATCATAATGAATGCATAGAGTAAGCATCCACACATAGCAATAAAATAAAATAATGTGAAAAAACCTATTTCTACTGAAAAATTATCTTCTTCATGTCCATGTTAGTCACCTAACTCTATCTTTAGTACCTTTTTGGAAGATATACTTGACCTTACTAGCTAAAAGAGATCCCTTCTCTTTTTGTCACTTTCTCTATAAATGCTGACACTTTTCAATTTAAAGGAGACATTTTAAAGAGAAATTCCTTACCTTACAGTGCATGGGCACTGTGTATGTTATATCTGGTTGCTATTACAGGAGTGGATACTACTCACCTTTGATGACTGGCAGTGCCCTTTCTTAAAAAGATTTAAAACTTCACTCTTTCCGAGTATGAAAGAAGGAAGGATAGATCCATCATCTTTCAGACAGTTCCCTGAATGGAATTCAGCTGATTGGACTGAAAAATTATTAGGATGCAGAAAAGGCCACTGGCATAATTACAAGGAAAAAGACAAAAATCTACACAGAGATCATCAAAGGGCAACCAAGTTAAAGGAAGGGGATACTGATGTTTCAACAGACCACTAATTGAAAACCAAAAGTTTAGTGATGGACTTCAATCTTTTTCTTGACTCTACCTACAAGATTGAGTCCAACCATTAACCCAGCACCACACCTTCCCTTCACAGAGCTGCTGCCTTTTAGATACCTTAAAACATCTGCTTCAGTCCTTATTAATTTTATTTACATACATTTGTCATTAAATAAACTCAGTTCTTCATGTTTTTTTTAAAGTCTTACTCTCTTTTGGGCTATCTCCAGTTGACAATAGGGCCCTGGACACATCAATATCCTTTTATGAAAACCAAAGAGCCTTTATTAACTTGGAATTGCAACAGTGTCTTTTGTAGAGAGAAAAGTTTAGATGTAGAACATTGAACAAGGTTTGACAGATCAGCAATTTCACCTTGAAGTAATCTGTGTTTATGTGTGTGCAGGCAAATGTACGTGTTTTTATGCATAAGGAAAGCACACTGTATTTGAGATAGCCTACATGGAGAAGATGCACAAAACCTCCTATCAGGTGCTTCAGAATCTCTCAGGAAATTCCCCACTCAGTTGCAGTAGAAATTCTCATATGTCAATTTTCTAAATAAAAAAGCACTCTCTAATGTCAGGAGAAACATATTTAAAGTGAAACAGCCATGATAATCAAATAATGAAATAGTATTTACAAAAAACACTAAAAATCAGTTTAAGATGGTTATCTATTTCTCTCAATATAAGTTCAGTTTCTAGCAACTGATTTATTAATGTTTCCTCCTTTGTGTCCATGGATAATGACATTATCTATGGCATCAAAGCCCAGAAGAGGAATGATAAAATCATTCTGAGTTTTGGTATTGCAAGTAATTGTTTGCCAAAAAATTGTAATTTTACAACCTTAAACAGTAAAATCTCAGTATAGAATTTCATCACATGCTCCAGGAGCTTTAAACCTTATTAACAACACACGAATCTTGAATCTAACAGAATCTAGGATTTTTTTTATTATTCATTATTACTCGGTTTCAATGGATTTTCAAAATTATTCTGAATTTCAACAAATAGGTTGGAAAACCTCAACTTTTATATTTTATCCAGGATACCAACTTTTGAGTTCCCTTCAATGTCTTTTGAATTCTTGGTGTAACAAAAAGCTATAAAACACAGAAAGAATCAACCCTTGGATATAGTTCATATATAACACAAAAATACAAGGTCTTCTGAGTGTGATTAATGTGATTTATATACCTACATAAATTCCCTTTAATTGAACGTGTTCCTTCCTTCCTTCCCTGTTTCCGTTGGCAATGTATATTTTCTCCTCATTTCTAATGTAAGCCAGGCTGCTAGGTCCTAATAAACCAAATTTTGACCAGCAATGTAAATTTCCTGCTTCCATCTCAAACACTTTAATATTTAGCAGGGTTTCATGCTGCCTTAGATTTAATGCAAATGGTGTAGCATGAAGCAACGATTAACTTTTTAGCTCTAAGATAAAATGTGAATAAAAAAGCTATCACTTAACAATAGCATTAAGAGAAAAAAATTTATTTAAAATGCTGACCTTAGTGCTGTTTAAAATATGTCTTAAATGAAGTCTTTGACCTACACAAAGTTATACAAGTTTCCAGAGAAAGTAAGAACACACCATAAACTCCTTTAAAATGCTAATCTACATTTAAGTAATGCTCACGTATCAAGTTAATCACACAGAATCAGGGAGTGGGGGTCTTTTGCCATAGCATCTCTTTACAGGTTGCAAGCCATTGTTTTGACTCAGCAGTGTGTTCTAGACCCTATGCACTTTACTTGGTCGTATGACAAATTAGCCTCTGCACTGTTGCAAAATTTCTTAGATCTACAGTTGTTTGAAATTTCAAATGGACAAAGATTAGATCTAACATTATCTTCCAGTCCTCCACTGCCATGATCTCCTTAATTAATGTATGCATTCTGTTTCTTCATCTGTCTCTTCCTACCCTCGCCCTAGCTGTATTGGCCCATTTGTTATTGTTTCATAATCTCTTGCCCCAACTGCCAACTACAGTTTAATAATTTAAGTAAATCACCTTTTATTTAACACTGTGTATTTTCTAATTCATTCAGCATCTCATTCTCTTGCCTCGACTGTAACAGAGGTACTCTCTAGCTCGGGAAATGAGTGCAAATTGCTGTATTCTGGGGTGGTGGCAGGACAGCATTGATGTGTGCGTGCATTCTTACACTAATCCCCATGCCCGCAGTATTGGGCACTGCTGGAGATGCACAGACCTTTCCTCAGACTATCTGCAACTGCTCTCACTTTCTCATAGATGTTTCAGAACTGATTTCCTGCTGATAGAAACTGCTGTAGCTCCATGAACTTAATTGATTTCTGAAAATTTCTGCTAACAGGGAATCTGTCTTTTCCTGCAGCACCAAGTGCCAGCTAAGGTGTTGATATCTCACTTCTGAAGAGCTAAAGATAGTCCTAACAATCTCTGGGGAGTGAACGAATGTCCAAGGTCATTGAGCAAGAATTACCATTACTTAACACTTAAAACAACGTTTCTTCTCACTACTTTTCACAGAGAATATGTACAGTGTTGTATCCACTTAAGTCTACTAAGAATTTCATAGTCAATATGTTTTATTAATCAATTCCTGAATGTCAAGCAGAAAGCAGGTAGCTAAGGTCCAGAACAAAACATTTAAACTTTTCATATTAGGTAAAGAATGGAGTGAGAAACAACAGGGAACAAATTGCCACATATTAAGCCTGCACAAATCCATACATGCAAGCCATCAGGTTTTAGTTTTAAAATGTAGGTGTGCTATGCTTGGGACACAAACTTAAAAAAGCATGCAGCCCCAGTGTGGCACATGTAACGCACAACCTGCGCACTCACACCACAGCCTATCTTGTCATCTCTGTCACCTTCACGGCCTGGCAATAAATTTTGTGCATAAAACTTCATGCACCTTCTTGCACACCCTCAAATAAATCATTAATAGGAAAATATATATTTTTATGCGTATTTGGGAAGATTGTAAAATTTCACAGTCCTGTGCAATGTGCATGGAATTCCAGTGCATTCTCAACATGATTCTAAAACATTTTAGCTGAAATTAAGAATGGGATTTTTTTCAAATGCTTTTTCATAGTGAAGTGTAACTTCAGCTGCACAGCCTGAAAGTGCTCAGAAAGTCACATCAGGGCCTGTCCTTTGTAATACATAGAAGTTGTATTTTGAAATACTCAGATGTGAGCAGGGCTGGTCTCAGTACATCTTCCAAGAGCTGGTAAAATTGTAAATGGTAAAAAGTTTTTGCAAATCTTGTATTTAGTTTGTAATAAAAATGTCAGATTCATGTATTCCTTTAGCATTCCAGACAGCAGCAAGTGATCCCTGTAAAACTTAGTTTATATGAACTGCAACTTCAATCATCATAAGCCTCAGTTACACACTTTTCAGATACTTTTGCAGAGAATCTAAAATCTCAAATTCTTTTCTGTTTATACTTTCCTCTAAAAGAGCTTCTGGATAAATGGCATTAAAAATACTACCAGCTACTTTAGCATTATTGTGCCAAAACCCACCAAAATACTAGATTACTGGATGACAGGGAGATCCCGTAACAACCTTCACATCCAAAGAATTCATGCCAGGTATTTGGTGGGAAGTCATGGAATCAACAGCAACACATGAAACCATTAACACTCAAGATGCACAATCTATTATATTTCTGTAACTAAGAATTTAACAAGATATGGTCCTAAGAAAGCATTTCCAGAATGCTTTTCATTTAATTTCATGATGGAACAGTTGATTTGAGATTATGTAAAGTGTGCAAACATCAAGACATGCCTACTAGAAACAGAAGAAAATGCCTTAATGATATTTCTAGTTACAACTTGTGGAAAACAGTCTTCTAAGTGCCTGAGAAAAACCTGAAGGCAAGGAATACAATCCATTTAAATTCTAAGATATCTAAGGTCTCACTGAAGTCAATGCAGGGAGCTGGATTTCAATAATCTGAATTGAAGCTAAGGTGTCTAAGGTTGCCTAGTGCTTTGCAGATGTACCACAAAAAATATAATTAGAAAAGGTCAAAATATAATACATCACAAAATACAGCTTTACAAATACTTTAACTTGCAGCTAACTAAAATTTTTTAAATAGTTTTACCCATATTAACACATTGCTTTACATCTAACAAGTTACATTAAGCTCAGTTTATTTAGATACTGGCTGCATTGATTAAAATGAACAGTAAATGGATGGTTCTGCAACAAAAAGAATTCAGTTGTAGTGTGTCAGCCACACAGCCACAAGTCTTTAACAAAAAACTAAATTTCCCTGAAGTTCTTACGCCAGGTATGGCGCATACTATGGCACTATCATTGTATTTCAGACCCTGTGGATCTATCTATGCCCATTTAACTACTGTGAACTTAGGCACTGGTTACTGGCATTTAAGATTTCTAGTATGATCCTTAATCTCTGGAAAAGGTCATAGCACTGTTTTCAGAGAGTAACAGGAATGTCTGAGATTAAAATACAAAAGCATAACACAATAGTTTACAATACAGTGATTTCCAAATAGTCAGCTGAATCTCTGTGATATAAAGGAAGGTCAAAAAATTTTAATTTCTATTATTTTATTTTAAAAGTAATTATTAGTAATTACCAGTAATTAACTGCTTGTGGGTTTGTGACTAATACAGAATCATAAAATGGTTGAGCTTGGGAGGGACCTCTGGAGATAATCTTGTCCAATCCCTAAATCCAACCAAAACTTTAGATGAAGTTTTTCTAATTTAATTGATATATACATTTAATTTGGCTTAGCTTTGTATGGAAAGAAAGAGCCCATACTGTGAGTATGTAAGACCTAGAAACAATTTTTATTAAACCATTCTGACCTTGAACAGTTTAGCATCCTCTGCAATACCAAAGAGCATCTAACTTCAAATTGTGAGAATGCAAAAGAAAAGAGGAAAAAGATGCCAATATAACTAGATGAGTAGAAGAGGTCTTTTAAAAAAAAAAAAACCCAAACCCTATGGTCTCCATTAGTCCTCAAAAAAAGGAAGGAAAAGGAACACATAAAGAATGTCACATTGATACCATGAAACTACTTGGAATAGGAGTTAAGTTGAACTGAGAAGTCTTATTACATTTTAATAAACAAGCAATTTCACTTTTAAAATGCTTTGTTTGTTCTGGAACTATTCAGAAAATCTGCAGAAGTTTCCTTGACAGTTTCATCCAAAAAGTATTTCAGAGACTAAACTGAAAAAACAGAATTTACTAGTCTTCCACAGTTGTGCTGTTAATTCTATTTATTTTAATAAATACCTGCCAACAAAAAATATCTGCTGCAGGTCAAATGAAACCTTTGATCTGTAATGAAATCCTTCAGTTTTTCTGTTTAGCTGGACCAAAAAAAGTTTTTATCATGAGTTGATCCCAATAAATACCCACTAGCTTTCTCCCAGACTTTTTAATGGCCCTATGAAAGACAGATCATTCAGCCAGACACACTACACAATGATTTCCATATTGCCAGAATCCCTGTTCTTCATTCATGGTTTTATCATCTCACCCTTAAAATGAATGCACATGAATTATTTGCAGTACTAATTACAACTACCCTTTTTCAGATAAAAAATCTAGCTGCAGTAGGGAAGAAGCAACTGTGAGAACATCAAGGTGAAGAATAAATATTTGAGCTAGATAATTTAAGTGGGTCTACAACTGACTGTTAGTGTGGCTACTTACTGTAAATCACAGGTTGTCTCCACAGTGCCTCATAATTTTCTGTTTTCTAGGAAAATGGGAGTTTCTGCTTGGTACGGGCAGGCCCCCAGGACACTGCAGAGTTTATGCTAAAGTTCAAAGGAGGATATGAAAGCATTGACTATGCATCAGGACATGAACTACTATCACAATCACACTCTCCTGGGTGGCACAAATATTTATGTAGCTTTCAGCATATTTAATTTAAGTTAAATCCCACAGAAGTTAAGTAATTGTTTTCCTGGAAATCTATCTAGGCACAGGATTACCTTGTTTTTACTCAGGGTTCTTCTCATGTATTTCCATTCAATTAAAACTACTTGTCAACTCACTGAGTTATCACCTTATTTGGATACGCTGACTCTCTGTATTGCTTTTGTCTATTACATAAATGATTTAGTCAGATTTTTTTTAGTTGATGTACCAGCATCAAGTTGATGCAAAATTGTACAAAAATTAGTGAAGTATTGCACTGAATTTTTTATATGCAGAGGTGTGAGGACTGGAAGCAGTTTAAACTAGAGAGGTTGGGAATTCAGTTATTAATACCTAACATAGATTATTAAAAGTTTTTTCAGAACATTTACAACACCCTGCTGATAGCAGTAGAGCTAGGGCAGTTATTTAATAAATACCCCTTTGGTGTACTGAGGATCTATAAATAACTGACTGGTCATGTGCTGCTGAGATGTTTCCAGTCACTTAATCTTATGCAGAAAAATAAAATACATAAATATTTATTAATAGCAATTATATTTTCCCCTGGAACAATATACAGTCATGACTGGATGGAGCAGTGACCTTTGCAATCATGAGCTGATTGTAACACTGTATGCAAATTATGTGTTTTGACTTTAAAATTATAGTTTAGAAAGCTGATGTTTCATAACCTGTCACATGCAAGCATTTTAATTACTTACATATAAACATTTCTGTCATGGGTAAACCATTATTTACAAATTATATTGACTTTTGTTTTCTTACAGCTATGTTACACACGGGATGCTGTATCTTAGTTTCATTTATAATTGAGAAAAATGATAAGCTATTATTTTTGTGAACTGTCTCCCTGATTGGAGATCTGGGAGTTACTGCACAGGATATCTGACTTGTCTGTACAGGCATCTACCATAAATCTCATACCAGAGGCACAATCAGACTTCCTGTGCTTAAGCTCCATCTGTAGTATAAAGTAAGAAAAAGTATAACTGCATAGTAAACTGTCCAGTGCAGACTGTCTGAGAAATTTCCAACATAAATTACAACCTAAGGTACATCTCATGAATGGGGAAGGATTTGGTCCTTTTTATCTAGCTTTTGTCAGCATTTTTTAAGCATTTTTCTAAACTGAGTATTTTCAAGCTAAAGTGGGAGCTGCAGGGACCCTGGCTAATATTATATACCTCATTTAGTTTTAGAGATGCTATTCCCAGTGTTCCTCCACTGTCAGGGGAGAAGGAGAGGTTTTCCCTAAGTTCGTACAGAGCATAAGTCAATGCTATGAATTGTCCTCTGGGTGAACTTGTCTCTCCCCTCCAGTAACATATGGAGTCATCAAGATCGGCTTGTGGACTTAATACACCGGAATAGACCTAATTATCTGGCAAGATTTCTGCATTTCCCATTTAGGAAGTTCATTTGATAAAGTGTGTGGTGGGCCAGAAAATCACAACTGTTTAAATTGTTTACAAGAGTTTTCTCTAGTGATTTTCATCTTGCCAAGCAATCAATGTGATTTAAAGTTTTTGCACACTCAACTATATTTATGTAGACTGCAGTGAGGTCTCCCCTCAGTCTCCTTTTCTCCAGGCTGATCAAACTGAGCGACCTCAGCTACTCCTCATATGGCTTCCCCTCAAAACCCTTCACCACCTTCACTGCCCTCCTTTCTAAAAGCTTTATATCCTCCTTATATTGTGGCACCCAAAACTGCACACTACTTGAATACTCTTTAACAGTTGCTCTTAATTCAACATCATAGTGTTTCAATAATATTGCAATACCAGTGGCCTCAAAGCTAGAGAATAGAGCCTAGCAAGTCCTAGATTATTGAAACAGACAGGTCCTTAAAGTACCCATGTGAACAATAACTCTGATAGTGTAGCTCAAAAACTACTTTGCAAACTTTTGTTTTCATTTTTGCTAATCTTTGTATTCAAAATTCATTCAATCCAAGTGCCATCATATGGTTGAGTAAGGAAATTTGTATGTTGAGTTTTGGCTCAAGCACCATTTTATTACCTCAGTTTCAGCCTACTGGAATGAAAAGTTCATGATGAAAATTATTATTAAATGATTAGGTCCTCATTTCACTGTAGTTATAGCTCTTGACTCAATAGAGTATCATTTTACAGCAAAATGAGGAAGTATATTATATTTTAAGAGCATTTAAAATTGTCTAAAGTAATAGTTGTAAGTCCTAAAACACTGTGTAAGACTTTTACCAAACTAAGAAACAGACATAAATTAGTACCATATTGTACACATGTTGATGAAGATTATATCCTGCCAAGAAGGAAAATGTCATCCTAAAATAGAAAGCCACATTTCCTCAGGATATTGATCTACCTTAGCTGGATCCCATAAAAGACAGAAAAGTGGATAATGTAACTTCAGACACAAGAAGTTATTAAGTGAATTGACTGTTAGAGCAGAACCTAATCCTGAGTCCCTACAACATGAAAATTTCTCAGGTCAGATTGTTTTTATAGCTCTAATCTAATGTAGCACACTTTTGGGAAGGAGGAGGAACTCTGAAATGAGTAACTTGCTGTGGTGCCCGTGTCACGTATTTTTGCACAGTTTTCTTACTCGCCTCACAAAGTCATAACTTTTTGCTTAAACTCCACAATTCCCTTCAAATATTTTTGTAAAGACTTAATTTCTAGTCAAAGTGCTTTAGCAGTAATTTCTACTGTGAAGGGGTTTGTTTTCAAACTCGTGGTGTTTTAATACCTAAAAGGTTTAATCAATGACTTAACAGATATGTGAAACAAGATATGACTAACATTTAAAAATTACAGTAATTGTTAGACATTTATATGCTCACTGGGCTATACAAGAAACAGCAACAGTCATTCAGCGGAACTATGTTCATTGACAAAAAATTGGCCATCTGCAATTTGTAGTGTCTAAAATAATACAGAAGACAGCACCAATACAGAGTTGCTACGGAACAGTATACAGCTTAAAGAAAAGATCGCAATTCCACTTTGAGGACACACACTATCATCCCTATGGCCCAGATAAAATGTTTAAAATTTAAGACAAGACATTAGGAAATGAAGTACATATTCCCCGTCTCAAAACTGATGTTGATAGTATGCAAAATATCCTGAATTGCTGAATCTTTAAAGGAGTACAGTGAGTTCTACCACAGCTAAGGAGATGGTGAATAAAAAGGATGAGGGCATAATCACATATAATTTTCCACCATTAGTCCTTCAAAACTCACTTTCTTGGTTAGCAAAAAGCAGGTTTTGTAGAATGAAGTATTGACCTCATTCCTGCAATAAAACTGAGACAACATAAGCTGGGAAAGGCATTTTTGGGCCACTAATTTTCTTGCACAGGCCCATTCAAGAGAAACCAGAATATGCCTTGAAGATAGTTACACTAATTCTTTTTTCTGATCCTCCTGTGATTCTACTTGATTGATTTATTGCTTCCCCTTCTTCAACCTTATTTACCTACTTTCATACTGGCTGAGATCACTTTCCAGGGCTCACTGCTTTTGATATACTCCAATTCAAAAATGTAGTATGTGATACAATCACATAAATTAGAAGAGTGATAACAAGATATTGTTCCTTCATTTATTTTGATACTAAACTGAATCAAACAGATGTTTAAAAATTCTTAATGCATTAATACCAAGAACATACAGATTCTAATCCCTGCTAACATAACTGTTTTAAACAATTAGCAGATTATAATGTGAAGACAGAAATAACTCATCCCTGAAAAACAGACATTTAAAAGGATTTTCCTACAACATAATCACAAAATATCTTCCTTCCTTCTGATGAATTTCAAATGCAATAGACAAGAATTTACAGCATAAACTGAATTACAAGAAGCAAAGAAGAGTTTGTGCTTTGATGTCATGACAAACATCTCCCGTTCTTTTACGAAGTACAGGTAATTTTCCCTCCAGGCCACTTATCTGAATTGTCAGCATAAATTTTGATCTCCTAGATTTTCCTATACAAACCATTTTCCAGGGACAATTCAAAATCAAGTAAGAATGGTAGAGGGCAGGGCTGCCACAGAACCAGACTTGCTTTCTCAAACAAGACCTTCATTTATTGCTATATCTTCATGTGATAAAGGTTTTAATGTGCAGTTAGGATAAGTAAAGACCATTAAATCCAAAGATACCTCCATGAGTTCAGAGGTACCCAGGCTACAGGTTGCTTGAGGTTAGGAAAGTATGTGATGAAGTATCACTATATCCGTACCAGCTTCTTACACTCTTCCCTTGCAGGACTTGCTGGCCACTGTGATTATTAACACGCTGCTGGGCTGGATGGACTTTCCTCTGGTATACTTTAGATATTGTTATATCCTCAAACTTTGTCTTTTCCTAGAAAATATACTAATGGTTTATGATTCTATGTAAAGAACTGAGAAGTATAAACCTTTGTTTTGGTGTCTTATGAACGTAATAATGGCTACACGCTCAGAAGGTAATGTATCACCATATATCTCTGTTTTCCCTGAGGAAACAAATGTCTTGTCTTCTTGGCAAGACTCGTTCTAAACTGCAGCCTGTGATCTCACTCTCTCAGGACAAACTCTTCTTCTCAGATATGCAGGCTGACTCCTGTTTGCAGTTTACTGGTTTATTACATATTGTGCTTCCATTTCTTTCAGTATTGCAGGTGAAAGTTCTTCAGAGCCACTGCCGGATACTTTATACTGATTCACAGAACACCTAATAAAGATCCAGATCAGAGATCCGTAACAAGACAGCAAATATATGTTAGTATACCCAATACTGATTGAGATCAAATGGGAGAATATTTGCCCTAGCTATCTTAAGGTACAAAAAATCGCCCACAAAAATGACACATACTTAAAACTACTCTTAATTTTCTTACCAGTTGGCCAGATGAGAATTAGATCATATGTAAGCACAGATCTACACTCTTCCTAGTTACAATCCCCTTATGAATTCCACCTTTTCCTTTCTTCCCTCCCTAAAAACAAAGAACTCATTGGGCTCATGTGATATTTTTAGACCTGCTGTTAATAACATAATTGTCTCTAAAGCTTGCAGCAATTTGAATGTCCCTGCAGTGAGCTGACACAAAAACTAACAAGAAACATATAAATAAGTTAACTTATTAATTAATAAAGAGAAATTACTAAAAGCCCCCACAGAGCTTACAATGACAAAGTAGCCATATGGGCAAGTGAAGAACCTTGGGAAGTTTGAGATCAGTGAACATGCCATGTACTCATAGTTGGAGCTACCTGCCTTTTGGGGTGGTTTTATCCTGGCTCCCAATGGGATACTGAATGCTGTCCCAAGTAGATGTACTTATCAGGGCAGCTCAAGTCACTGAGTCTTCACATTTTTTTTTCCACATTGGGTAATAACGCATACCAATTACAAAATGTCTGCTTAACTGCTATTGCTATACTGCTGGGATTTCTATTTAAGATTTGCTGTACACAGAAGAAATGAAACTATTTATGGCCTTTTGGGCAGTATTCAGGCTACATTTTTTTGTACTTTCAGTATTTTATATAAACCATATATATGTATTTCTAGTGAAGTGGTTAAGAATATTTTTGCCACTCTGGTCAAATTTTCCTGAAGGTCCCAGATTGCCCAAAGCACATGCACAGTTAACTAGGATGTGTACATAAATCTGTGATACTGATTACACATTTTTACTGACTGAGTTAATGAATAAAATTTAGTTTTAGTGTCCCTCCTATTACTCATTCATTTGGTATTCATTGTTTTAACACTGACCATAATGATACCCATTAGGTTTTAAAATGGATGTCATTTATCCTTCCATAAGAATTCCATCATAATTCAGCAAGACGGAAATATACTCATTATGATGGATCTTTTCATTAATAAGGTGAATTTGTATCCACATTATCCAATATAATATCTGCAGTTTTCAAGCCTTAATTAACATCCACTTATTTTAAAGTGGTAGTCACTACCTGCCTAGAGCAAAATAAATCCTGAATCGTAAGCTTAAATTCACTACATTCTTCAAGCAAAGTGAAGACATTTCAGTCAATACCCAATGTTTTCAGTGCTTTATGAAATGCTGCAGCAATAGCATAAATACTGTAGTGTTTATGAAAACTGGCCTTTCCCACATTAGAAGCATGCTGCTAACAGGCAAGAAACCCTGGGACATCATTTTCAAGACACAGTTGACTGTAGTCACTGTGCACTTATTTCTGCTGCTGTTCTGAGCATTGCAGAACAATCTCAGGTACCTAAACAGAGAATGAGAGTGTCTTTTCAGCTCTCTGAAGACTTTTATATTTGAATATGAAGCTAAACTTATATTGTAAAAAATCTCAGAAGGACTTCAGTAGGTCAGATCAATATCTCTTAGACTAAGGCTTTCTCTCTAAACATAAGAAAGATTTCATAATGTTACTAAGGAAACTTAAAAGCCCTGGATATATTCAAACTGACCCAAACTTTTGTATTTGAAAAATAGTCTTCAGCTTTGTCACAGAGCAGAATATCACTACATGTTCCAAATATATTTTATGCATAAATGGACGTAAATTAGCAAATTTTAAATGGAAATCAAAAATAAAACATGCAAAATACATACAGAAAACCTACATAAGTATTTAAATTAGTTTTTCTGTGGTAAAAGCACCAGGAATCTTTTGAAGAAAACAAAGAAATACTTTTTCCATGGATCTACTATAAGTTTTTACTTTAGCTGCTTGTCATAAAACATTTCATAGATCTATAGAACAACCATTTTCTAAATGCAGCATTTAGCCATACAAAATACCAAAAGACAGCCTAAAAGAACTATCATACAAAAATCTCAAAAGGAAGTCAAAGATGCATTACATTTTGGAACATATAATATGTGATCAGAACAAAATTACTCCTCTGTGCAATACATCTACAGATAATTGCCCAGAATTATCTTACTTCTCCAAAACAAGCATATTAAAAAAAAACCAAAAAACAACAACAAAAAACTTCACAGTACTGGGAAACAAAGTAGACAAAGAAGATGTTTTACACAGAAAGTAGCTCAAGCTAAGTTCTTCATATTTGCCTTGAATAATACTCTCACAGACAGCCAAGTATATAAATGGCAGACTGAAAGAACACTGGAGTCAGTAATAATATTTATAAACACATATAACTTAGGTGAAAAGCTGCTGCTTTCATTATCTAAATAAAGAATGTGAATCTTATTACTTATTTTCTTCCCCACAAAAACCTGCATTGAAATTTTGGAAGTTTTTTTCTTATGTCACTTGAATTTGTCTGTAACTTTCAGAAAACCATTAGATTTGTTACTCAGTAAATTGTATTAAGAACTGTGTTGTGTCATACATTTTCAAACAGGTTTCACAGTTTGATGAGGCTACCCCTGAATGGTGAATGCTCTTCTGTTTGGATCAAAATTGAGACAGTGCAGGGACAGTCAAGAGATACTCTGAGATTTGGAGAGCTCTTCTGCCTATCCCACATCTTTCAGCTATGATTTATTTTACTAGAATATTGCAGGCAAGAGCATGTTTTGTTACATGGAGCTCTGGGAAGGCCTGGTAATGAGTCTGGTGATTTACTGATAAAATCATCTCCTTGATCATACTTATGGTGGGAATAAGAGATTTTGAGTTATCCTGGAGTCATTAAGGTTTGAAAAGACCTCTGTGATCAAGTTCACTCATCAGTGTAATGCTGCCAGGTTCACCACTAAACCATGCCTCTAATCACATCTACACGTTTTTGAACATTTCCAAGGATGGTGATTACACCGCTTCCCTGCGCAGTTTGTTCCAATGCTAGACCACTCTTTCAGTGAAGAAATGTTTCCTAATATCTAATCTAAACCTCCTCTGGCACAACTTGATGCTCTTTCCTCTTGTCCTGTTGCTTGTTACCTGGGAAAAAAGATCAATTGTCACCTGTTTACATCCTCCTTTAAGATAGTAATAGAGAGCAGTAAGGTCCCCCTGAGCCTTTTCTCCAGGATAAACAATTCCAATTTGTTACCAAATGTTAGAACTTTTCTACGATTGCTAATGTCTTTTCAGAAACAAAGGAAGGAAATTGCAGTGACATATCCTCAAAGGCACACTGCAGTTCGTCAGTCAATCTCCATTAATGCCAAGGAGGCTCAGACTTTCTAAATTCTGAAACAAAGTATCTCCTTGTGATGTTTCTAATATAAAATCTGAGAATGTTTCATGGAAGAAGACAAACCAGTATTTTAATGATGAATTTTCAGCTACCTGTAATATAAAAGCTTGAGAGCTTTTGAGGAAAGTTGCCTTGATCATTCCTGTATTTAATTTCTATGTTTTTAAAATCTCATTTCATCCTTTGTGTTATACATTAATATTGTTGTTCAACAGATGAGGCACATGAATAAAGCTACTTGTATTCAAAAGTATAGGTATATTTATCACATATATGACATAAAACAAAAGACATAAAACAGTGACAAAACTGGATTTTTGTGCATCTACCTAAACTGAGATAATACATCATCTGTGAAAGAGAGGAAAAATTCACTTGGCTGCACAGCACATTAGATGAATCTCAGCAACAAAACTGTAGAAAGTTCTTTCTCAAAAGGACTTTTCATCACAGAAGACTAAACACAATTAGCTCACACATTTTAGTAATAAGACACAGCTGACCAAACAATGTATCTGTTTATTTGATTAGCTTTAAAGGCATCTGTTGTTACAGATCTACTTACTAAGTTAAAAAATGCAGTTTCGGTCCAGTGGTTTTATTACTTTAGACTGCTTAGGTTTATTAAGTTAGGAAATCTTCTTTCCATATCTAATCACAACAGAATACTGATCTATTCGTTTTCTTTTTCATTTCACTTTTTAAACTTTTCCATCTGTTTTTTTTTAACTTTGCAAACATTCAAAATTACTATATATATGTACAGCTCTGTATTGTTGCATTTAATTTAAAATATGTAAGAAGAAAAAGTTCTTCTCTAATATGACAGACTTTGATCACCAGAGCTTCAAATAACTTCAAAGTAAATGAAATATTGTGTTATGGTTTTTCTGGAGCATGGAAGATACAATATTGATGGAAAACTACAGATTACTATTTACTGTATTTAGACCCATTAATATTTCTGCAAACAAGCTACCCAATTCATGGCAAAGCAAATTTAGAAGTGTGTAAGTTTTCCCTTAGTAACTGCATGGTAAAGTACGTGCTGCAGTGAGACTGAGCTCACCAGGACATGCCAGAAAACCTGGTACGAGCCATCCTGAGTAAGAGATGCATGGATGGGGAAAGGATTGCTGTACTGACTGGCTATGCATTACTTAAAAGTCTTTAATTGACAGGACCATTCACTCCAGATCACACCTTCTGAGCAGACTGGACCTATCTTTTGGATAACTGAGATGTAGTTTAGGAATATTTCCATTTAATAAAGCCATTTCTCTCTGACAATTTAATTTTAAAAATGAGTCATAACCAAAATCATCTTTTAGGATGTTAAAATGAAGGGATGTATCTCTGGCACTGTTATTTTTAATTAATAAAACACACCTGAAATCCTCAACTCAACAAAAAAAGCTAGAAAAAAACAGACACCAAAAGTTGTTAAAATAACTGCCTTCACTGTGAAAAATGTTCCTGTTTCCAAAAAGAGTTAAACTACCCAAGGAATTGATCCAGAAGTGTCAAGTATTTCATAACATTTGATACTTACAGTTTCAAAAACTTGTAATAAAATAATGAAAAATATTGATAATGTTACAGTTCTTCAATCTTGCCCATTTTTCTGAGGAATTTAGCTCTGGAAAATAAAGTGACAGAGCTAAGAGGGCCAAACATACAACACACTGCAATTAGAAAAAAAAAAAAAAAGGGATTAATCTGTATCACAACACAGAGTGCCTGTGAAACTGAAAAGGTATGTAGATACCGATCAGAAATTCATCCATCCATCTCAGGAGACAGGGGTGTGGTACTGCACATATTGTGAGAAACATTCTAGTGAAATAGGGAATATTAATGCAGGCCCATTAAAAAACCCAAGAAAACCACAAAACAACCTCACCAAAAATAAATCCAAATATATTCATTTGGGTAAAACAATCATCTGTCTCTACTCATGCATGCCATCTGCTCTCACTGCTGCCACTCCTGTCAATCTGAAGTTGATAGGTAATGGCCCTATGATTCAGGGAAACTGCTGAAGTGTGTACTCAGGCTTCAGTTTGAGAGATGGGTTCATTTATCATCACAATAAACTATTACCATTGATAGGTCACAACACATTGAAGAGACAGTCAGTCTAATTGGTTCAATTCAGTCAGGTCTGGATGTGCCTCTAGGAGACAAGCAGTGCTTTGCAGGTAATATTCCATCATCCAACAAACCACTTGTTTAATAATTCATTGCAGTTCAGATTGGGGTTCTAGCACATGATTACCCCTTCAATACGCCAAATATTGAGGTCTTAACCCTTTGGTATCTTGGGTCCAAGAAGACAAATATAAATTCATTCTATAGTTATGGTAATCCTTACTTCTAAAAACTTACTGAATATTTAAAATTTCCACTTTCTAAAGAAATCTACTGCATTAAGCTAGGGTCTCTCTCTGGAAAATAAATTCTCTTCCGCCATCATTCTCTTCTATTAGTCATCTTACAGTATGCAAACTTACTAGGAATGTAAAGTAATGGATCTCATTTTCCCGTCTAGAGATTTAATGAAGCAGTAGGAGTCCATTCAGAGCAATCAGAGTAGATGAGACAGATGGAATAGTGTACATGAGATACAGGACCTACAGAATTTAAAGGATGCTTCATGCTCTGTTCAGGTACTAGATTAAAGCATGATCCTCAGTATCAATATGCTTAAAATGATGACTCTATGAAAAGACAAGTTAAAGCTAAACAAATAATTCAAGCTTCCGATCACTATTCCACTACTTGCTTGTCAGTTCTGGTTACCATTTCATTATTCCATTCCTTGGCTCTATATCACAGCCATAATGATTACTGCTTCCCATAAAGTAACACAAAATAAATTTAAAAAGCATTACTTTGTGTACACTTTGAATATCAGTTTGGATTTTCTTTCACTGATGACGTCTTAATTGAATTTATACAATTTTCAGCCATTTACACCACATCTTCTGTACTCTTGTTAGTAATGGTGTTTTGTGTATTAAAAATCAGTGACTCCTGACAATATTTTGTTTTACAAACACTCAACCTTTTTGCTAATGACAATAGATGTAAAATGCTGTTAACCAAATTAGTTGGATTAGGTCTCCCAGATCTATGAATTGATAAAAAATTCCCATGACCCCTCTACAATGAAATATGAGTCCCATAAGTGAACACACAGAGGTTTCCTAATTGCACGTGTACATGAGTGATTAGGACTTGAATTTGGGCACCTGTGCTACACCTGTTTGGTTTTAAAACCTCTTAGTGACACAAGGTAGTTAATCAATCAAGTTTAGGCACCAAAACTCAAGTTTCTGAGGACAGACATGTCGAAAAGCAACTCTAATTCCTATATATAAACTGGAAAAAACAGAACTTATCCATCTTGTAGAGAAGCTGCATGTAAAAACAATTTTGAGATTGTCAGATGTTACTGAGCATGTCAAACTTCAAAAACAATATAGCACAGATTGAAAGTACAACAAATGGTTTGTGCTAAAGGCTGTTTCCCTCGTGCACCATTAGAAATTCTCAGTATTTCTGCCCTGCTGTATACTGCCTTTTTAATGTGGAAAGCAAAATCGAACACCACAAAATTACAAAACTCAAGCTCAGTGGTATCATGCAGTGTTACTAATGAGTTATATAAATTCAACCGTTTCAACTACATTCTATTTCAAGATTTTGTAAATCATTTAAAGTTGAAGTAAATTGGGGGGGGGGCGGTTTACAGTAAATCAAACAGAAATAGCAGTTTATTTTTTCATAAAGGGAAATATGGAAATTAAACCTAACACTATCCCTCTATGGCTCTCAATATTTTGAGAATGACCTTTCCCTAGTTCTCAAATATACCCTTTTGGTGACACTCCTGTGTAACCCAATATGAACTAGATGTTTGGACTATAAATTCTCTCTGATTAATCTAAGTGAGTAAAACTTGATTAAATGCTTTACTTACAGGTACCCTGTGATCAGCAAGGATCTCTAAATATAGTTTTCAAAGCAAACACTTATTTGCTGATGAAGTATTTAGCATGAAGAGGAATATATATAAGAGGAACAAAATACAAGAACAAAACTCCTATATACCCTCCCTTTCATAAATTTCAGTCTTTTGCAGTTTTTAAGTAACCACTATTCAATTTAGCTATCTCAGGCTTGGGAATCATCATCACCATGGTTCTCTGCATGTTGATTAGCCCTCAGTACAAACTACCAGATATATAAATTCTTCCCCAGCCAAAGCCTTTTTTTACTTTTTCTTTTGCTTTTTCAGATCCTTCAGTATTTTAGTATTTGGGATCAAAGTAATCAAAGAGTAAGATTTTGCAAGCTGGAGAGCATATTCCCCCAATTTAGTTCCTTCTTCATTATTTCCTATCACCCCTCAGTGTTCTCTCTCTAGCATTCACTTCCCTTCTTTTGTGAAAGTGTTTTATTTCCTGCTTGTTTCTCCATTTTTCAACTGCCTCTATTGATTGAAACTCTTGCCTTCAAGGCAGACTTGGGTAAGCAGGTAACACAAAGGTCACTTGAGATTTATGAAATAATTTCACCAACAGTAAATTTCCTCTTTTATCTAGAATAGCGTAAGAAGATTTTAGCACTAAGATATTAAACGTAGCACGCGATACATGAAATGTAGCAGCCAGTGGACTCAGCTAGGCAGAGTCTGAGCCCTGTCTCAACCCATTTCCAAGGCGCAAAGAGGCTGTAACAGTCTACTGGGCATCCTTCCTTTCCTTGTAATCACAATAATGGCTGCACTTGAACTGTCCCAACAGGCTACCCAAACATCATTAAAAGCATTAATGAGGAACAAAGTGTGCAAAATTTACTTATCTCTTGGTGGTTCTTTACAGTCATGGGTAGCTGAACCCCAAGTAGGAGAGTACTAATATTGTTTTGCTTTGTACTGGGGATCAAGCAAAATTTGGCAAGCCACAGCTAGGAAAGAATGCAGAGACTGATCCCTGTCCATTTCATGGTGCCAAGCTAAAGAATATTTCAAGAAAAATAAAGAATATAAACCAAATAATGCAATAAAAATTAAGTAAACTTAAAGGAAGCATCAGTCAGATGTGGTTTAAATCCTTCCAATCCTTCCACAAACCTTGTGGTTCAAAACTGTTTTGCTCTTCACTTGGATATCTGCTCTGCTTGTCTCATCTTTTCCATGTCTGACTCTGCCTATTATCTCAATTTTTAGAAGCTATATTGAAATAAGTGCTAATAAATAAATGGCACATTCGGTATAAATTGAAGACAACTTCATACTGTTGACCGAGTCTGATTACCATGGTGACTTAGTTTCAGTCAGGCCAATTTATATTGTGATTTAAAATAAAATAACATTATTAAGATTAGTTTAATGTTACTTGTTATACAACAAAAAATGTATAAATAAATTGAACTATATCTTCTTAGATGAATGCATTCCAATATGAAAGACAAACAATACTGAAGTAGCTGTTTTTACAAAATTTATTTTTTCTTCAGGTTTAAATGAATCATTTTAATCTTCTGCCATGTGTTGGCTGTTGACTATTTAAAAAACTCTGGAATTTGCAGCAACTTTGAATAACTTCAGAGGAATTACACTGAATGGACATTTTTTGCATACTATGTGCTGCTGATGTCTATTACTGTTTCTTTTATAGATGTGGATAATATGCATTTAACCCAACTATTTCATCTTACACATACTTACAATATATTAAGAATCATTAAATGTCCCTACAAAATTGGCCTTGTTATGTTACACCTTACACTTGAGGATCACATTCCCTGCTCCATTCCAAATTTACTTTTGCAAGCTTGGAGATGTGCTTTGTTACACTTTCAAATCTGGGGCTGACACTTTCTTGTGCAGAGGGTATAAAAAAGGCAAATTCATCATGACGTACCAGCCTTACCATGACTGATGAAAACTCTCTCACAGGGGGAGCAGATACTTCAAGCACTACCATTAGGGTACTAAAGGGTGACCTGCTTAAACTTGGACAACCCATATGCATTAGGGAACAAAATCTACTCATGACCTAAACTGTCCATATAACCAGCTGAAAGAAAGGGTTTTCTTACAAAGGGAGATCACACCAGCCCACCTAAGTTTCACTACTTTGCTTCCCTGACAATAAAAGCAATACAGACACACATGCTTAAAACATCAGTCTGTTGCCTGAATTTAGGACACAGCTGAGTGTTGGAATTCTGTAGGCTATATTAATTTCATTAGACCAAATAATTGCAAAACAAACTGATGGTAAAAAAGTAGCTTCCAAGTACAATTTAACTTGTATTTCAGCCCTTTATACCAAAAGGTTTTATGTTAAATTGTTTTCCTTTCTGAGGCAGGCACTAGAAGTAAAGGAGTTGTGGGTCTATTTAACTCCATCATGTCCTATGGACAAGAAAATCTTGAGATCTGACACCATGACAATACTAAATTAAGCTTTCTGAGCTTAGATGCATTCATAATTTAGGACAATTGATCCCGGCATTTCAGTTCCAGCTGATTATTGTATTATTTGCACTTCTTTACATTTTGGGTCTCAACTCCATCCCTCCCCCCTGGGATCCATAGACTGCAATTTGCTTGTGTTATTCTGCCTTTTGTATAAGAATTGCCAAAGAAATGAAAACAAATTCAAGGAAATAAACATAAAAGCCATAAGGACCTGGTTTATGATTATTTTATAATTCAATATTTAATCCTATGAGGTATTCTAGGCAGTTCTGCAATAGATAATATGTCACAAAACAAACTGCTCACTCTATCCCAATCTAGTTTTTCCCAAGTAAAGTACTTTTAAAGGGCTGACAGATTTTTTTTTTAATTTGGATGTATTGACTACAGGCTTAGTACAGTGTCTTCATTTCTGGACTCAAAGGAACAATGACTTCTCTAAATCAACAAATAGGTTATTAGCAAATAGCTAACTATAAAATAACAGAAAAAATAAATGAAGTGGTGGGGTCAAAAAGTCCCCTTCATCTTCTGTATGCACAGGCTCTGCATAAAACATTCAGCTGTTGTCTTGGTTTTATCTAGAAGTCAGAGAAAAAACAGTGTCTACCATATGCCTGCGTCAGGTCTATGGAGTTGACAAACAGGATGTCCAAGAACTTTTCCAACAGATAACAAAGCTTAACATTCAAACATTTTTGCTTTAGTTTCCAACATCCTCTGACTTTATGTAGGACCAGCTTACATTAACATTACTCATAGTGAATGGAATCATGCTGTGCCACTAATTTAAACTATTACTGTAAAACGGGGTGGGATTCAAGAAATTTCTCAATCCAAGTCTGTAAGTATGCGTATAGTGGTTTTGAGAAAAAGTGGTTTAGGGTTTCAATCATGTTGTTTGCAGTTTGAGCAATGGCAGCAATAGTGTCTGCTCAAAACCCAGGTGGAAGAGTTAGAGGGGATGTAGTGTGTGGTGCAGGTTGAGACCTAACAATGTCCAGAGATTAGAATTCTAAGATAAACTCCACCTAAGGACTGAATTAACCTGTGACTGCTGACAAAAGGCAGTGTCCTAATCATCTGAAAAAGGCAGGGTAAATCTCCACATTAAAGCTGGCCCTTGGCAGAGAAAGGAAGATAAAACCTGCAGCTGCAGAAAGAAAACAAGAGCATTTAATCGAAGATGGATGTTTCCTCATGGAATTTCAAGCGGCCTCAGCCACCTCTCCTGTTTGTGTCATGGAGGGGTGGAGAGGGGTATCATATGTTTAGATATGTTGAATATAATGTTTAATTTTGTCTAATTACAAGGGGCTTCTACTGATCATGCAAATTATCAAATTGCTTTTTGATGAGGCATTGAAGAGGCAGAGTACATACATAATGTTAGACTTCCAAAATACCACACAGACCTAATCCTTCTGCACTGACTTTAAAGAAATAAGTGTTTCACATTATCCTGCTGAGTTGGGTATCTAATTTTTAATTAAATTTATACTTTCTTTTCAGTGCTCGGATCAAATGTTATCATACTGTAACTCATAACTCTTTCAGACAAATTCATAAAATATTTTAGCATGGACACACGTTTAAAAGAAACTTACGGATCTGTTGTCAAAACAATTTAAGAAACTGCTAACAAAAACCAAATGGAGTTTTCAAATACCTAAAATATAATTAGAATAATGCAATTTTTCAGATGTTAGAAGCTATAACAGAGCACAAGTCCTCATGATTGTTGCAGTCCTTAGTTCAGTAGGCTATGATAAGGTAGGCAGGCAAGAATATAAACTGTTTTATGATACCTACTAAAACCTTAATACTAGCATTTTAAATCCATTCTCTCAAATTATCCACTAGATATTTTATTTCTAGAAATTAAATTCCTCCAGATTACTCCTAAATGAATTCTGCATCAAACACAGCGTTCAATTTTTCAGTTTAAATGCATATTATATGACTTTTTGAAAAATTATCTGAATTTACACAACAAAGTTTAAGTTCTGTTAGCAGCACATACATTTAGAAGACTAAAAGGGTATGGTGATATTAAAGTACTTTGCTCATGTTTTCGTCCCACTCTGACATAAACAAGAATCCTGTGCCATCTACAGCCTCTTGTTACTTATAATGTCTCCTTTGAGAAACAGTTGAAGACCAGTATCGCACAGCCTAGTGTCACCCAGATTTAGATGAAAAAGAAAAAGCTGAAGGCTGTACAGGGGCATCCTATTTATAATGGTTTTTTCCCTCCAAAAGAGGCAGTAGGAGACGGATATAAAACAAGCAAATAGTACACATATGCCGGTCAACACTGTGGAGGCACACACAGGACATGCCAACTTCATATTAAAAGAATTGTTTGATATAGGGTTTTTGACCTGTATTTGAAAACCAGTAAATGCAGGATGGTTACTACCTCCAGTTATTCAATTTTATTTTGGGGAATATGATTTAAGAGCAATAACTTTAACAATAAAAAGGAGAGACAGCTTTCTGTGACACAAGGTTTATAAATTATAACATAATTGTACATCTGGATAAAAGATTTCCTAATTTTTTTTTAATGTTTCTTAAGACAAAAATTCTTAAAGAGTTTGCAGGCTTTGAGATACCAATTGTTCTATAACTAGCAGTTATTCTCAAGAAAGGATGTTTTTATCTAGATTCAGCTATTTGGTTTTATTCAGCTTCAGCTATTTAGAGAAATGTTTTATTGAGTTTACAAATAATGACTCTCAATATTCTATTTCCATTTCCCTTTCCATAGCATAAATCATCTGGCCTAGGCATGTCATTATGACTATAGTTTACGTGATGCAACATGACAGTTAAGATGTACTGTGGTAATTTGAGTGCTTTCAGTGTTATTGTAGTATCAAAAATTTATATGGTTCAGTTCTTAAGGCAAATTGCTTCATTCATACAGTGATATCTGACAGTAACCACAAAGGACCTCCAAATTACACTGAAAAAATATCTTCCACATTCAAATAATTTGTGCATATTCCTGCCATTATTTCGCTCACTAACTAGAAGCGAGATGAAATTCTGTCTGGAAAAGTATCAGCTCATATTTCAGGGTAAGTTCACCAGACATGGAATATTATAGAAGAAACTCTCCTTTGCCCAGCTAAGTCAGCCTGACTCTCTTTAACAATTTATAAGCCATGAATAGGATGCCCAATTCTTTGGAATGATGCTATCTAGTTTCAACGTGCTCACTTACCTTCTGTCATGTTGATTTTCAGCCAACAGGAAAAAATAAATAAATAAGAGGCTGAGTAGCCTGAAGTGACTACAGAGGAAAATGTGCTCAAATACATCTGAGTTAGCATTTCTGCTAGGTTTTAGCATAACTGCGGTTACAGGAAATGGAAAGCTGTTAAGCTTTCTTCACATTTAAGACTCATTCAGTCCTCAATTCTACTCTCTGGAAAAAAAATGAGATGTTCATGAAGGTATTGTAGATTTGCTATTAACCTGCAGGGCATAAATATGTGTGTACATGCACACTTAGGTACATGCAGACTTAAATACATGCATTAGAACTGTCACAAAGCTCACACCAGCATTTTCTGAGCTCCAGGCCAGAGAGCTCCCCACACACAAGTTTCCTGACAAACATGAAAATTTTGTAACACACCCCCACAACATCTGATACACAACCTGCATCTCTGAAAAGGAGATGAGGGAACTGGTTTTCAAAGCAGAGGACAAGGTAGGAAGAGAACAGGCCAAGCTGAACCACACACCAGCCAGTTCCTTCAAAAACCAATGCTGTGAAATATCTGGACTTCTCTAACACCTGACAGCAGGAGACTAAAGAGGGCTCAAGGTTAAAGATACTTAGCTGATTTACTCTACCTAACTTTTTTCCTCACAAGGATACTCCACACAGGTGATTCCTTTCTGCATGCAATTTTGCTGGTCAAATAGCTAATCAATTTAATCCTCCTCCAGTTCCACCCCCTTCAAAGCCTTACCTTTTTTCTCAATAAATCAAATAAGCATTCAGGCAGGTACCATTGGCACTTACTTTGTTGCCCAAATAAGAACTAGGTGCACTCCAATAGTAAATCTGTGGCAATACTTTTTGCACAACCACGTTGCTGATGCTAAGCTGCTGATGCCCATCAAATCTCTTCTGCGTGGGGATAACTGTGACGAGACCTGGCAAGTCAGTCAGATACCAACCATTCATGTCTTCTATCTATAATGATAGGAAAACAAAAAAAAAAAATTTAAAAAATCCCACATGACAATCAGAATCAGGACATCAATCATTTCAGTAGTCACTCTCATTCTTCCATTTTTAAAACACTGATTAGGTTTAATAGCAGTGTAGGAACCAAGGAAAACACAAAGTAACAGCAAACCTTTCTTACTGTATGTGACTGGGAGTTATAACTTCTGAGTCTGAAGTAACTACAAGTAGTTGCATTCTGTGCTTCATGGTCCAGAGCAAGAAAGAAATTCTATCATATACATATATGTGCAAGAATATCTATAAATATTATGCAAGTTCTCAGTAAATAATATCAGTCATAGACTGTACAGAAAATGAACTGACAAATGGATATACATTTTCTGGTTGCTGTAGGCAGCATGATTTATAATAATTTTCAAATCTAAAACTTTACAACTTAAAAGTACAAATATACTTTTTATACTTTTTTATACTGTTTTGGTGCTGGAAAGCACCAGAACTTGAATTTCTGAAATTCCACAACTAGAAATAAATCATCAGAGAAGAGCGCACTGTTCATACTAGGATGGCTTCTGGAGCCTGGACACAAGCAGAAAAAAGAGCTCAGCCATGGAATGGAAAATTTCCCAGTTGCTGGCATGGAAATGAGAACATTAGACATATATGATATTATTTGCAGACTTCCAGCATAACAATATGGCCAAAATCAGGAGCTAGTAGACTTGTGTTGAAGGCTGGGGAAGGGGTGGAATTTTTCCCTTTTTCCTGTTGCTACATTAAAAATGGCTGGATACTTAAGGACTAGTAACTGCTTTTGTAAGAGACAAAAGAGCTGGCTGGGTGTGGGGACGGGAGGACAGATTTGGTCATCCAGATACGACACTCTGGACCACTGGGAATGGCACAGGACAACAGTGGGGAACTGTGGATCTCCTCAGCTGCCAGCTGCAGGAAGATCTTGGATCAGTGCCGCTTTTTCCTTTCCTTGGTGAGTGAGCTTTTCATTTGGGAAAAAGGGCACATTCCTGGGGTGCACATCTCCCCGGCTGTGTTAGCAGCTTCTACAGAAGGGTGGCAGGCTGCGCCACCCTGCGCTTTTTCCTGCCAGAGCGGATTGAGGAGTCCCTGCCACCTTTTGTCAGCAAGCCTGGGTGATTCTGTCTCTGCCACCCCTGCTCCCTGCTCTGAGCTCCTGCCCCACGTCTGCTGCACGCCCGCCATTGCCCTGCCCGCCCCGCCCCGCCCGCTGCCTCTGGGCACTTCAGCACTGCCCGCACCCACAGAGCTGACCGCGCCACAGCGCCCCCTGCAGCTGCGCGGGAGTCATCGCACCCGCCCTGCCCGGCCGGGAGCCCGACAGCGCCCCTGCCGGCTGGGACCGGAACTGCACCAAACGCGAAAAGCATTTGACAGCCCAGAGACTTCTGTCACCGCATCTTCTGGTTTTTGTTTGTTTGTTTGTTATTGCTGCTGTCGGTGTTGATTGTTTGCCTTGATATAGATACTAGTAAAAAAACCTGTTATTCCTTTCTCTGTATCTTTGCCTGAAAGCCCTTGATTCCAAAGTTATAATAATTCAGAGGGAAGGGGGTTCACATTTGTGGGTTCTACGGGAGGTTCCCACCTTCCTTAGCAGACACCTGTCTTCAAACCAGGACAACTTGGAACACATTTGCCAAACTCGATCAACAGGCATGAATATGGAGCATACATCCATTTCAGTGGAATCAGTGTCTAAGCTTTGAGAACCAATTTACAGCTTAGAGTATATTTGCAGGCTAAAGACATTTTTCTACAGTACAAATAAGAACAGCAGGTTCATCTCCCTCTCACATCCTTTCCTAGGAATGCAGCATACAAAAGAAATGCATTCAAAATTTCCCCTGCAAGGCATTCCTTTTTCTGACTTAAGCTGTGTGTTGTACATTTAGTGTTTCAAAATTCTTAATTATTTCAGGTCCAAAAATTTAATAATTACCTGGAAAAGAGGTTGCCCTATGGATATGGTGCATTTAACTCAGGAGTGGTTATGTATGCACACTCCAGGACTGTGTTTATGCACATGGCTCCATTTTTTATTGTTATAGCTTCTTTTGTGCTTTTCACTGTTCTAACTGCTCTATTTCAGAACTTTCTCACAAAGAAGAGAGACAAAGCTTAGAACCATTTTCTTTTGGATAGATAAAAAATATCATAGAACCATAGAATAGCTCCAGGTGGAAGGGACCCATAAGGAACACGAAGTCATAAGGGGCATAAAGAACATGCACAATCTTCTAATAAGCAGAAACCAGGTGACAATGGTCAGTGACAACACACAAAAACACAAAAGCAATGACATGTACTGGTATGGTATGATTTTTCTTACGCTTCTGTAGGTGAAGTGAGAGTGAGTGCAGATATTTGTTTTCCCAGAGCAGAAACATTCCTCACAGCCTTCGGGATTATTTTGCTGGAGATTGAAGAAACCTGGTTTGCAACGATCACAGTTTTCTCCTTCAACATATTCCTGGAAAGGCACATTAGAGTATTACTTCTGTTGTCATAGATAAGAATTAGAGATCTCTGGCTTTCTACTCTTCAAGAGGACTCTAATGACATTTACAGAAAAAACTTTCTTATTTGTGAATGTTACTAGCAAATCCTTTACACAATAAAAGGTACTACATGGCTGCATGTAAAAAACAGGACATGGAATTTGGACATTAAAAGAATTGTCATTTTTCTTCTCTATGAATGGACATACTTTATTTCAGGGAATAATCTAATCTATATCCTTTACACTTGAGAGTCTCAAAGGGGAAGGAAGTATGGCACAATGTTATGACACCAACAACTGCAGTGTTTAGGTAGGGCTGATAAAATCCATGCACATCCAACTGATGCAAACTACAGGTACAGAGCAGTAGTCATACTAAGCACTCTGAGAATCAGTTTTTCAGAGGTCTATCATTAATAGCTGAATTCAGGATAAATACAAGTGCTAAAAGGGCTGCACTTCTTCATTCCATAACTACATGCGTTTGCCAGCCATGCAGCCATGTTTGCAAACTCTTCACCTGCAGAAAGATGGGCACAAAATATACATGAGCTATTCTAAACTTAGCATTTGGTAATTTTATTTTTCATAGAAAGCTTATGTTGTGCATTAAATCCTACTATCTTACACTATAAATCAATTTGTCCTATAGGCAAAATTAAAGTTGGGTTTTCTACCTGTATGTTGCAGGAGGCTTACGATATGGTGCTGCCTCGGTAAATCAGTATTTTCCCCAACATAGCTCAGAAAATTCTCCCCATCAGAAGTATTATGCACAGTCTCTTTAACCCTGGAGACAGCGCTCTGTGGTATGCACACAGGACCAAACTGTTGGCTCTACATCAGCACAGAACGAGCACATTATAAAAAGCCTGCCTACGCTGTGTAGTCTAGGATAGCTCAAAATACACAGATCTGAAGTAAATTCACTGCAAGCCATTTGATAGCCTCCTGGTTAAGATGCAGCAAATATGGCAAAAGCAGGGCAAAACATGTGGAGGTATGGGGAGAGAGGATGGCATAAATTAACTAAGAGGAAATAGAGACAGTGTGTGAAAAGGGGCAACAACATGCAAAAAAGGAGATACAATGAAAAGGTTGTATGGTTTTCACCACTAATTATACAGTAACAATATATGTAGCAAAATTTCTGCTGTGCTCTATCTGTGCTCCCCTTCAACAACATCATACAGACTATTAAACAAACAATCTTTAATACAACTCAAGGTTATCCATCAATTACATTTAACTTCAACATCTTATTAATCTCAAGACTGGCATTTTTACACTTGCACCAGAATCTCAGGATGAATCAATGCATATTACTGCCACAGGTATGTCAAAATCAACTGGTTACTCATGCTTCATGTGAAAAATAATGTGGGTAACATCTGGGCACAGCAATACTCTCATTCATTATTTAAGCAACTAGAATTATGAACACTGGTCCCGAAAATTTCACACTATTGATGTGCTTAGTGTGTGCAGAGTGGGAAGGGGAAAATAAAGAGAGCTGCAAAGCAAAAGTACGTGTTTAAATGCAAAGTTGCCTACTCTGCAGTCACAAACGCCATCTGTGAGTAAAACCTGTAGAATTCTATTGAGTAGAAGGCAAATTCAGTGAAGAACAGACAAATAAAACTCAAGAGTTGGAAAGGAGATCTAACCTATCCTTCAGCAAATAAAACAATGTTTCTGCAACCCCATGTATTTCTCAATACTTTTCAGTCCAGTATTAAACTATCCAAAGTTGACACTTTGACCACATACCTTCAAAAACTGCAATAATTAGTGAAAAAAGGCATTTATAGTTGTCCTCTGCCTTCTGTATTTTAGTTTACTCTGGTTAATGTGGTACAGATACCAATCTAATGACCACTTTGTTGCATTTTGCTGCTTACAGTTAGAATGGCTTTTCAGCAATTTCCTTACAAGAAAACTATCTTTAGCAAATTTACAGCCCATCATAGGTAATTGAAAGATGTGATTAAAAGGAGGCAAGCATTTTTCCTAAGACTTGCTATTAACCAGACATCCCACTTTCTTCTTCATATGGAGCATAACTAATCTGATGATTCCCATGTCCCTTTGACCATATTCTGCTTTGATTTGAATTTGAAGATTGCTAGTGAAAATAAATGTATTTGTATCTGTATCTCAGTTATCTACAAAAGGTACCATTTTTTCCCCACAAACACTTTAAAAGGGATTGGAGGAGCAGAAAGAAGACAAAAGATGAACACTGAGGGAAAAGTGCATATAATGAGAACTCTCTGGGATAGGAACAATTGTTTCTGTTCCTTATTTTTTCATTTTGGTTTGATGGTACTAACAGGTCAGTTTGGCTTTATGCAAATAATATCATAAGAATCATTAAGCAGTAGTTATCTGGAATTTAGCATAATACACCTTCATCAAAGCTCCATTTCAAGCCAGAACATAGCAAAAGCACTCTTTATGATCTTTTAGACTTGATGGCTAAGTAATTAGAAATGTGATACTGATGATTTTATTTCTGACAGAGAGCATGTGGCTGTTACTTAAAGTGAGGATAAGGTTAATTCTCTGAGTAGATTTCAGTGCTATTCATCTGTCAAACCAGAGATTTGTGTGTGTCCACAGCATGAGACTGAGGCATTTTTTGTACATTTCTGTATTTAAGGATGTCATGTAAGTATTTTTAAATTCTCATTTGTGACTAATTCGGTTAATTAAATTTTGGAAGGAAATTCCCACAAGTGCAGTACAGAAAAATTGATCCACAGTATAGTAAGCTGTCCTTTGGGCATATTCATGGTCACTTACTAGACTGTGACTTAGGAAGCACAACCATTTCTAAAGCCTTTCTGATAGCTAGGTATTTTATAAGCGGATGCATGTGCTTTAAAATGTTTTTTATTTCAATATAATATCGAGATATAGTTTGATGGAAGTATAGAATAGCATACAGAGAAAAACCATCTTAATTTTTTCCTAGAAATCAAGAAATTCATCCTATAAAAAGGACAGATTTTGATTTTTTATACATTGTTAGAGATTTCTAAAAAACCCTCCCAAGGTAGGAAAGAATGCCATATATCCCTAATGACTACTACTAAAAGGCAACTTTCTTGTTTTAATAGATAATCAGTTAATTTTCTCTTTTTCAAGTCAAATTTACAAGTTAGTTTTAGAATCCACAATAGTGTAAACACATAGTTTCTGAGTAGATGAGGACAGAGTTTGAAACAAATCATTCACAGGTTTCGTAAGTATCCTTCCAAAACAGATTTTTAAGGACTTGTCTGACTGTCAGCAGGCTCCTTGGTAAATATGTTGATTGCAGTGAGTTCTGAGATGACACAAGACCATCTAGGATTTTATAGGGCCAAGAAGAAGTGTTCTGTGAGAAGTGGCTAACACAGGTAATAAGACAGCTAGGCAGAACAGTGCAATAATGTTGCATGGTAAAAGAGCATTAACTGCAATCTTTCAGTATCATTAGTATCTTTCTACGGCTCAGAAGAATTTGACATCCATACTTTGCAGATGCAGGGACCTATGCAGGGATCATCATTTTCACTGCCCTCAAGGGAGCAGTTGCAGGGCAGGCACTCAGGATATCCTGTATAACCCAATGCACACTGATTGCAGCTTTCTCCTGCATAGCCAGTCTTGCAGTGACAGAAACCAGGCAACATATCTACAGGAAGAGGGAGAAAACAAGAGATATATTTCATTTGTCATTATTATTGTCAGTTATGTGTGTTACAGTGCTCGAAGCAACACCTTTGGTAGGTTTAACACAGGGGTGTCACTCACACCACCACCTATTTAACTCAGAGCCATCTGAGAGAGGCTAGAATGAATAATGTAAGAATAGGGAAAGTATACAGTGATTTGAATTCTGAGTTTCTAGAAATCAGCATATTAGAAATCTTGAAAATTTAAACTTACCCCTACTTCCTCGCATCTAACAGTTCCCTGAAAACCTTCTCTTCCATGAATTCGTTTAAAGGCCTTTAAATATGCTTTTACTTTCAGAATCCATAAGGCTCCCTAGCAGGGAGTTCCACATTTAGCCTTGCATAGTGTGACAGAAAACACTGATGTGTGTTACTCTGTTTATTGCCATCTAATTGTCATATCATAGAAAAGAGCAAGCAACCACTCACTTTATCTGTGTCATCTGTAATTGCAATATACCTCCATCATATCCTACATGACATTTTGATTTCATATGCCACAAACTCCTATCAATATCTCTACACAAAAACCGCTTGGTGTGGCCAAAAGCCTCTGTTGTCCTTCTCTGTACTGGTTCCAATTCTAATAAATTATTTAAGAAGGGAGCGCATAGTGTAGCCTGATTTGATTGGTTTTTCTGATTATTTTTTCAGTTACTTTTTAAAAAAACAGTAGTATTTGTTTTTGACTGTTTTGACTGATGTTTTTGACTACTGCTGAGACAGAACTGAGCTGACAGACCCGAGGCACAGACCAAAGTAATTCCAAGAGCTGTTTCACAACTGGTAGTGCCTAATTCAGAAATCACTGTAATCACTGTACAAGTAGAACTACTTTTCTCAGTGTTCTACTTTTCCTGTAATTGCTACAAAAATTCATCATTTATTTTACTACCCAGCCACTGACTATCTTGAGATCCTTCTGAACATTTTCCAGTTCTTTCATTTTTCTACGCTGAAAGATTTTGTACTTGCTAACTTTGTCACCTTCCTACTCATCCCTTCTCCAGGTTAAATATGAATATTTTCAACAGTTCATATTGATCATCACTGTGAAAATGGTCCATTTATTCTTTTAACCAAGTACTAAAGCCATGAAAGAACCTTTTCTCCTCATTCTATTACACTTTCTTTTGTGGATTTTGGTAAAAGATCTTGTCAAAACCTTTTGAAAATCAAAATACAATATTAATCAAATGAGTCTTTGTTCACATATTCATTTAATCCTTCAAACAGATTCATAAGGCAGACTGTCCTCTACATAAAACTCCTCATCTTCATTTTTGCCCATTTTTGCCACATTTGAGAAACGGTATAAATAATTTATTGTAGTTCTGGTGATTTGCTTGGACAAGAAACCAGATCTGATTCTAGTTTCCTGGTACCCTCTGTCTTTCTTTTGGATAAACAGTGTCTATTTAATATTAATGTCTGTTTAAAAATATTATAAGCTATATTTAATGCCTCAAGCAACTCAATTTTCAACTACTTAACTCATCCTGAAGCCATGGATAAATACGCTATATGCCTGACAAATTTTTATTCTGCATTTATCAGCTTCCTTTATACCTGAAACTTCTGTTTGAGGCAGTTCTTCTGACTTGTCCCCATGAACAAAGGCTCCCAAGCACAAAATTCCCTGAGCTATTCTATTCACTGCTAAAAAGAATTAATATAGCTTTTCTGCTGTGTCCCTTTCTTTCTTGAGATGTCCATTTATAACTTGATTACACCTAAACCATATTTAGCTCCCACTGCATTTGAATCTTTAGCAGTCTGTTTGATTCTGATTTATCTGAGTAAGTACTTCTTAGCACCATCTAAGTATTTAAGAAATTATTCCTTAAAATATGTATATTTATTATTAAGAATATGACTTTCTGGAATGTCACAGTTTGTATTCTTTTCTGTTATCCCCAGTTGTAAATAAGTTCTGGTTTTCAGTGAGTTTCTTTTTACTGTTTAAATAGATGTTTGGTTTTTTTTTTTAGCTTAATTGCATTGCTTGAATAATTTTGAACCAGAGAAATGCATCTTCTCTGAATGTCTAATATGCAGTCTATAAACCCTAAGATTGTCATTAGCAGTCATGGATTGTTCATTTTTATTTTCCTTTTATAGGTTTCCTTGTTTTGATTAAGTTGTTTTTCAGGGAGGTTTTCTCATTCCTGCAAGAATGTTGAATTTGACTGCCCTTCAGGAGAGTTTTAAAACAGTCTCTCATGCATAAATCCAGAGGTGCTTCTCCTTTTTACAGCTTCTCTAACTAGCTATTTGAAGAAGCAGCCACCTACAGGAGTTTTAAATTATATTATCTGTTAATCTATACAGAGGTGAAATTCAATCTGTCTACTCTAACCTTGCAGTCTCTTTGATCTCCTGTAGCACATCATAATGACTGTCACCCTCTTGATCTGTCCTAATTATATACAGAATTTCAGTGCATGAAATTTCTGTTACTTACTATCTCAAAGTGATGTGCTCTATGGGTTTTGATGCCTTTGGCTCAGCTGATTCTCAAATTTCTGAGTTATTCTCCTCTCAAACAGCTACCATCAAGGCCCCACAGCACAGCAGGCCACAAGCTCTTGTAATCTGGGTCAATGCATACTAACTGGACAATCTGGAACAGAGAAACTTTTGTTCCTTCCAGATGAAAATACCCGGCTATACGCCAGGGTTCAGCAGTAAAAGACATAGGCGAGTCTATTCTAGAAGTGAGCCCATTTCATTTGAAAGCTTCAGGAATTCATATCTCACAAATCAAGTCTCAGCAAGCTTCAATTCATTTAAATGTCTCAGTATGGAACTCCCAAATACTCATTTAAATGTATAGTCTCTCCTCCATTTCCCACTTGGTCCACTTTTTTTTAGTTTCCGAACAAGAACCATGCCTTCTCCTGCTCTTCCTTTCTATGCAGTTAAGGAAGAGAGAACATATTGAAAACTCTACTGTCACCAGCCCAGCCTCCTCCCATTCTTATACAGCACACACAGGTATGGATAACCTCAGCACAGCATTTAGCAAGAGACTTCATGCTCCACATGAGAGAGAGGAAGGCAGGAGACTGCTACCTGTCATACATCCTTCCAGCTCTCACACTTGTTGATGCAGTTAGCCTGTGTACTTAATTTGGCTCCATGCCTTCTTTCATTTACAGCTCTAGCGAGATCTCAGCTCTCCCTGTGTTACACAGTGTGCAAATTCCTCTCAGTGTCCCACTGGTAATTTCTGACGAGGCTGCTGTAGTGTATATGTAATGTACATTATGTCAACTGTCTAACTTCATTCAAATTTAGGGCACATGTTTCAGGTGTGCCTCTTGTTTTTATTATAATTAACTGGTATTTCAGAAGAAGGACATCTTTTGCTTTTGGTCTATGACTTCATAGGTCTTGTTTGAATGGGGCTTTATTTGATGAAGCTATTATCCCCTGTTTTCTCTCTGCATATTATCAGTTTCTCTCCTGTCTTTCAGCAAAGTGAGGCATTGAAAGTACATCCTCGAGGATGAGTCATCTTGAAATATGAGATTTACAAGTTAGTTTTTACTAATCCAGCAGCCTTTCAAAACTGCACAAAAATAAATGCATGCAAAAGCATCCACCAGACCCTTAAAAAACCTGTGATCCTAGGACTGGTCTCTTGTAATTTTCACTCCTGTTCAACAGTGTATACATTTACAAAATTATTTCATGGAAGTCAGTGGGACTGCTTGCTGAGCAAAGTACTACAAAGCCTGAATAAAGATCGAGATTCTGCATCTTACTCATCCTAACATGTCTGAGGAAGTTTTTCAGCAAAAATAAACATCTGTCATTGGTATTACATTGTACACAAAGAGGGAAAAAATGACAGCATGCCCTGAAGACTGAGTCACTAAACTCCGCCAGGTTCCAAACCTCACAGTTCTTGCAGGTGCTTAAAAGCCAAGTAAAATGGCTGTTTGTTCAAATCTAGCCATTAGAGCTTGAAACAAGAGTACCGATTCACTGAGAAAGCCCTAATTAGTGGAGTACAGAGTAGTTCTGAATGGTTGGACCTACACTTCTGTATGGAAAACTGCACTATCAGTGATGGTCAAGTTTAGCTACTATTAGGATGAATTGAACACAGGTGGAAAAGTTCAGTGCTAAAATTATTGCCTTTCAGTTACAAAACCTAGAGGTTTTTTCATCAGTTTATTTTATCAATACCCCATGACTGATCCTAAGCTTCTCTTTTTTGTATTGTTCACTAACATATGATACAGGATTGCTATAAAAGAACACTTAAAAAGCATTTTTGAAGACTCAAAACAAAAAAATATACTTTACAAGCTAGAATAATCATAATATTTGATTTTAGAATATTGACTGAGACATGTGAACAAAGAGATACAGTGCTGATCAAAATGGAAATTATACGTAGTTGATATGGCTAATATACAACAATACATCTTTCTTTCCTGAAACAACGAATGCTATGTTATAAAGTGACTTCTCTATGACCTTCCCTTATCTAGCAAAAAACCTGATTATGACTATGGGATGAAGTCATTTAAATTCTCTTGATGCATCTCATCAATGTACCAGTTATTACAGTATTTGCTACAATTTTCCATTTTAATTGCTGCTTACCTACTGCACTCAAGAACAAAGAATGTACAGCCTCCAGCTTAATTTTACTTGAGAACTGTTCATAGTGACTCTATATCCCCAGTGATGTTCCTTACTATCATATCTCCATTTTAGTTTAATGTCTTTTACTTTCTCAAAGCATTTACTTAGCACACATTTAAAAAGCATATTCCCATCCTACACCAAGCAAACAATTTATCCTCAAATAACCAGCCAGCAACTCTTGAGATGCATTTCAAACCACCCAGAGCGTTCATTCTGGTTCACTGGTGAATAGATTCCTTCAGACAGATCAAGCTTTCTAGCCTTTCCTTTATGAACACTCACCAGTGCTTCAAACCCAACTGCTGCCCAGGGTGAGCAGTATACAGTAAAAAGAATTTTAAAAGTGTACCGAATACAAATGTGAGAGGGGAAAAAAGGGAAGAAGTGATCTGCTTTCAGTATAGTTTTATGCTAAAAATTATATCAGACTCCCTCTTGATTCTAAAACAACCTCTTCTGGTTACCACAAAGATCTTTCCTTATAAGAAATATTAGAAAGGGTTTTCCTTTCAACAGGCATTATTGTGTCTTTTTTGTTGAATAAGGCATTACAGTCCCAAATATGTGACTGGTTCAAGAACTATAAACAAACATAACATGCACGAAGTAAACAGTTTCCCTAACATGTTGGACTGTTATTTAGTACAAGAAGTTAAAAAAAAGGCAAAAAAACAGTAAGAACAAAGAGCAAAGAACAAGACCACTGTTATGCAGAATGGCTATGATGCCCAGATATATGTAGAGCTGGCTTATTTTTGTTGTTGCGGTCTTAAAATAGGTAAATAATAAGATAGACATCAGAATTGCCCTTTGGCCACTGTCTAAACAGTGCAAAGTGTCCATTTCTCACTAGACTTCCAAGACTGGGCAGAACACAGACAGCTGGCCCCATGAACAAAAGCATGGACTACTTTGGGGAGGGAATTCCATATATGATGGCAGTTACCTAAACAACAATCGTGCCTGTCACATATGAGAATAAATAGTTTAAACCACAGAATAACCTCTACAGTAAAGAAGTTGGAAACAGAAGACTTCAATGGGTTTGAAAAGGAATAAAGGAAAAAAAATTACTTTGTGTGTTACAAACAGCTGATTCAACAGAGATTAAAAATACTCTAACATGCTCAAAAGCAACAGACCTCCAATCAATTGCAGCAGCATGATGTAAGTTTCAGGAAGATGAGGAGAAGCTGGTTACAGTCAAGACAGAAAAGATGAGTTTTCATTGTGTGAAAAGAGCAAAAGAACTCTTTTGTTCTCGGGATTGGAGAAACTGGAGGTAGAGAGCATCTTTGAATGCCTGGGGCCAGATGAGCAGGACTGGCTACTTGCAATAAAAGGAGGCAAAACAGAAAAAGATATTCTAATTTTGGAGATGTAATCTCCAAGATGTTAGCACGACATGTTTCTTGATTTTCTAGAAAGACACAGTTAATGATTCAAACAGGAGTTTAATTTTCTTCCTAGAGAGCTTCAGAAAAGAGGCAAGAGAAGAATTTGCCAGAAAGAAGATCAAAGCACTAAAAAGGCAGAAGGAGACATAGCAAGGTGTCAAAGCACGGTACCACCTTGTCAGATTCAGAAAGTGTAAGCAGATTTAGAAATCAACTATGAGATGGTTTAGATCTGTTGAATGCTCAGAGGCATAAGACATTTTGAGAGCTCCTAAGGATGCCATTACTGACAATCAAACAAGATGGAAAAATGTCTCTATCTTTTTTCTTTTCTCTTCTTGTCAGAGAGGAGCTGTCAGCCTGCTAAGTGCTGATCAGCTGCCAGGCCCCAGGAGGATGACCCACACCAGGGGCCAGCAAAGAAGGTGTGAAAAGAGAGACTGCAGCAGTGACAGGAATGAGAGACCAAGCAGCTGCATAACATGCAAGTGGGACATCACATTTTTTTGAATTAATCATTCCCCATCTCAAAACGACTTTCTGAGAGGCTCCTTTGTTGCATTGTCTGTCATCTGTAACCTGTTTAATCTCACTCACAGGTCTGGTACAGGCATTGCAGAGTCTTGCTGTGTTTTCGCCAGCTTTGGGATTCATCCTCTCTTCTGCTCATGCTGTCTCTCATATCACTCCAGGTGATACACTGCACTGGCTATCCATGGCCAGGAGCTGGCAGCAGGGAGGGGGTGGTAGGGCAGCCTCTGTGAGGAAAAGGATGGGGATGCTCTGTGCCAGACATAGCCAGCTCCAGCAGGGCACACAGCTAAGCCCCTCAGCCAGCCAGGTCAGAGAATAGAGAAGGAGAAGGAGAGGGAGGAAAAGCCCCAGGTGCCAGACCAGATTTACCCCTGCAGCCCCTAGAAGAAACTGGACTGGTGCAGATATCCACACTGCAGCCCATGAAGGAAGAGTTGGATGTTTCTTGAAGGAACTACATCCCATGGACAACCACTGGCAGAGAAAATTTCTTCATGAAGGATGTAGGCCCATTGGAATCACCCACACTGGAGCTGGGGAAAAGTGCGAGGAGAAAGGAGTGTCAGAGAGGACCTGTTAAGACCACTATTATGACCCCTGCTCTCTGCCACCCTGCATCACTTGTGCTAATGGGGGAGGCAGTAGAGGAGGAGTCTGGAATGAAGAAGTGAGGTTGAGTCTGGGGACAAAGAAGAACTTGGAGGAAGAGGTATATTTTTAGTATTTTTCCTTGCTTATCACTATCTGAATCTATTTAAATTAGTAATAAGTTAAATTAATTTTTCCCAAGTAAAGTCTGTTTTGCCCAGGATGATAATTGGCAAGCAATTTCCTGGTATTTACTTTGGCCCATGATCTGCTTCCTCTTATGTTCTGCCCCGGTCCTGCTGAGAAGGGCAGTGAAAGAGTGGCTGGGTGGGTGGCTGCAGCTGCCAAAATCAACACATCAGAGATACTACTGGGACAGTAAATCAGTATCACTTTACTGAACTGATGCAATCATGGTTATTACAGTAGATTTTACACCTGTGGGCCCTGTCTTTGCATGTCTGCTGTGTTGCTTTCATATTCTATTGATCTCTATTTTAAAGGATTGCTACATCTCATCAATAGATTGCAATTAGGCAATTTAAACATCTCTTAAGAGCTGACCTTGAGTTTTGTTATCTTCTACAGTATTTTCAGAAGTTTTACAATGAAAGAACAAAAAAATAGGGCAATTCATTGCTTCTAAAGCCTAATGAACAGTTTATTGTCTATGTGAAGACAGCTTTTACATGGCTATGGTAAGCATCTTGCAATCCTATATGAAAAATACAGAAAGCAAATAAATAACTTTCAAGTAGACTTCTTTTTCTAGATTTCAAATGGAAATATGCTTAGATAGGAAAAGACATTAAAATATCATTGTTGCATGAGTTTTAATCTCTGTGGTAAAAGAAGCAAGTTCCTTAACACCAAAATTCCTCAATATTTTCCACTGGGAATATTCTTCCAAACATACCCAAATTTCCCTGCCATGAATGTGAAAGAAGCCTCCACAAACTGGGAATTTGAGTTTCAAAAAATAAAAAAAATCAGAACAATGTAGCTGGATTACTATTTGCATGAGTAAAATTAAAAAAAAAACAAACCCAAACACCCCAAAAAACCCAAAACAACCCCCCCAAAAAACAAACAAAAACAACAACAAGAAACAAAAAAAAAACCCCACCCAAAAACAAAACAAAAAACCAACAAACAAAAAAAAAACAAAAAAAAAACCCAACATAACAACAAATAAGTCTTTTGGGTTTTTTTCTTGTTAAAGATAACAAAAATGTGATTCAGCTTTTCTTTGACTATTGCTGAACTTCATCTTTAATGTCCTATATTTGAGGGATCATACCTCCTTCTGTGTGTTTCTCGTCCTTGACACAAGTATCATTTAAAGACCCGTTTGGATCGCAGGAACATGGCTGGCATGGATCTGGGTTGTCTGGCAATACCTATAAAAATAAAGATGTTAGAAGAAAAAGCCTTACTTTCACTAATTGTAAACTTTTATTTGCAACTTAAATAAAAAGTAGGAGAGAATGGCTTCTGTGTAGGTGGCTCACATTTTAACAAAATTTGGATAGCTGATAAACTTAGTCCATACAGACTACAACAAGAAAAGGCTTCAAATTGCATCAGAGATTGGATATTAGGAAAAATTTCTTCACAGAAAGGGCTGTCAAGCATTGGAATGGACTGCCCCAAAAAGTGGTGGAGTCACCATCCCTGGGGGCATTTAAAAGATGTGTAGATGTGGCACTTAAGGACATTATTTAGTGGTGGACTTGGCAGAGTTAGGTTAAGGGCTGGACGCAGTCTCATAGGTCCTTTCCAACACAAATGATTCTAGGTTCTATGAATCTATTAAAGGTACATTTTGGATTTGCATTTAGAAACATGTAAGCGATTTAGATACAAATATGTTTTCAATGGAAAAAAAACCAAAACAGGTGTAGAGATTTTAATAGAACCTTATATAAATAAAATCAATAAATGTAATGAAGTAGATTTTAAGCATTTACTATCTAAAGTAGTACTGACAAGTAGATCAGTTGTTCTGGTCAACATGATTCAAAAAACTAAGTAAAGTTAGTTATTCAGTAAGTGAACAAAATGTAAGTGAAGTAAAGTGAACATTAAACAATGGAACAATTTTCTTTTGATCTTGAAAGGTTACCTCAACCAAACTTAAACCTCAGTCTAATAACACACTAGGAATATAAATTAGAAGTTAGGCATGAACTAGGTACATACACATACTACAGACACGCTATACACACACACACACACACACACATATATATCAAATCTCTTTTAGCTGGATGGCAACTTGATTCAGAGGAAAAAATCAAGCAAGTGCCCTGCAGCTGAAGAAATCGGTTCTTGGTACTCCTTTTCTCAAGTTCTAAGGCTAAATCCAGTCTATCAGGGAAAACTTAGTAACTGCTGTTTGCTGGTGTTTTCTATGTTTGAGGATTGAACACCAATCACACTAAAGGCCATTATTTTCTCATCTGAAAATATACAGATGAAACATAAGCAATTTATGCACACACTAATAGTGTAGCTTTCTAAAGCACAGGAACAACCCACATTGACAATACAACCTAATAAAAGATTAATCTTTTGACAGCTTCCACTTGTAGATGAAAATACAGTCTTATATGATGAAATACAAAAAGCAATTTCCACTGCACTGAAATTTAAAGACATTCATGAAACACTATAGAATTTCAATGATTATTAATTCTTCAATGCATTTAAAAAATAAAAATCACATTCTGTCTTTCATCAATACCAAATACAGCAATATTTCTTTGAACTTTGATAGCAAAACTTGAAATTCATTACTGAGGCAAAAATTCTGTTTACAGGACCACATCCTCCTTTAAATTAAATTGAAATACTAGCTGGAGGCCCTGACCTCAAGTGCATTCCTTCATATCAACACAATTCACTTTCCTGTTTCTCTGAGCGTTAACTTTATACATTTCCAGCTGTGAAAAGCAACTGCTGCACCGTCAGATTTAGAAGTTAACCTCCACAAAATGGCAGTCCAAACTCTTTTTAATAACGTAAGTTCCCCTGCGGAGGTGATGGTTTGAACAGGGTGCTTTGAGGGGAAGGGAGAGGAGAACAGGAGTTTACCCCTTTTGGCCTGAAGTAGCCATCGAGGCAGGTCTCGCAGTTTATGCCACTGGTGTAGCCCGTGCAATTCACACACACTCCGCCCCCAATGTACTCTCCGTGGATATTCAGACTCTGGTTTCTCTCTGCCACATCCTGATCATAGTAACACTCCTCAGTCTTCCCGTGACAGTTGCATGCTAAAAGAGAAGGAAAGTGTTAGCAAATACTTTCCCACTGGAGATGCCCCACTGTTAGTGAGGCATTAAAAAGTGTCATTCAACATTTTATCATTGGTCCTGTGTACATTGTAACCAAAAGCACATCCAAACATCCATTTACCGCTTCATTTGTGAAAAGCAATATGGTCCCATTACAAACACAGCCTGAAAATCTCTGTGTTGTATTTTTCCCCTCACTATTTTGTCTTGGAGAGTATGGAAGTTGACAGACACAGTCTAATTATGATGTTCCTGGTTTGTTTTTGTTTGATTTTTTTTTCTGTTTAAATTGATAGCCAAGGAAACTTTTAGTGGTTGCATATCCATACGGTTCATGAAAGGGCCATCTAAGTTAAAACACAAGCGGAGCTGTAAGGAAAGCAGCAGAAAGGTATAAGTAAATTAAAATAATTCAAATAAAAGCTGAAAAACATCCTAAAAACATCTGACTTGCACATATGCATATAAGAACTGGGGCAGAACAAAGGCATTCCCAATCTTAAATCTTCTTTTGACATTTATATCTGACCTCTAGACTTCAGATCCAAATGCAGGAAAGATAATCTAATAATCTGTTGAAGTGAAAATTAGGTAGCTCACTGTCCCTTTCCCTGTGGCATTAAAACATTCATTTCATCATAAAGAGAAATTCAAAGCTTGTCAACAGTGTGGGGAGGCATTCTCCTTACATCTGAACCAGATCCCAGGGAACTGTTTCTACCATGACAGTACAAAAATTCACTGAAAGTTGAACAGGGCATACATGCCTCAAAAATTAAAACATGAAATTAAATGTACCCTGATTTCATTCCAGAATGAATTCCCAGTGCAGACACAGTCTCAATTAAAACAAAGACCTCTGTGACCAAAGTTTACAGGACACAAATAAGCAATGGCAACTTTTAATATGGGCATATCTGTTCCCTTTTATTTATTTTTAATCACTCATGGTAAAACTATAGCTGAATCCTACAAATGAATAAACACTTACTGTAATGGAACTTCAGATTTTATCATGTTCAGAAATATAAGTGGTATGTGACCTCTGCAAGTAAGACATTCAAGTTCAATTATAACTACCCTTACTACAATAAATATGAAAATTAAATTCCCACACTGTGGAAAGTTGATATTTCAAGGTATGTTTTCATTCCATGTTGGAAAACTAGAGACATTGTATTTTATGTTAAACAAAATCAGACAACTTGTATTTTGATCGTATAAAAACAATTTTTTCAGCAAGGATGACCATTATAATGCATAAAAGTGCCATTTATACAAAAATAATGCCAGTAAAGTTGAATATAATAAAAAATCTGTAAAAATATTTTTTTTTACTTACCAGGATATAGCCCTATTATCAAAACAAAACCATCACAATTATAAAAACTACATTAGACATTTTTTTATATAGTATTCCCCAAATATCACCATGTTACAATGAAATATTCTGAGTTCAATAAAACCACAATTCTACATGTAATGATTTTCCTGCAGTCTTTTGAGTCAGTCTAATTAAGTGAATAACATCGCATCAAATGTTATTCATAAACCAATGTGGTTAGAAACCAAATTAACTGTACAATAATGGAGGACCCAATTTCAGTTTTCAGTAGCAGTTGCAAAAATTTTCTCTTCTGTACTGCTTTCAACTTACGTTCACATTCATGCTTATGCAGTAAAGTGCCAGCATGCCAAGGCTTTTGATGGAAACCAGGACAACACTGATCACATGTCTCTCCGCATGTGTTGTGCTCACACTGACAGACGGATTTCTAATTTAAAAGAAAAACAAATATTTACACAATGTGATGATTTGAAGAATCTGTCCATGTACATAATATGCATTCCAGTTCAAATTATGAAAACATTAAGAATGGCTCTACTCTGTAATTCCTTTGTTTATTCATTTTTATTCATTTATGTACCTTGCATTCACCAAGTGTGTTTAACTTCTATAGCTCTATTTGAAGGAAACAGCCATGAAGCAAAGGAAGATAGCTGGCCAGATAATCTAAGGAGAATCTACGACTGCAGGAGAATTTAATTTCAACTGCATAAAGAAAGGAAGATGGGAATATTCTTAATAAAACAAATAAGCCAAAGTACTGGTCACCCTCGGATACAGGAAAACTGATCTGACCCCAGAAGGTGCGAGCCATTCTCCACCCTTCCCTTAGATGCAGCAATTCTGTTGCTGCAGAATGAAATCAATTCTGTTGGCCATTCCAATACAAATTGCCTTTTTTTATACTTTGGAATTTTTTTTGACTGGATAAGTCAACTTATCATGTAACCTTCCACCTCTGTAACTAATTCTATGGGAAGGATAGCAGGAGTGTTTAAAGTAATAATAGATGAGCACAGGTCCAGCCTTTCAGTCACTTTACAGTTCCACACAAGATCACCTTAGTCCCAGCATGAAAATATTGCTGTAAGGAACACCCAAATTCCCTGAGCCACAGAAGCAGCTTGAAAAAGGTAAAAGAAACTGCAGTTCGGAGAAATGAGAAATTGCCTTTCCAATAGTTATTTAGTGAAGGGGATTCTCTGTGGTCCTTGTGAGGCCATACAAGGTCAAAGTAGCAAGCTAGAGAAACTCTATGGCTCACAGAACAAAGTATAAATCTTGCAAAACAAGGCTAAATTAAAGACTGCTTCAGAAAATACTGCTGCAGTAAATTCCAGCAAGTTTATTCCCTGTAATGCTAAGGGAAAGATTCTTTCTGCTAACAAGTACAGTCATAATGTTTATAAGCCTATTTTGGCATGGCTCAGTCTAAAGAATATCCTTGGAAAGCTAAACCTCCAAATCTCTTCTGGCTTGAACTGTTTCACTTATGCTATTTCTTATACTGGTCAGACAACAAATAAATATTTGACACCCCGCAAAACAGGACACCACACTTGTCAAAATTACTTTATTTTATCTAGTAGTCAAATTATCTGAAGTATGTATTAATCACAGTAGCAGCACTTGTTTTCTGAGGTAGGCCCAATTCTAACAGATGGCACTGAGGCAATTCTGCAGTTTGATCACTAAGGGCATCTGAAACAATAGTTCAACACTTCCTGTACATATTATTACAGAAAATTCTCAGGATGGTTAAACCAAGGAGTTTGTTCAATTTTTACAAGGACCCATAGAAATTACTTAGAACTCTATACACATTCTCTGTAAGATTTTATCATTTCTTTAAATTATTTCCTACATAATGGCTCAATGTCATATACAAACACGATTTTCAGCTAAATCCTAAAAGCCTCCTACTTAAGTCAATAGTACGTGAAGAGATCCCACACGGTGGCATGAAATATTAGTAGATGGGAAATTCCGTATTAGTCATAATGGGTGCACAGAGTTGGAAAATCAGCAACAAATTATATTTCTGTATGAATTATATTGGTTATGTTTTTATTGTACTGGTTATGTGCAAAAAAAGAGAGTTAGAAGTTGGAGGATATTATAAACAGCTCATGGTTTTCTAGATTAGCTTAACTGATCATTCAATTAATATTTCCTGCATAGTCAATACACCATTCTAGAGCCATCATTTCTTTGCACATATCAATTAAATACTTCACAACCATTTAGGAAACATCTTGATTAATATCAAGAAGAAAAAGAAAAACTGACTGTTAGCGCTCATTTCTACAGCTACATAGAGTAACCCAGATTTCTGTTTTTCCTAGGAAACTTTCAATATGAATTATCTGAAACCTATTCTTTCATTTCAGTAAAGCCTCTGCTGACACTGTATGAATGTTTATTATTCTGGTTGCTAGCACTGTTTCATCCTGGCACTGCTTCTGACTGTTCTTCTAGGTGAAGAACAGATATAAATCCACAGAACTCTGAAGAATATCAGTATCAGGTTTGGTTTTTTTCTCATGTTTCACCCTATAAATAAGACACATTTTAAAAAAAAATAAAAATTATATATACATACATTGGTCACTGGATCCAGTGGACAAGCCTTCGCATGGCCTGAACATATACACATGCCTCCAACAGAGATGTCTTTTATAGAATAGTAATACTGTAAGACAAAACAGAAATTTAATTGCTAAGTGGATTCTAAAATGCAGGTGCCAAACTGCAGAATTCATTTCTGGTGAAAAAACTGTCAGGTCCTCTTTTATTTCTTTTTTGATCTATTACAAATATAGCAGACAGTGTAATCTAAGCCGTGTCTTGATCAACAGATTCAGGCTGAGTGAAAGAAAGGGTGTAAATTGGCACAGTTCCATTTGTTTGAAGTCACAAAAACCATGTCAATTTATACACAGCATACAAAAACACAAGAATGGGAAAAGGCTATATGTACACTGGACAATGGAAAGTCAAATGGTATAGAATTTATTCTCTTCAGAAAATATGAAAAGGCATGATGATGGCAAGAAGAGAAAAGCTAGAAAAGAACCTATGAAACACCTTTGTTCAGCTTAGCTGGGTCTAACCTGGACATTCACTGCACTGTGGAAGGAACAGTTTTTCACTATTGGCCTTTTGAATGATCATGGAATAGTCTTTATTACTGAGACTTAAGTACTTTTAACTTGTTTTTCTGCCATTTGACCATTTCTCTTTTTCCTTTGGTGAGGATTAAGAGCCCTAAACAGAAAGAAGGATAGAAAGATATTTATAACCTTACAATGTCTGTGAAAAGTGAATCTCATCCATTTGCTTCTGTTTAAGCAAGGGTTCTGTAATATGCTAACAACTGCCTAATCAAACAAAAAATATGCTATTTGCAAATTTTGCTATTACAATGTTCAAGCTCTTTATCAGATCATGAATAAATATATCAAACAAAATGAGAACACATCACTCACAGTTAACCTTCCAACACAAAGAAAATGTATAATTTGTGGCTACCCTCTTTTCCTGACAAGGATGGTAAGTTTCAGTTGCTCCTTGATCCTTTGAGGACAGTCTCATGGAGAGATGCCACACAGAAGTTACTGTTCTTTGCTGGTTTGAGAAATCAGTGAATTGTCCTGCACTCAGTTTTCACGAGTATACGTGATTTTTCAAGTGTGAATTCAACTTTGTATTTCTATTCACTTAGAACCTGATTATTAAATGTCCACTTTTACAGAAATACACAGTATTCATGATTAGTGAGGTTGCAACAACTGTACTCATCTGGAAAGGTTTCTGGGTTTGTAATTCAAAACAAAATGGCTTGTTACAAACTTTCAGAAACAGCCAGCACTCTCTATGTAGACATGGAAATGGAAACCAGAAATGGAGAAGAAGCAAATTTTCTTAGCACTTATCCACCATTGATAAATGATATTAATTAAAGCCAAGAATACCAATATGCCCCCCTTCATAACAGGATTTATTATAGTCCTAAACCTATAAACTAAACTTTCTAAAATAAAAATATGATAACCAATAGGAAGAGGAAGTGAGCAGAAATAAAAAATTAAAAAAAAAAAAAAAAAGGAAAATTATATATCCCCCAAACCAGTTTTTAATGCTTGGCAGAAAAATCAGAGGAAGACAAAAATAACACACAACATTTGATCAGCAGGACAACAGGAACATATGGCTTAGAAAGGAAATAAAGATTGCAGAAAGAAGAGACAGGGGTGTGCACACATAAGGCACATTGGAGAAGACTGGAGTATGGTGAGTTTAAATGCTGTGTCCTTTCTTTTAAGCTAAAGCAAAACACAAAATGTTTACTGTTACCCTCAACCATATGAAAATATGCTAAAAGTGTTGCACTCAGGCCATACTGCTATTTATAGTACAATCAGAAATTCTACTCGAAGGGAATGAGTTCAAGGCATGTCAAAGGCAGCAAAAGACTGAGCAGCGGAAGAGGCAAGAGGCCCCAACAGCAAACACTTGCAAATACCTACATCCAAATGTCTGCAGCCAAAGGAGCTGTGTGTTTTTGTTCATAACACCATTAAGCAGAAAAGGTAAAATTGTTAATTCGGCTCTAGAGAAGATACCAAAATAGAGTGAGCTGGGAATTCTCCAACACCAGGATTCTGAAAGATGACAACAGGTCATCATCATCTCCCAGAATTTCCTATGGTAAACAAAGGCAAGTACAGCATTTACAAATGTAAGAGAACTTATACACATGCTTTTCTACTGTCTTGCCAAAACTTACCCTCCTTGTAACAATGGGATCAATTTCAGCTGGATCTTTGTGTGCAAACATCATTAAATCAGCGTTTAGTGTCCGTATCCTCTGGAATCTCAGGCGAATAAAGCGAGCAGAGGTGAACTCCAGTAATTCATGTGATGGATCATCAGCACTAGGTCGTCCATTAATTAGGGAAGTGTGAATCTGAAGAATTATTAAAGCAGTAAGGAATTAGATTACATCAATGTTGTCATAATTAGGCCAACAAATATCATTACTGGCATTGTGTGAAGGCATTTGTAAATGTACTTCCTTAGAAAGTAGATTACTCCGAAAATACTCCATGTGTCCACAGACCTCAGCTATGAAGGGTCTTTATAATAAAAATACTTTGAGCAAAGGAAAGTTATCAGCTACAAAAAGACTGCAGCACAAACTGCATACATGTACCCAGGCCCTACAAGAGTGTCCATGCTGCAGACAATTTATTTCTCCTCTCCTAAGTCTGAAAATAGGTAATCATACAATCAATGGACTCAGAAATTTTGAGTTAAAGGAATGTATACGTGGAATGGAATTCAGAATTCAACAGGAGTCAGTTTGCACCTCTTAGAGCTATCACCATCAAAAGGCTTTTGAACTAGGTGTATTTGAAAGACAGGATAAGGTAACTTTGAAATACTGAAAACTGCAATAGCTAGACGAGAAAAAATCAGCATTCATAAGCACCTCTCCTTTCCCACTGTCTCTTTACACAATACATCTTCTCCTTTGAACCTTGTTCTCAGAAAGGTAAAACAATTTCCTGGGTTGCAACTGTTTTCACCTGGTCCCTGAGGAAAGTCTTTATCACTTCTGAGAGCTTTGTCTAGCATTTGTTTTTCCAAAGATATTACCCCTCTCTGCCTACACCATTGTTTCTATAAAGATCACCTCCCCCTTTCTCTACCTGCCCTATCCTAAAGTCTAGAAATCTTCTGGTGTGTTCTGTGGCTCCTTCATGAAGAGACTCTCTGAACCCAACTGGAGCATCAAGGGCAAGGCAACAAAAGTAAGAGATCTTCCCCGCCTGTCTTTGTAGCTGATCATGGCCCACATTAGCTGTGACTCAACTAAATAAAGCAGATAGGCTGCTACAGAACTGCTCTTGGAAAAGGCCTACCAGAAGAAGCATGTCAGGTATAGCAAAATACTGTTAATGAGCACCTAGAGGGAGGGAGGAAAGAAACCATTAATTTTCCTGTATTCTCAAGTGTTAAATTTTAATTGGGGCATTTTTATTACAGGCTAGTACACTGAAAGAATGTTCAGATGCTAAGCCAAATGTGCAGAACATTAGAACAAATAAGAGAATTACTTATTCTTTGCAATGAACATGTGTTGTCTCATACCTCAGTGCTCTGAGTGAGAAGTCAGGCCACACAGCCATTTTCTGTCACTGAACATGGTAATATTACTGCTGTTTTAGGCAAACAGCTGCACTCCAAACACCAGCTGGCACTCACTCAGCAGTGATTACCTCACACTGAGGAAAGAGACTAAATCTACTGCTCCCAGGAAAGCAGTAGCTCTTGTTTCCTGGAGTTTTTGGAGCTGCTGGATAGACTTATGGAACAACTGCTGTCTTGCATTGGCTGTGTAATATTATCAACTTGCTTATCTCAAAGGCGGGTGTCAAGAGGATGGTGCCAGACTCTTTTCAGCAGTGTCCAGTGACAGGACGAGGAGCAATGTCTAAATACACGATGTTTAACCTCAATATAAAGAAAGAACTTCTTTACATTGACAGAGTGCTGGAACACACTGCTCAGAGAGGTCAGGGAATCTCCCTCTCTGGAGACATTTAAAACCCATCTGGATGCATTCCTGTGTCACCTGCTCTAGGGGACTGTGCCTTGGTGGGGGGGGTTGGACTAGATGATCTTCAGAGGTCCCTTCCAACCCTAAGTATTCTGTGATACTGTGATTTTTACTACCAAGAGGGAAATGCTAAACCTCATCATGTCCAATATTCTGCTCCAGTGTATCTACATGCACACCAAATCACCAGGAACCACCCTGCCAGCAGCAGCCATCAATTGTATCTTTCCTGTGTATGAATCAGCATCTCTAGGTTTCTGCTATGTTATCTCCAGGAACAGGTGATACCGCTACCTGCTCCTCAGATCGTAACAATACAATCACTGAGCTCTGACTCAGTTTTGCTCCTGACTACAAGCAACTAAAGGACACAGTTGGCTGGAAACAAACAGAATAAAATGCTATGCAAAAAGACATGGTGCAAACAAAAGATTATCATAAAAACCCCAGGGGAAGCAAGGAGGAGGGAGTGAATGAGAAATGTCTGGCTACAAATAGGACAAAACTACATGACCAGAGAACTGCTCAAGTCCCCAGTGAAAAAAGAACATGTGTGGAGAGTAAACTTTAAAAGAAACCTGAGGATGGTGGCAATAAGTCAACTGGAAATTGATAGATCTTTCCAAAAGAAGGGGAATTTTAGTAAAAACACATGCCTTTTTTGCATAATATTTACTTGTGAGCAAGGAAACATATTTCTTCTGAGTATTTCACACTATCCCTGCCTTCCTTTAAAACAGGATCCAAGAGATTTTTTCTATGCAGCCAGCAAACATAGATGAGTTATGGTTTAAAGCAATCAAATACTAGACACTGAACTTTCATATTCCAGAGATAAGGAAGAAATAAATCTAAAACAGTGCCTTGCTCAATCTGATAGAACAACAGCACCATGGCAATAAGCAACATGGCAACCTGACTACCTCTTCAAAAAGATAAAAAAATAAAGATTTTGGGTGTGGGGGGTGAAAGATGCAGATGAAATCCTATCTATCAGAAGAAGCAAGTGCCCACAGAGAGTTAAAAGTATTAATCACAGACACAGCTTGACCACAAATGACACAGCTGATGAACACCAGTCATATCTTTTGATTATTTTTAAAACAACAAATTTAGTCTTCAGACACTGATGGGGGAAAAAACACCTCCTTGGAATAGTAGTTTTACAGAACTAAAATGTAAATTAACAAAATAAAACAAGATGCATCCATTGTAGAACAGACCCTCTTTTTGAAAGGATATATCTGCCAGCAGTTCATCTATTTGGCAAGTCTAGTCTAGTAGAGATGATGACTTCCATTCATATTTTTTAAGCTTTCTGTTTAAATGTTTCACAATTTCATTTTAAAACAACAAACAATTAATTTATCATAATCACTGAGATGCTGCTATGTCCTGTGTCAAATGTTGCACCTGCTCAAGTATGTACATCAAAATGACACCAAAACTAGAAAATTCAAACTGGATAGTTTTATCAAATGAATCTGAAGTGAAAATTTTACACTGACAAAATTAATTACCCTAAATTATTTCTCCTCCTATAAACATCTGTGATGAAATCATTCATTTCTTCCTAGAAACATTTAGAATCAACTTGAAAACTGTCCAACCAAGTTGTTCCTACTCCTTGAAAAGAGAATAAGGAAGAAATTAAGAATACTTTAGGAACATCTGTCATTAATCAGGAAAAAACAGTAAGAATCTTAATTTAAAGAAGGTTAAATAAGATTAGACTTAGAATATTTTCAATATGACTCTCCAAATGAGACATCACTGATTTTTTCCAGAGCACACTTACTCTTTTCATCTCCTTCCACTATCTTGCACCTGTTTGTAAGACACTGTTCCCAGGACAGTGCATTTTCAGGCAAGGCACTAACGTGGCACCTACCCTCCAAATATTTTTAAATCAGATGAGAAAACTGTTCCAGTGAACACAATCCTCCCTGCCAATCTACCACTATGCCATACAAGATCATCACAGTAGTTCATGTATAGCTTCTGTAAAGATTAGCCCCATTTCCACACAGGAAATATGGTGCCGATGGCCTGCACTAGCTGTGCACATACAGCATTATGAGCTACTCCACAGTTCCACAGCAGAGCAAAGATCCAAAGCTGAGCCTTCCAGGAAAATATTAATGCTTTAATCCACCTACTGGGCTGCTATGACTTGAATAATCCAAGTCCCCATGTTGGGAACGATGTCAAATTTTGTTCAGGTTTTATGGACAACTTTCATTTACCATTTCCAAGACTGAAGCAATCATCATTTTGGATTCTAAAGGAAAGATATTCAGATTTCAACCACAGAAAACTTTTCCCTAACAAGGAATTTGTCCAGGATTATATTCCAACAAATGGAATCTTTAGGGATCTCCAACAGAGGCCAGAAGAAAATGGTTATGAAGGACTATAAGAAACAGAGGATTTAGAGACTGATCCCTCTAACACAATATCATCACTTCCTCTGACTAATCAGTCTAAAGGCTTCCTGAGCAACAGTGTGAATCTGAGTCATAGTGTTTAATGTCTACCAATTTCCCTTTTCTAGCTCTACTCCCTTTGTCAACCATTATGTTTTTCATCACTACATATACTTGTCCCAGACTGAGGAAGTTTGCTTCTTAAAAAAAAATAAACCAACCAAAATAACTGGCTCTGGTAGGATTGTTGTTTGTTGTTTTCTTTTTCCTTTTAAACCAAAAATCATAATTATTTGACAGTATTCTGATTTTTCATTTGAGAAAATTTTGAGCAGTCAACATACTTTAATTTTTAAAATTCATTATGATGATAAATCAACCTTTTCTTATCTGACACTGTGGAGAATGTTACAAGCTCTCTACTCTGAAGTGAATTTAGTCTAAAACTAGCCCACCAGCATTTATGCATAATTATTTTTTCTTCTTACATGTCTTACTCTGCTTTTAGCAACACTCATTTTCATTTAATATTTTTCAAGTAGTATCATAAGCTGCTAAGAGAACGAATGATCTTAAATTTTGCATTACCAACAAGTGTTGCTATTACACAGCTTTCTGATTTTTTAGATTGCCTGCAAGAATGCTGAACAACAGGGACACTACCAAATATATTCAAAGGACACCTCAAGTGTATTAGAATCTCTGGACCATGTCAGAACCAAAAGACCTGTCTAGCTTGGCAGTCTGCCCCATACAGCATCCAAACCAGCATGCTAACTGTAAGATGAAGGCAAGCATACAGAATATTTCCTCAGGGATTTCCTGAGCTGTAGGTAGTTTCTATACATCTGGTAAGCCTCAAAGGATTTCCATGAACTCACTCAGTCTCACCTTAAATCCAGGTCACCTTTCAATATCTACACCCATCACTTAATAAGGATTTTCTAACCTCATTTACATGTTGTAGGGAAAGAGATCCCTCCTTTGCTTGTTTTGGGCCTGCCTCATACTAAACTCACTTAATACTTCCTAGTTCTGAAAGTGGAACAAAGAAATGTATCTTTCCACCAGCTCTGTTCTTCATTCCATTTCTTTAGTGCTAATTAGCTTTACACAGGTATCAGGCTTCCAGATCTGTAGTTTCCTTGGATGCCTAAGGAATGTTACTAAAAAAGCTGTGTTTCATTTGACATTTCACACTCCTCAATTACTGAGAATATCTGACAGCAAGGAGTTAAATAATAACTGTTATAATTCACCTATTTTAGCCTTGAGTTTTCACTGTTCAATTTATCAATTTTTTTCTGCACCTCTTCAGTTAACAACCTAGTTTGCAACTGCTTCTCCAACTCCTCTCCTGTAAATAATGTTTCCAGTGCAGAAACCCTCCTGACAGTCTCTATAGAAAAAACTGATTCAAATCATTAATTTAGTTTTTCAGCGATGACCTTACCTTTCTTGAATGCTCTTTGATCATCTCTCAGCCCACCAATTCTCTGGCAGACTTTCTGAATATGATGTGCTTGAAAAAAGGTTTATTTCAACTCAAGTCACTCAGAATCTTTTTCACATCTTTATTGCAGTTTAACATTTCATTTGCTGGAGCTTATTTTCTTACCTCTTTGCCTGATTTGCAGGAAAAGATATGATACCCATTCACAAATAACACCAGTTAATTTTGCTATCTATTATCTTTTCTTGGTTTATGCTGTAAACACACTGTATGATTTCTGAAACCATTCTAAAATGTATCATGCATGTGTGTGTAATTACATAATTATTCAACAGTTATTTATTTGGACCAGGATCTGTGCTCTATTTTCGACTAAACCATGGATTCCTTTACTAGCTTCACCAAGAACATTCAGATTTTTAAGAAATACTCTTTTGCACTACATTTTATAGTGATGCCTTGAGAGTCTGCCAAAGGGTTGTAAAAGGTTGATATTATATTCTTAGACTTCCTTCAGCAAGACCCACTCAGTTCCACACTTCTGGGCAGTTGCTGATAAAACATTAAAGCTATGCTGTCCCAGTTGAGGTGCTGAATTTTAGTTCACAGAGATCTCATACACCATTTTATTTCTGCTAACTTTCTTATTTTATTAAATGTATAAAATTAATATTAAATTTAGATATATAGTAAAATTATATATAATAAAACTCGTAAATATTAGATCTCCTCGATAAGCCACTCAGTCATTCCTAAACAGTTTCTTATTTCTGTCATGCCTGTATTTCCAGAAACCTTTAAAGGTTGGTATTAATTATCAATGGAAACTTCTGTGTATGGATACTGGGCAGTACTTGAATGCATCCATTTCTTGCTTCAGTAACAAAGACACCTGAAAGGGCTTTCAATGTGCTCCAGTCAGGTGACCATCAAACAATCCAGCCATAAGAGTAGAATTTCACAACACATTTCATTGGGTTTCTGCCACTGATAAGTGACAGATGTAGCCTGATAAACTTTTTGCCATTTTTGGCATTAGACAAGTCTCATCTACTGATGAACAAGGACCTATTTAGACTTTACTTGTAATACGTCTTCAGAACAGAGAAAAGTATCACCCTGCACCCCACCACACACCTTGTACATGTTTATAAAATCTCCTTGAGACTTCTCTTCTCAAGGCTAAGCAAGCCCAGCCCTCTCAACCTCTACATATAGGACAACACTCCAAGTCTTTAATTATCTTCCCACACATTTCCTGGACTTGCTCCACATGTCCATGTCTGTCTAGTACTGAGGAGTCCAGAGCTGGACTCAGCTCCTAGGTGTGCTCTCATCAACCTTCTGGTGAATGTCTGACTAATGCAGCCCAGGATACTCTTGGCTTTCATTCCTTGCAAGGGGCACCTTGCTGACTTACGTTCTGCTTGGTGTACACCCCAACTGCCATTCAATTTCCTCCCAATGCTCCTGGGCTATGTAGACACAGCTGGCTCACATCTCATTGAACAGAGCTCCCAGCCCATTGCCTGCTGAATTGTCATGTAGCTGCCCAACTGCAGGCAAAGAAGGAGCCCCTCTCTCGGTGTCAGAAGTCACCAGTTTGCAGTCTTCATCATCACGGGAGTCTCCATTTCTGAACCAACAGTCACAGACTCTGCCTGCCTCTTTATTTCATACAGTTGTGGCTTCAACCTGCAGAATCCCAGATAAAACTTAGCTACTCACTTTCTTGTCACCTCTGATCCTGTGCAGTCTACTGGATGTCTACTGACATCCTCCTGCGGTCCTTTACGTGGTGACACAAATAACCAAACACATCACACATTCTGCCGGCAAGGACACTCTCTTCATCCACCTCAGCTAGGTCCCAGACTGTCCCAGCAGTCTCAGAGGTTAAAATTTGCACCCTGGCTCTGGAACTCAGCCTGATCTGAGGGCTCTGCTGTACTGGGGCAGTTGTGCCAGCCAGTGCTGAGGACTATGCCCAGACTGTGCCTCACCACCATGGTTGTGCACATAAAACCACTCTTTCCTCCCCTCTTTCTGTGCATGTTTCTGGGATGAACTGATATGCAAACATGCATCGTGTTAGCTGCCTCTGTCATTTTACTTAATGCAACAGTAAAAATTATGCCACTTTTCATTAATGTGTATTATCAACTGCTGAGTTACTTAAAATTAACACATTTTTATGAAGTTTTTAAGAATTTTATGTACCATTTTCTCATACAAATATAAAATAGCCATGTATGACTCCAAGCAATGTATTTTTCTACTTAGAGCTTTGGTATTTGAAGCCCATTACTTTGCCAAGAATTTGAGTGCAATCAATCTCAAGCTGTTTGTAGGATATAAAAAACCCCAGCTGTGTGGCATGGAGTTTTTATGCTCACTTTCTTTTCAAGCAAACAACATCACTAACCACTAGTCTTTTCACTGATGATAAACTGGAAGACTTAATTCTTTCATAAAAAGAGAAAGCTGCTTAGTGTAATTTGTTATAAGGATGGAGTGGGAACATAATCCTACAATAATTTTTGGCTAGTCGTGGGTAACGAACTCACTTTGTTGAAGTACTCAGTTTGTTTTGTACACCATATCAAGACTGTGGGCTTCAAGCTTGGCGCTCTGTGTAAGGCAGTGGTCTGACCCTAAACTATTGAAAAAGAAACGTCAGTTTCTCACTAAAATCTAATCTCAGACAGCAGCATACAGGAAAGAAAAGTTTCTGTCCCACACAAAAGGTCTTGCAAGTTGATAATCGGCAGTGGAGAAGACAAAAATGTCAGCATTAAAATGATCTAACGGGAAAAGCACTCCATGATTTACATTCTCCAGTTATGCAAGCACATCAAGATGAAGATGAACAATGCTGAAAATAAATTTTTCAACAGGTAGCTCTCATAATTCTCCTATCCAATACCAGCTTTAATTATGTTGCAACTAGCTCATTTGCAATAGACAGAAAATTACTGCTTATTAATTAATCTCTTGGTATCCTATATTTAATCCCTAAAGAAAAAATTCCTGTGAGTTTTCTTAGTGCAAGACCTAATCTATCATTAGAGTTGATTTCACTACTAGAATAGTAGATGTAAGCATGTGCCAGAACTCAGCATCCAATTTTTCTTCATAAATACATATTTATAATAATTGTATGTGAGAAATTGTATATTTGGCAAATTTTGCTATATTTCTAATAAACATCTCACTATCTTAATAAATTAGTGGTTTAGCAAGTGAAAGCACAACTCCCTTCTGTGCCTCACTAATGAGTACAAGAGCTGCTTGAAATGCAGTGCTTAAACTTGCATTAAAATGTCAAGGGCTATGCATGTCAAATTTTATCTCAAATAATTCATTCCCCCTAAGAATACAGGCAAATGTCAGTTTAACAAACTGTTTAGCAAATACTATTGTGTCATTGACAACTATACCCTACAGCTTAAGCTAAAGAGGGCTTCATCTCTTCAGTTTTGATTAACTTGCTTTTGTCATTTTTCTCTTTCCAATTTCACCCCAAACTTAACTTGCCTATTCAAGCCACCGCTTTTTTATGGCTCCTGTAATTCTCATGCTTGTCATTTTTGGACAAGAAACAATTTGTCAAAGACATCATCTCACATACTTTTAAACAGACTGCTCATTGTGAGGACAATGGTTATTAATAAATCACAGAATAATAAGAAATGTGATTACTTTAAAAGTGTATTTGTAATTTCAAGTTTTCATTTTCTTTTTTTAACTGTTTTACATAAGTGGAAACATCACATTGGGCTCCAGTTTCAGCAACAGTTATGCCTACCAGAGTCTATAAGGGACTCAGACAAGATGAAAAGGCCTGGAATACTGTACTTCAATACAACAACGATGGTTTGTGTTCCACTGGCTCTTCTAAGTGCACTTAGAAGGGAGACTCCCTCTCTTAAAACAGCAAAAAGCTATTTTGTGCTGATGGCAACGGCAACTCTAGCTACAAAGCAGTTATGAAAAGCATGTTAGTCTGAGTTCTGGTCAAGCAGAAACACCTTGGCATTATTGAGTTAAACATGACCATCTCTCTTCTTAAAGGATGAATTGTAGTAGCCTGTTAAACACATTCTTCAAAGTTACTAAAAAAGCACCACATTAAAATCCAAATTATGCTATTTTTCAAGAAAGCACTGAAGTGAGATGACATTACCTGAAAAGTATATTTTTTCTTTACTACTTTTCAAAGTAGTACACCTCTTATTGGACAATGATTATGAATGAGACAAGTAATTTTGAATAAATAACCAAAAAAAAGGAAAGTTACGTTTTCTTGCACATTATAATAAAAATCACTCTGATCCTAAGATTTAACTAAAAGGCTTCTAAGTATGTGAAACCAAACAATATTACAAAAAACTCACCCAAACAACACCCATCCCCACTTCCCTACCAAGATTTTATGATTTCCCTTATTCTGGTATGATTATCCTAGAAACTCATGGCACTTCCCACTGTATTTTTTCCTGAATGAGATGCACTGTGGAGTCCACCATGGAATTACAGACAAATTACTGCCAGTACAGAATTGTGACCAGTAGAAAGAAAATCCACAGGAACTTTAAACAGCTGTAAGCAGTTGCAAGCAGCTGCCAAAAACAACTGCTGATGTAAAAGAGGGAGAATGTGAGGATTTAAGCTGTTCAAACAGTAAACAAGTACATCTGCTCCTGAATGTTATCATTAAATAAACTGTGGTAATATGCCTTACATTGATGCAACATTCTTGTTTTGAACCACAACTATGAAGAATTTTGGACTGGAGCAATTTTAACAAAACTTTTTTCGGGTTTTTTGTGGTGGAAATCCATGTGTGGAAAAGTCCATTACAATTACTGTATAGTTTTGGAGTCTAAGTTCTAGCAAAACCTGTGTCATGTCATTTGGAACATAAACTGATGAATGCTTTTGAAAAGCAGATGGGATCCCTGTGAATGGTAAGCATTCACTCCTTTAAAACCATTTATAATTATTTAAAAAGAAAGAATAAATAGGACATTCAGCTGTAGAATACAACAAACTTTGATACCTCTCTACCTGTGAACCTGACCTACTCAGACTTAGGACATATTTTACAGCAGCTACTAGAAAGAAAACCAGGGGAGGGAAAAATCCATTCCTAAGTAGCACAGAATGAACAGTCCAGGCCAGGAATGGCATCAGAAATTTTCTGTAAAACAGAGGAGATTAAAGAATTATGTGCATGAAATGTGCTTTTTGTTCTTTGCTCCCATCATGATTGATTGTTGAAAAGCTACAAAAATAGAAGTGCTTACTTTAATTACAAAAACTACACTTGGCAGGGTTTTGTCAAACTCTCAATTGCTTGGATTTTTCACATTTCATTTAGGATACACGACATAAAATAACAGGACTTACATAGTCAACTGGTGTGCTGGTTTTGGCTGGGACAGAGGTAATTTTCTTCACAGCATCTTGTGTGGGGCTGTGCTTTGGATCTGTGATGAAAACAGTGTTGATAACACCGAGATATTCCAGCTACTGCTGCGCAGCACTTGCACAGCATCAGGGCCTTTTCAGCTTCTCACTCTGCCACCCTCAGTGAGGAGCATGGGGGTGCTTAAGGGGTCAGGAGGGGACACAGCTGGGACAGCTGACCCCAACTGACCACAGGGATATTCCCTACCATATGACAATGTGATCAGCAATTAAAGCTGCGGCATAAATGATTCTCCAACTTCTGATCCTCCAACTTCTACAACAAAGAAAAGCTCTACCGTAGCTACTTCTTTAAGTCCCTCCATAGGAAGCTCAAGCCACAGAATTAACCTGCAATGGACTTGCTATCCTAGGCACTCCTATTATCTCTCGATTGCCTATCAGCTTCATTATTCTGATGTGCTTGGGAAAGCTCCTCTTAGGATTTTTTAGGCCTCCAGCACAGTCATTTTTTTTTGGTAGGGAAGGGAAGCCGTTTGGTTTTTTACTCTTCTTTTGCCTTACTGAGATTTTACATTAATTGTCAAAATTCCTCTACTCCTTGTTTTCGTATGATGTCCTTCAGTTTCCAGTGCCTATTATGTACTCAGGTATTTTATGCTGCTACCTTTTTGGATACTCTATGATCGACTCTTTTTTTTTGTAAACAGCATGCATAAACACATATATATTTAAAAAGAAAACATATAAAAATGTATTTCCACCCTCAGAGATTGCTTTATCTTTTTTACTCTCTTTCAAAATTTTCTTAACACTAAATAGTGAGAATATTATTGCCATTTTATAGAACAGTCTTTAAATAACAGTATTTTGAGCTATCCTGCCTTGCACTCCTCTCACAGCATTTTGAGCTGCATCCCACATTCTTAGTTGCCCCATTAGACTCCTCCTTGAAAGAACATCTAAGAGGACTCAAAAACCAGCCTAGGGGAAGCTAAAATAGTTTACTTTTTTGCTATAGTGGGATTTTTGCCTTCATTTTTTGCTTCACAGCCTCCTTTGTTAGTCTCACCATCTTGATTAAGTAGTACTGCAGTCCTAACTTTCCTATTCTTCCTTAAGCAAGCTATACCAATTTCTTCTCTCAGAGGTGTTTGCTGAGACAATCTATTTAACCAGCTTGTCTCTATGCATTCTTCATTCATGTGTTCTAGACTCTAGACTTCAATCAAATAACTTAATTTCTGAATAACTTGAAATTTGAGTAATTTGTCCATTGATCCACAGTGTTTAATTGATTCATTTTCCTTCTATCAAATTTCTGTGACATTTACCATTTAAACTGAAAATTCCAGGTAAACTATGCTGTTTGGTTTTTATTTTCTTTTACATACAACTCCATTGCCTTGACATGAAAGCATACCTACTTTTGGTCTCAGGCTGACATATTCGTATGTCCCTGCTTCAATGACATTTAAGTGATTAAAGTTATTCCTTCACATAGTCCACATGGATTTCAACAAATTCTTCCCTTAAAAAAAAAAAATTGTTTTTTGACAATTGAGTCACGCACAAGGGATCTTCAGTTCCTCTAATCAAACAGAACACAAAAAACCCTCACCAAATAGCCACTACTCTTGTTTTGCTGTCAGAAAGAAACCTACTACGGTCCAAAAATCTGCTACCAAACTCAACATGAGAAATTTGGGTAATTTCAAGTAAATACCAACACTTAAGTGTATCATTTCTCTCTGGAATGCTAAAAGAGTATGCTGAGTTATAAACTACATTTACGGGCATGAATCCTCCCTTTGCAACTTGGAAAATCTGCCATAGAGCTATATAAAGATGTGTAACACATCTCTTCAGTAAGCACTGTGACCAATAAATGATGGACACTAAAGAAAAAAAGTAACTAATCCAATCAATTTGCTCTTCAACGTCAAACTGAGAGACTGCTCTGCGTATTTTTGCCTATTGTAACTTCTTTACTCTTTAAGTATTAGGATTCATATGATTAATCAGTTTTTCTTTTTTTCAAGAAATGTTAGAAATTACAACATGAGTTCCTGCTCAGGGAGAGAAGACACGCCAAGACAGAAAAGTGGATTGTCTAACAGCACAAAAGAAATTTTCATTCCAACTTGGCCCACACAGATGTACCAGTAAATATCCCATCTCTTGTTTTCACAATAATGGGAGACTGCAATACTACTTACACAGCATTTTCCAAAGTTGTTTCATCTTTGCAGCACAATTTAGAAGTACATTACATATTTTATATAGTATTAAATATCAGAAACTCAAGTTCAGTATGAACTACCAACTTGAAAGTATTACTGTAAGTTTTCCTTTTCTTAGGCAAAAATTAGCAATGAATATTACTACAATGCAATTTTGAAATTATTGACTTGCAAGATTAGTTGCACAATATTTGAATAAATTATTGCAAGGACAATTCTCATCATGCATAATGAAATAATTTAAAACTGTCTTAAATTAAATTCTATGTTTTCAACACTTTCCTATGATACTGAGGACACATGTCAAATGTTTACTTTGTCTTTTCCTTTCACATATATTTCAGTGTCTATTAAAAAAAACAGGAAATGTTAATTCTGTATCAGTGAGGCAATACACGATTGTGCAAACAAAATATGTTAAATGTATCCATTTATTTGGCAGTCCTTTGTATAGGTCTTTTTTTTCTCAGATCAGATACTCAAGTTCAGTTGTATTAAGCCAAATTTAAAAAAAATAAAAAAGACAAAATCCCAAAAGCAACAAAATGAACTAGACCCAAATCTTTGTCCAAACCTCTAATCTGTTTTATTTCTTTTTGTAAACCATTTATTTCTAAGTTATTCTAAGTGGAAATTTCAGAACAGCTGAAAGCTTTTGTGCCAAAATTCTTGAAGAAAATCAATATTCCATCTCTTCTTGGTAGACACAAGTAACTTTCTCGGCTGCTATATCCTTTCAAAGCAATTGAAAAAGAAGACACACAAGTCAAAGTTATCACAATCATTTCACTGAGACCAATCATATACAAAAAGATGGTATCTGAAACCAGGGCTTGAGCATAGGTCTTCCTGAAGCTGCTGTCGCCAGAAGGTGGGGATGGGAGGGGAAATACACAAAATATAAACCAAAACCAATAAGGAAGAACAAAGCATGAGTAATCCAAGAGTGTTAAGCAGGCACCATCCAACCTCTGAAGTGGTGCAACACTGAATAAAAGGAGATTAACAGTCTTCACAGAAGACTTGATCCAAAGGTTACTGTTGTCTTGAGTGGAAAGAACTTCAATACTAAGCACTATGTATCTAAGGGTCCTGTTGGCTGTCCCTACTACTAACAACTACAAAAAATGAACTGATGGAAAAGAAGGGTGAGAAAGATCCTAAACTGATGGGGCACTTGGATTTCAGTCCAGGAAAAATCTAACTCATTTCTTAGAAAATAAGATGCGCCACCTGGCTACAGCCAGACTCAAAACATGCTAAAAGTGTGGGAAGCAGTATTCAAAACCTGGGAAGCAGATCATCTTGGATGCAAGGATTGCATCTGATAAGATCTCTAGTTGATGAAGTTTTCTTTTGCATTCTAGGCGAGTGTCACACGTCCTCCATTCACAGTTTTGTGAAATTTATTTTCATTGTCTTTGCCCTTAAAAAAAAATTAAATTACCAAATAAAATACTTTGATTTTGCATCACATGGAATAATTCATGTCAATCAAAATAAAAAATTTTCCTTTCACTGTTTGGAAAAAAAAAATCTGAATTCCTCTTCAGACATCAAGCTAAAAAAAGCTGTTCACAGATCCCTATTTTGGAATTTCTGAGTCAGACTGCATTCATTAGTCTCTGCCTAATATCTTTGTCTCAAGTGTGATGCTGGAAGTAGAATCCACTTACAATTTCTTCCATAAATATTAGACCATTTCTTTTTTTTTTCTTTTTTTTT